>JAJGRX010001283.1:1200000-1797424 GCA_025461125.1 Carex kokanica | reverse complement strand
AATAAATGAGCAAACTTAAAAAAAAAACACATGATATGTTTGAAACAGGGGCGAAGGCAGAAAGTTAATTAATTGGAGTCAATTTTCGGGGTAATTCTCAGAATATGAAATGCTAGAGTCTCCAAATTATACACGGTATACAATAACTAGTTTTTCTTTGAAAAAAAAATGGAGGTCAACAATATAAACTTTTCACATAAAATATGAGGGTCATTTGAGATTCCCATAGCATTTAAATAAAATATATGTGAAAAACATATAAACTACTAGTTTTTGAATAATAATGGAGGTTAATTGACCACCATTGTGTTCATGTACCTCCGCCCCTGGTTTGAAACATCTGTTATCAAGCTGTGTCATGTTGGTGAATATTTTATGTACTTGTGTTCAGCTATGATCTATACTGTGTAGTACAACATAACATGTTTCAAAATTTTACGTGTTGCGTTCTCAATACACAGTACCTAATACCTCATTTATATTTTCTTTCTTTTACCTGATACATTTTCATCACAACATGGCATTGTCCAAATTAAGTAGATATACGAAAGACAAAAGGTATCATGTCATTTTCAGGCACGACCAAAGGCTCATACAAGTTCGTAGTAAAGTTGAATCCTAATTCTCTCTACTGATGTGACATTTTTATATATTGTGGTTTTAATTTAACCTTACCTTTCTCATGGAATACTAAGAAATCTATACAGCTGTTTATGGAAAAAGTTTCGTATTTCATCAACCTTTTTCCTTTATCCCTTTCCCTTCTTTAAAGAAAAAGGCGCTTCAATACGAACTTTTGGTTTTTGAGTTTACAAACCATGCATAAGAAATCAAACATTAGGACAGCTACTGTTAGGAACATTTTTCAAATAGGTTAGGATATTTTAAAAAAATATCCGAATTGCCACTCCAGCAAAGTATGCTAAATGTTATAAGCGCAGTTATATATTGAAATATAATTTCGAGAAGGGACCGAATCGAAAAATTTAGATCAAAGGGCTGAATGTAAAATTTATAATAACAAATGAAATTTTGAATATATGACTTCGAGAAAGGACGCAATCAGTAAATTTGATGGAAAGGCTGAAATATAAAATTTATAATATGTGGTAATTAATATTAGAACTTAAGTCTCTACAACTATAAAATAAAGTTTTAACAGTTAAGGTACCGTACAGCTACACATTTAACATTTTAAAGAGAAATTGAAGTATATGTACATTTAAAAAAATATATAAAATGTTAAGATAAAATTGTTATCTGTATTTATGATGATGGCTTAGTTACTCCTGAACTCCTTTTAAATCCGCCCCTGATTTCAAAAAAAAAATTTGAATTATTTCGCCAAATGGATCAGTAGTAAGATTTCTGTAGCAATATAATTTTATATTTAAAATGGAGTGAAGCTATGGCACTATGCATAGTTCATAGTGATATGTACTATATAGATCAATATTTTTATTTTAAAATTTAAATAATTGAACCGTTCAACGTGATCTCCATAGATAATGTACTTGTAGATCAAATTTTACATTTTAAGAATTTTTTTGCTATTTCTCAATATAGGTTGAAAATCACTTGATCTAGATATTCTAGACCATTCAAAAACAGTAGTTTTTTACTTGTATAGAAAAATAGCAAATAATGAAAAAAAAAATGAAAAATTTGTATAAAAGTATTTTCATATAGAAATCGTATTAAACAGTTCAGATTAACTATTTGAATTTTGAAAATGAAAATATAATATGTAATACGAACTAATCCATGCTATGCATAATACAATAACCTCACTCATTTAAAACGAGAATCATTTACAGCAACTTGTATTGACGTTCTGCATTTAAATGATTTTTTGTCTAAATATCCTGTTCAAAATATATTTTCGTCTTAAATTGTGTCCTAAATAAATTAATTGTTTCATTTACCGGCGGCTCCGTGATTTTTATTAATATCCAAAGTTAATTACAAATTAATAAATATACCCAAAGTTGTTCGGAATTTAAAACTATTCATACCGGCCATTTTCTGGCCGGTTTTAATTTTTTTGGGTACCGGCCAGAAAATGGCCGGTACTATTTTTTTTTTAGAGATACACTATGAATCAATAGCAAAAATGCTAAAATCTAACACTAAAAATTCAAAAAAAATTAAATATTTGTTAGATTACTTTTTTTATATATAATTAGCATATTTATACTAAAATACGCTAAATTACTTGAAATTATGTTAATTATGCCGAATTACACTAAATTACGCTAAATTATGTTAAAATACAATAAATTACGCTAAATTACATATGAATAGGGATGGTGTCTTCGCTGAGAAGGCGAAAAGCGAAAACGACAACGAAACTTGAAACGGCCATAAAACGGCACTCGAGTGTCCGATTTTAGCAAATGATCACTTTTCGGAAGTTTGCGAAATACGCATGGTCAGTGCCCACTTTGTTGGATTTCAAAATTCAGAATTGCCAAAAACAAAGGAAGAGCATCAAAACTTGAGTTGAAGTTTCCGATTAAGATTTTCATTTCTATTATTCAATCTACATAGCTCAGTACATTAGTTATAATGAACTTGTCGAATACCAATTTTTATTATTTTTGGAATTTTTTTACTTTTTTATGATTTATGAAAGATGGCACAAAATCGACCTAATTTAGCGTAATTTACCGTATTTTAGCATAATTTAACATAATTATTGTAATTTAGCGTAATTATTGTAATTTAGCGTTTGTGTAATTCAGCGTAATTTAACATAATTCAAGTAATTTAGCGTATTTTAGTATAAATATGCTAATTATATATCAAAAAAGTAATCTAACAAATATTAAAAAAAAATCAAATTTTTAGTGTTAGATTTCAGTATTTTGTTATTGATTCACAGTGTCTCTAAAAAAAAAAAAATTAGTACCGGCCAGAAAATGGCCGGATAGATAGTTTTATAAATCTTAACAACTTTGAGTATATTTATTAATTTGTAATTAACTTCGGATATTAAAAAAATCACGGCCGGCGGCTTGACTTGTACTACGGCTTATCCAGCGAATAAAGAAAAGTATTGAGAATAAAAGAAATAAATAAGTCTAATCTCTTACTTCTCGGGTATAAATTAGTAACATAAAGGAGTCAATCTGAATATCAATGTTTCAAGTAACGGGTACGAATTAGGCTTATTATATATAATTTTTTATAATTATCCGATTAAGTAACGGGTACGAAATAGACTTTATCAGTACCCTTATCCGTTTAGATAACGAACAAAATCTTTATCCGTACCGTACCCAATAAATTTACGAAAAAAAATTTACCCGTACCCGTCTTATTAGATACAACACGGATCGGATAAATGAATAAAAGGGTGCCATTGACACCCCTAATAACACGAAAACCTCAATATTTTTTTAATACACATTGCATTGAACAAACTAGTAATTTTATACATTACATCTTAGATCTATATACGATGGTTATATCAATAATATTTCTATTGGCATCTAGGAGAATTAAAACAAGGATTGGTGCACGGTACATTGTATGGTGACCATTGAATTAAAATGGTACAAGTAAGATAAATTTTCCCAAAAAAATCAAAATTTAATTTGGACCATTTGATTTGGACAAGGCGGCTTATGAAAATTAGGACAGCAAAAGCATCACTTTTATGATAGTCACTATGAAGAACTAAAGGACAGATTTAATTATTTTGAAAATTCATGCCTAATTTAGTCAAAGGATTAATTTGTGAAAAATAAATTATTGAGAATTTTTTTTCTTTTTTATGTTTAAAAACAATTTATTTTAAGCTAGGAAATCAAATTTGAGGAAAATTAAAATTAGTTATGTTGTCAAAACAAATCAAGGGCAAATGTTACATAATTGGTTCAACGTGTATCTCGTCCTACAGAAATTGATCCTAATTTATATTTAATAAAATAATTCAGTATAAACAATGTCTATTTTAAAGCATTTTTTATTTTAGAATTATCTTTTTTTATAAGAAAGATAGAGGCCTGGTTTATCAATTTTTATTTAATATTAAAAAAAATTTCTTATTCGGATTTCGAAGTCACCACCTCCTACACACACGATGTTGTTTTTGTCATTATACCAAATTATCAAATGATGGTTTTCTTATTTTTAGAACATAAAAAATCAAATTTTCAGAAACGAGACAGTACTTTTTTTCGATCTCATAGATGGGGTTTATAGAGAGTGCGTATCTTCCGAGATATCTCAACTTTTGTGTGACCGACGTGTCCGGTGCCTATTTGGGGATAGCGCGGGGGCCAGTATTATTTGTGCTGCGAGATTCGTGTAGAACTTATTTGAATGGTTGAGATTTTCCATAAAGTCACGCAGAGTTTGAGATATCTCAGAGGATGCGAATTTATAGATGGGACGATGCTAAAGATTTGGAAATCAGAGTAGGTCCGATGCCCATAGGACCTACCTTGGTTCGATGGGTGTGATGACCATTCGATCTGCATCAAGATTCGTGTACTTTGCATCAAAATCCGTGCAAATCTGTATCAATTTCCGTGCACATAGATGTTGATGCTAATCGTACGGTCCTAGAGCTAATTGAACCTAAATGTAGGTCCGATGCCCATCGGACCTACTCCTGTCTCCGATTTGGTCCCGTTAGAATAGGACCGATAGTTTCCGTAAATTATAGCATGTCTTTGTCGCAGAAAATTCATAATACTGGAACCGAAATATTAATTAAATTAGGTCTTAAGTAGGGACCAGAAAAACAAATTGTAGTTGAAGTCTGGTATACGAAGCAATTTTTTTTTTTTTTGCACAATTCAGAGGATAATGACGAAGAGATGATCCGTTTAAGTCCGTACTAAATGCTGCAATGTGCAATAATTATGTTCACTATAATAGTAATAATTGATAACTCACATCTAACATGGTACATTGTGGGTCTGGCGATCTTTTGTTTTTCTAGTAATGATGATGATGCATGTGATCATGCTCCCCAAATTAATTGTCAGAGTACAACCATTTCCAGCATGATTTAATTATTTAAACCATCTTCAGAATTTAATTTGTTGTTCTTTCTTTTCATTTGTACGTGAGCTAAAAAAAAAAAAAGGAAAAGAAACAATTGCACCAAAAAAACTGGTGCATGTGTATTTTGGTTGAAAAATAAAATTTAAGAAAATAATATTCTTGACCCATAATCCCACTTTTATTTTATTTTATTCTGCTCATGCGTATTGCATATTTCACCATGAACAATATGGAATAGAAAGCAGTTTATATTCTGGTAATAGATATCGACAACTCTATTTTTACTTCATACAGTACATAATTATATGTCTTTTACAATTTTTACTCTAATTCTGTGCACTGCGTGAAGCCAAAAAATAGCTGTTAATATATTTTACTCTTCGTATTCTTTTACTTTTATTTTTGGTGCAAAAATAGTACAAAGTTTGACTTTTATTCTTTTACTTTTAATATGTTTTTTTTTATTCTATCATAGATGTCAATATCTTTAGTTTTATATCCTTTTACTTTTATTTTTGGTAAAAAAAAGAGTACAAAGTTTGATTTCAAAGGTAATATTTGGGTGAGAATCCAAAGGATCTTGTGCTGGATCCAATCTTCAGCACTACCACTGAAGTGAAACATGCACTGTCCTTTGGATTACTCTGGTGAATATAAGCTCTGTGCAAATCTGATCTTACCAGTTCCTTTAATTTATTGGCGTGTGTACCTAAAAGACCCACGCAACATGACATATGCCCCTACAAATTTTAAAATATCGTCAGTAACAGTTACATATTCAACTCTCTTTTTTTAAGTTGCTTTATTTGCATCTGTAGTTCTGTACTGATTCTGTAGTGCTGGTAAATTCATCAATGTTCATATGATTACTGGGTTGTCACATTCAGTTGGCATCAATGTCTTTATTTCAATGTAGGCCATCAGCCCGTCATTTTTTATTTATATCCAAAGTTAATTACAAATTAATAAAGATATCCAGCTCACATGGATTTTGTTAAAAATATCCAAAGTCAATTTTTATTTTTTTTAGGACTATAAGGAGCAAGATGCTGAAACCTAATATTAAAAATTCAAATATATATTTTTTTAATATTTGTTAGATTAACTCTTTTGATATATATTTAGCATATTTATACTAAATACGCTAAATTTCAACATATATTGGGAGAGATGTTAGATTTCAGTATCGTGCACTTCTGCATCATATTAGATTTTAACATCTTACAAAATGAAAGATACTCAATTTTAGAATGCTAGTTATTGTCAAATAAAATATCATAGAGCGATCTTTGCATTCGTTGTTATACTCAAATTGGGTTTTAAGATTATGTCTTTGGGGTTCAAACCGTCTAATTTAAAATTAATATATATTGAATAATTTATTGACATCTTCGGATAACACGAGCAGATCGATGTGACGCATTCGTTCTCGATCGAACGGTACAGATGGCAAATTTAGAGCGTAAAATCTAAATAGTATATAATTGATACGCTGCGTGAAACAAAAATAGTTTTGTCAACATTTTTTTTCAAATAAACTCATCCAATACGGGCCGAGCATAAAAATATTTATGAAAATCCTATGGGCATTTTTCAATGCTAATACGAACCAGACAAATTGTTCATTGTTTTGAAAATTGTGGGGACGAAGGATTAATTAATTGTGTCATGTAGCATTTATTGCCACTCAAAAGGACAAACTCATGGCATCTGGTGCTTCTACTGGGCTCCGGTTTGCACCAAATTTTAGCGAATCACAGGGGCTCCAGTGTGTAGATTATTCATTTTATTTTATTTTATTTTTCTAGTTTCTTACGAATAATTGTAATTAATAATTACCTGCAATTATTTGGAATAGTTTTTTTCTGTATGAATCTTAATAAAAAAAATATATGTATTTGACTGAAGCTCTCAAGTTACACATTTCTAATAATTTTGTTCGTAAACAGTTTAATCTCATGATTAAATTAACCAAAATTCATTACATATACATATAAACAAATTTAAAAATATGCCTAAAAGAGTGTTCGGACTACGTTGAAAGACATTTAAAGAAGATTAAATTCACTCAATTGATATACAGTAAAGTATTAAGTTCTCCAATTTTATTAATTATGTATAGATTCGTTTTGTTTGATTTTGCAAAATCTGGAAAAATAAACGTAATTGTTTCAGAATGATTTTAAAGACCTGACACATTTTCTGCTGGTGATATATCTAGGGTGAAAACAGGGCAATACAGAGTGGATATGGTAAAACTATATCCATATCTCTTTTTAATGTTCTGGATACGGATTAATATTGAATATCAGCCGGATACAGATACGAATACGGATCGAATCGGATATTTATTAAAATAATATTAAAAAATTCCAAAGTTCATAATATTTATCTAATTTAATGGTGAATAATAATATTTTTTTATAATGTATATTAAAATAGAGATTAACTAATATGCTTTCGGTAGCACTTCGGCCGAAATGCTTCCAATTCAAAATCGGATTTTCAAAGTTCAAATAGTCGATCCAAACTGTTAGATGTTCAATATATATTAAAATCTGCTTGGAGATCAAATTTTACATTTTTTATTAAGCCACTTTGAAAATTGCTGATCCGGGTGAACAGTAAAAACAGTGCAACCAAATTCTGGACCATGTGATCAGCAATTTTCAAAATGGCTTAATAAATAGTAAAAAAATTCCAAAAAATGTAAAATTTGGTCTCCAAGCAGATTTTAATATAGAGATCACATCTAACGGTTTGGATGGACTGTTTGGACTTTGAAAATCCAATTTTGAATTGGAAGCATTTCGGCCGAAGTGCTACCGAAAGCATATTAGTCAATCTCATTAAAATATATAATATATATCTACTATTCGGATATGGATAATTAAAACGTAAAACCATATCATATCCATATTCACACATATATTCGGATATCAGATATCCACATCTAATTTTTCGAATACGGATCAGATATTATTCATAACGTTTTCACCCCTACAGATATCATATGTTCAACTCAAAAAATAAATATCATATGTAATCATTACCTGAAAAATGACGCATTGCTCCCCCTCAGGAGACGAGAAAAAAGCATCAAAATTTGGGAGATTATATCAAAAGATGATGCAATTACAAATATTTTTGGAGATTATATCAAAAGATGATGCGTCCTATTTAAAATTTGGCAAGTTTACTTTTTAACATTTCAATCCGTACGGCGTAAACAAAAGTATAAATTTTAGAGAACAAAAATAAAGAAACCTCAAAATTACTAATTCACCATCAAAATATTGCACAAATTGAAAAACCATCCCAACATCTATCAAAACGACAAAAACAAATGTTTTTTAAATTTTATAGTATTTCTAAACGAGTCCGGCTAGCATCCAAACGTTTGGATAGAGGCCTATATCCAAACGGTTCATTTTTGTGATTTCAAAGTCCCAAAAGTCGATATGAAGCGCTCAACATGTTTGGAATATTAAAATGTCCTTGGAAACTAAATTTTACATTTTTTGGAATTTTTTTGCTATTTTTTTTAGAATTTTTGAAAATCGTTATTTTGATATGGAAAAAAAATAATAAAAAATTCATCAAAACAACGATTTTCAAAAATTCTAAAAAAATAGCAAAAAATTCCAAAAAATGTAAAATTTAGTTTCCAAGCTCATTTTAATATTCCAAACATGTTGAGCGCTTCAAATCGACTTTGGGACTTTGAAATCGCAAAAATGAACCATTTGGATATAGGCCTCTATCCAAACGTTTGGACGCTAGCCGGACTCTTTCTAAACATACGTAAACAATTCAACAGACCAAATTTATATATTTTTTAAATTTATTTCCTATTATTTTAAATAGTTAGAAAATAACTATTTCTGAAGCGTCCAGAATATTTAAATAAAATGATTTTGTACCAATTTAAATAATAATAAAAATAAAAAATGTGAAAATTGATCTACAAATACAATTTCATAAAGAGATCGAGATTTTAATCCACAGTATATGTATATACCAATTGATACGTCAAAAGGGTATATGTAAAAAGCTTTATCCTCAAATACACTTTCGGCTCAGATTGCAAGTATACAATCTGTTACACTTAGGGGCACCTCAAATTGCTCAAAAACTGAAATTAAATTGCAATTGAAAGTAAAGAGATGAGTTTAGAGAAATTTGACACGCGGGGTGATAACGGAGTTCGGCAAATCAAAGGCCTACGTCTCCGGGGCTTCGCAACCTAGTGAGGTGCGCCTTCCTATTACCCAATACGAAAGGATTACAACTTGTGAACCGTTGAGCCCTTACACACCTAGCGGGAAATCAAACGGCCAACTCAAAGAGATGAGAACAAGGTCTCGATTGTTTAGGAACTCAAGAGAAACACTCAATAGATCTCTCTAACCTAATCTATAGCTAGATTAGTGAAGTAGGTTGAGGTTGCTTGAGGGATTTTGAAGTTTTAAGGTCTCACAACAATGGAGTAGGCTAAGCTCTCAGAAAATCAAGTTTTGAATAATTAGGGTCGGCTGAGGTGATTTTGAAAGTGATCCCCTCAATCTATTTATAGTGGCAGCTCAAAAATGAGCTGTTTGATGTAAAACGTTACCAACGTTTTATAAAACGTTATCAACGTTTTATTCAAATGCGATTTAGGGTTTTAATTCTCTGACAGCTTAGAGAAACGTTACAACGTTTTATAAACGTTATAACGTTTCTAGTTTGTACTGAACAGCTGTTCTTCAGTTATTCTGAGTCTGTTAAACGTTACAACGTTTCATTAACCGTTATAACGTTTGTAAAACGTTACAACGTTTTATAAAACGTTATAACGTTATACCTTGGTTTTCTTTTGATATTTTTGAAGCTTCTGATCATTGTAAAACGTTACAACGTTTTATAAACGTTTATAACGTTTTATCCCACTTTGAACAACCACACACATACTTTATCAATCTTTTGAATTTACATTTTATATTCTTGATAAATGTCTTCATGATTTCTTCAGTCCAGGCATATTACATCGCAGTTCTTTATTCTTCTTGGACCTATATGTTCTCAAAATAGAAGAAATCGTAAAATTCAATAATTGTATGTTTTTGCAAATTAGTCAAATAGACGTAAAAGATTATTGTACGAACAACAATCTCCCCCTTTTGGCGATTTGCAAAAACATACAATGTGAGTGAGTGCATAAATCGAAAATTTTCAAACATTAGTTAATCCAGTTTTGATTTTGCATTTCAATCCATTTGTACCAATTTCTCCCCCTTTTGGAAATCGACGAAAGGGTGAAAAATTAGCACTAATTTAAAGTGCTCCCCCTCAAATTATGCACTCCCCCTCAATTTAGTAATATAGCAACAATAATTTACAAACAAAAATAAAGTTGAGGGCATAACTATTACATGCAAAACAATTCAATTTCAATTCACCATATCAAGTTGTATATATCCATGTCCATAGCTCATGCATATACGACATTTCAACTTATGCAATCCAAGTAATTCAATAAAACTTGTCAAGGCGCCAAGATATCCAATTTTCGCAATTTTGCAAAGTAGGCCCTTACAAGTTAGCGATTCATACACCATTTTTAAGATATCAATATCTCATACATATCTCCACCAAATTTCAAATACCACAATTCAATCAAATCATGCAATTCAATCAAATTAAACTAGTTGAAATTCACCAATTTAACAATTCACAACATTTCAAAACAACAACACATTTCAAAAATCAAAGCAATTCAAACAATTCAAATTAAACATGCAATCAACAAACAATTCATGCAAATAACACACAAGTTAAGTTAGAAAGTTTTGATTCTCTAAAACTAGTACGATTTAGTCGTCATTCATGGGGTCGTTTTCATCCAGGTCTTCAACTGGGATGTCTTCGTCTTCATCATCCAGGTCTTCTTCTTCAACCAGACGCTCACGTGCTCGTGCCGGGCTTCCAGAGGGACCATATTGCTTGATAAAGCGATTAGAGAGGCTTGATTGTGCTTCATCAAGCGTATTGAGAGCTCGAGCATGTGCGCGCAGTTGTTGCCTTATCTTCATTTGCCCCTTGTCAAGCTTGTCGAACCTCCTATCCATTGCTTGATGGTTCTGTTGAATTTGCAGACTTTGGGCATGCATTTGTTGACAAAGCCACAACATTTGCGCCTCTTGACCTACTGGAGGGACAAACGCACCTCCTTGTTGCACAAATTGTGGTTGAAGTGGAGGTTGAGGTTGAGCCGGTCCCACTTCTTCTTCCGGATCCCAATATTGATTGGGTTGTGCCTCTATATGGTTTATCCATTGGTTGATTGGTCTTGCATCGGGTTGAAAACGCCTCAGACCCGAGTCTGAATGTCCATGGACCCACCCGATTCTTGTGAGGTGGTCGACCAAGTTGGTCGGAAAGAATACTTCTTCTTCTTGAGGAATTTCGATACCGTTGAGGCGGATGATTTTGTGAATGAGATGGGCATATGGCAGAGAATGGACTGTGGTTGTAAAGGCACCATTGATGTGGCGAAGAAAGAAGTAGGGTATGTTGATCCTTTTGTCGTCCAATTGAATGAGATGACGAAGAAAGTACATGGGTCCCCATTCAAGATTGGTTTTGATTGTAGCTTTGGGCATGAGGATGTTGTTGATGAGAAGAAAGAGTAACCGATGTAGAGACGGAAGATGAGACACATAGATTTTAGCCCCGGATATGTAGTTTCGGTCAAACCATTTCTTATAATCAAGATTGGTTCCATCGGCATAGAAAGGCCAACTTCTTTTGGGGTAGGTTTCCTCCCCGTCATTCTCAACCCCAAGCCATTGTGCCACATTATCCATTGACAGCACAATTTCTTTCCCGCCAATCCAAGATGTGATCCTGAAGGGTTCTTCACTCGTTTGGATGTTTGCATAGAATAGTCGGGTAAGGAGTTCAGTGTATGGTTCGAAACAAGTGACAATAGGTTCCCATCCCCAATGTTGCACATAAGAAATGATTTTGTCATCCTCGGGTTGGGAGAAGGTAACCACGGCTTTGTTGAACACGTAGCAATCGGTTATTTTCCTATGCATAAAAGAACCCGCATAGTTCTCATATGCAACAATATCCCGGAATATGTATCTATTTGACCGGTGAATGGTCCAATTTGGTTCTATATTTCCCCTACTTCCTTGACCAACCTCCGAATCCACACGTCTTTTCTTACTACCCTTAGGCAAGGCATCTTTCTTTGGAGCCATTAGATTAGGGTTAAAGAAAAAGTTTACCGATTGAGAGATGACGTGCTAAACCGAGAAGAGGAGAGCCCTAGAAGTGCAGTGGTGAAGTCGGATCGTCGATCCAACGGTAGGATTGCCAGATTTGCGTCTAGGGTTTTGGCTAGGGTTTTGGAGAGAGAGAGATTGAGAGAGGGAAAGGAGATTTGGAGAAGAGAATTGAGTAGAGAGAAGAGAGAAGAAGAGAAATCAAGAAAAATTTCTTGATTTGGTGGAGTAAGATGGCCGGAATGAGTAGGGAGAGAGAGAACGGCGAAGTAGAGGGAGAAGGAGAGGAATGGAGGAAGGAGAAGAGAGAAGAGATAAAATAAGGTG
The DNA here is from genome assembly GCA_025461125.1 of Carex kokanica. NCBI lineage: Eukaryota > Viridiplantae > Streptophyta > Magnoliopsida > Poales > Cyperaceae > Carex > Carex kokanica. The sequence goes on along the minus strand of JAJGRX010001283.1, from coordinate 1,784,804 downwards.
AAAGGTCGGGTCTGGAGCCAAAATAACATCTTTTCGCTCTAAAACGTTACCAACGTTTGTTTAAAATGCATTGTTTTTACCTAAAACGTTATAACGTTTGTGTAACGTTTGTCCAACGTTTTTGTGAAGCCTTCGGACTTTTTGAAGTCTAGGAAAACGTTACCAACGTTTGGAAAACGTTACAACGTTTTCACTTGTAATTTTTGCACTTTTGGCCCCTGTCAGACAAACGTTGCAACGGTTGTATAAACGTTGTGACGTTGTGAAATCGTTGGAACGTTTTTGTAACGTTTGTCCAACGTTTTTGTGAAGCTTTCGGACTTTTTGAAGTCTAGGAAAACGTTACCAACGTTTTCAAAACGTTTACAACGTTTATATTGGAATTTGTCAATATTTTGGCTAAGTATTGGAAGTGCAAACGTTGACAACGGTTTAAAAACGTTATGTAACGTTTTTACACTGTTTTCGGACTTTTTGAAGTTTCACAAAACGTTAGGAACGTTTTCAGAAACGTTATAACGTTTTATTTCTTTAGAACACTCCTTAAATGACCTATTTTGATTGCAAATATTAATTTCGAAACAAGTTATGAATATGATTATTCTCTAAGCTCAAGCATGCCTAATTTAAATCTCAATTCATTGTGTTGTTGTGTATTTAAGGGTTTTGTGAATATATCGGCAATTTGTTCTTTGGTGTCGATATGTATGAGTTCAATTTCACCTTTTTCTATATGATCCCTAATAAAATGATGCCTTATCTCTATGTGCTTGGTTCTAGAATGAAGGACCGGATTTTTGGATATCATAATGGCACTAGTATTGTCACACATAATTGGTACGTTGCGGAAGCGAATTTCATAATCATTTAGGGATTGAATTATCCAAAGAATTTGTGTGCAACAACTACCGGCCGCTACATACTCGGCTTCCGTTGTGGAAAGGGCAACTGAGGTTTGTTTGCGACTTGACCAAGATATAAGTGAACCACCAAGAAATTGGCATGTACCACTTGTGCTTTTTCTATCCATACGGTCTCCGGCAAAATCGGCATCGGCATATCCTATCAAGTCTAAATCCGATTGTTTGCCATACCATAATCCCAAATTTAAACTACCCTTGACATATTTAAGAATTCTTTTAACGGCTTTCAAGTGCAATTCTTTGGGATTTGCTTGATACCTAGCACATAGACATACCGCAAACATTATATCGGGTCTACTAGCAGTTAAATAGAGTAGGCTACCTATCATAGCTCGGTATTGAGTGATGTCCACCGATGTGCCATTTGGATCCGAGTCAAGATTTGCATTCGTAGCCATTGGAGTTTTGCTTGTATTGCTTTCGGTCATCCCAAATTTCTTGATCAATTCCTTCGCATACTTGGTTTGACTCACAAATGTGCCATCCATGAGTTGCTTGATTTGAAGCCCCAAGAAGAAGTTCAATTCACCCATCATGCTCATCTCAAATTCACTACTCATAAGAGAAGAAAATTCCTCGGCAAGTGCCGCATTAGGTGAACCAAAAATTATGTTATCTACATAGATTTGCACCACCAATAGTGATCCATCTCTTTTCTTAGTGAAAAGAGTTGTATCATTATTGCCTCTAATGAACTCATTGTCAATTAGAAAGGAACTTAACCTACCATACCATGCCCTAGGGGCTTGTTTGAGTCCATAGAGTGCTTTGGTGAGTCTATACACATGATTAGGAAATGTTGGATCAACAAAGCCTTGAGGTTGATTAACATACACCTCCTCATCTATGAATCCATTCAAAAATGCACTTTTAACATCCATTTGAAATAATTTGAAATTTTTGTTTGAGGCATATGCTAAAAGCATTCTAATGGATTCAAGACGAGCTACGGGTGCAAAAGTTTCTTCAAAGTCAATACCCTCTTGTTGTTTGTACCCTTGAGCTACCAACCTAGCTTTGTTGCGAATCACATTTCCATCTTCATCCTTTTTATTTCTAAAGACCCATTTGGTTCCAATAATCATTCTATCATTTGGCTTAGGTACAAGTTCCCAAACTTTGTTCCTTTCAAATTGTGCAAGTTCATCTTGCATGGCACAAATCCAATTTGGGTCTACATTTGCATCTTTAAAATTTTTAGGTTCTATATGAGATACAAATGCACAATGACTAATCATTTGATTTAATTCGGATCTTGTTTTAACTCTTTCCCTAGGATCACCAATTACATTAGAAAGAGGATGAGAAGATACTTCCCTTAGGTCTTGAGGAATTTGATACTCAACTCGTGAAGGTTGTATCTCTTCGGTTTGCATTCCTTCAACTATTGGATCCATCTCATTATTGATTGCATCTTCAATTGTTTGATCCGTTTCAATAATGTTGGTTGTATCCATTTCGGGTTGAGTTTGCTCGGGTTGATTCTCAATTGTGTCGGTTCTTGTCTCAATTTCATCTTGATCAAGAATTGGCACTTCAACACCTACAATCTCAATACCTTTCTCGACCTTTTGATTAGCATTTTCATCAAATTTAACGTGCACGGATTCAATTACAATTCTTTGAGATGGAATGTAAATTCTATAGACTTTACTTGAATTTGAATATCCTACAAACTTTCCCTCAATAGATTTAGAATCAAATTTTGTTACTTTGGGAGATTCATCAAGAACAAAGCATTTTGATCCAAATACTCTAAAATGAGATATCTTAGGCTTGTACCCTTTCCATAGCTCATAAGGTGTTTTATTCAATATGGTCCTTATGCTTACGCGATTTACCACGTAGCATGCCGTATTTACCGCCTCGGCCCACAAATATTTGGGTAAGGAGTATTCATTTAGCATGGTTCGGGCAAGCTCAACTAAGGTTCGGTTCTTCCTCTCAACTACCCCATTTTGTTGAGGTGTGCGAGGAGCCGAATACTTATGTTTGTATCCTCTTTTAGAGCAAAGTTGATCAAATTTTGCATTTTCAAATTCCCCCCCATGGTCGCTTCTAATCCTAATGATTTTTGACCCCTTTTCATTTTCAACACGTTTGCAAAATTCAATGAAGTTGCTAATTGCATCATCCTTGTGTTGTAGGAATAAAACCCAAGTAAAGCGACTATAGTCATCTACAATTACATATGCATATTTCTTTTTGGCCAAACTTGGTACACTAATTGGTCCGAATAAATCCATATGTAACAATTGCAAAGGTTGATCGGTTGAAATCATGTCTTTGGATTTAAAACTACTCTTGGTTTGTTTACCTTGAACACATGCATCACATAATCCTTCAAGTTCTAATTTATGTGTTGGTAAACCACGCACAAGATTTAGTTTGACCAATTTCTTAATGGTATCAATTGAAACATGACCTAACCTACGATGCCATAACCATGATCCACTAGATACGGCACTTAGACAAGTTTCACCGGAATCAAAATGAGTAAAATACAAGTAATAAACATTTTTCTTTCGTTTACCCGAATAGATTAGAGCATCATCCGAAGATCTAACTAGGTGACAAGCATTAGCATCAAATTTGGCATAGTATCCCGAATCACATAACTTACTTACACTAAGTAAGTTATAGTCTAAGCCATCAACTAGATATACATTGGATATGGTTAAGTGTTGGTTACCAATTGAGCCTATACCAATAATAGAGCTCTTTCTATGATTGTTTCCAAAGGTAACCGTACCTCCATCATATGGTTCTAAGAATTTAAAATTAGATTTGTCACCGGTCATATGGTGTGAGCATCCACTATCAATGATCCAAGCACTTTCCTTTTGAGATGAAATCAAACACACCTACAAAGTATATATTAGTTATTATTGAGTTAGTAACTAACATATACCTTGCTTTTAATCTCCCCCTTTGGATTTGGCAATTTTAAAACTTTTAGGGGAGATTAAGTGTGAACCTAAGATAGAATAGATTTAGGAACCCAAACAACATTATATTTGTTGTTTACATTCCTAAATCCACATTCTAAGGAAGTGTGGCCAAGTTTACAACAATAGTTGCATATTGTAGTTGATTGCTTAAGTGTAGTAGAACCTTGTTTGAGAATGGATTGGTACTTCACTTCACACACACTACTCTTATTACTATCATGTGACCTATTTGCAACTTTGAATGCAACACTTTTGATTTTGTTAGAATTAAATCTATTGTGATGTTGGGGAACATCTCTAGCTACACCATTTCTTTGAGTTTGATTTTGTAAAGCATTTTTATTTTTAAGTTCATAAAACCATCCATCGGGTCCTTTGAAATAAGTTTTGTTTGACCCCTTTGAATTAAGCATGTTATTATCACTATTTTGAAAAGTATTTTTGTTCTTGAAATTTCTTTTATTGTACTTATATCTAAGTGCATAATTAGGTGACTTTTTATCTTGATTAGCATTTGAGGCATGAGAGGACTTCAATTTGGATGACTCCTTATTTAAGGGAGTTAAACCATTTTTGGTAAAGAATTGATAATTTGAATATTGTTCACAATTAAACTTTAGTTTTTCATTCGGAATACTTGAAGTTTGAGAATGTTCCCCTTTTTCTTTAGGGCTTAGCATGTGATTAGATTTAAGTGAGGATTTACCCTTCTCAAATCCAAGACCAACTCTATCATTTTTATAGTAGGATTGATCATTTATCAACTTGCTCACATAGTAGGGATCTAGACTAGTGACTTTTGATAATTCACTAGGAGATCTCAATGCCCGAATTTCGGTTTCCAAAGTTTGAACTTTAACTTTTAAAATGTCTATTTCACCTAAGTGAGATATTTTTAATTTTTTATTTTCAAGTTCTAGCATGTCATTTTTTGCAATTAATTTTTGGATAATACCTTCCTTCTCAACCAAGGTTCTATTGGACTCATCAAGGAGTGATTTCAACCTAGATTCATTATCATAGTGCATTAGAATTTCACTATTGAAAGTGCTTGCATCATTGGTATTTAACCGATTCATATTCAAGTCATTGTTGGTCTCATTTGTGATGATACAATTTTCAATATCAATTTCACCACTATATTTTTCACCAACTTCATTTACAAATTCAAGTTCGGTCTCATAACCATCAAGACTAAGAGTTGAATGTACCTCACTAGCAAAGTTTGTTGAGGTGTTGACTCCTTCATCTCCCTCCTTGGCATTCCTTGATTTAACAAGCTCCATGAGAAAGTTAATGGTTGTTTCATCGGTGATGTTCTTGCTAGCTATAATTGAGGCTATGTCAATTTTTGAGGAATCTTCATCTACACTTGCCATCAATGCAAGGTTGATCTCCTCTTCATTTTCCGATTCCGTGTCGGATTGTTCCGTCTCACTATCCGAGAACAAAGCTTGCATAGCTTTGGCCTTCTTCTTCTTATACCCATCATACTTTTGCCTTGGTTTTCGATCTTGTTGTGTTTCGCCATCCGTGTTTTTCAATTGTGGAAATAGCTTGAAACATGTTTGAATGGAATGCCCTTCTCTATGGCACGCGAAACACATTACCCTTTTGTTCTTCTCTTCTCGTTCCTTGTTGTATTTTCTTTCAAAATCAAGCATTCCTTGAAACATCTTGGATAAGAGAAGAGCATCCTTGGATGTTTCATGATCAATTTTGTTGATAAATTGATCATTTGAGAGACGGGTGTTTGAGGAGCTTGGAAAGTTACGGTTTTGTGCCGGAAAAGCTACGGTTTTGGATTTAGAGTTTTGCTTCAAATCACCGGATTGTCGAAGTTTTTCTTCAAAACTTCTAAAGTGGGCATAGAGGTCATCCGGTGTGAATGTGTCATGCGTGCCTTGGATTGCCTCTAGAGCACTCACCAACCCGGACCATTTATCCCTCATGAGCATCACCCTCAATAGCTTTCCTACAATTTTATTGTTAGAAAGTGGTTCTCCCAATTCGGTAAACTCATTTTGGATATGCATAAGTCTATTATACATATCCTCAATGCTTTCACCATCTTCAACCTTAAAGGTTTCAAATCTTGCTTCTAAACCGGTTATTTTGGTTCGTTTGATTTGGGTATTTCCTTCATACCGGTTTACAAGAGCATCCCACATTTCTTTTGCACTTGATGCACTACCAAAGAGTGAGGCTACCGATTCACTAACCAAATTGAATATGACATTGGTTGCTAGGTCATTGTCTTTCTTGGCTTGTTTGGAATCGACGGTCTCAATTTTGGCATCAATTGAACCCTCGGTAGGAACATTTGTGTATGTTGGTGTATACCCGCTTTCAACCACATACCATACCTCAAGGATACTCAAGTAATTAATCATGGTTTTCTTCCAATGCATGAAGTTTTTGGTAGTAGTACCAAAAACTAGGGGTTCTTTCACGGATCTATAGGGTGCCATTTGTCAAGTTGATCTAATCTCCAATTAAGTGTGTCTTAATTCGAGTAACTTGCTCTGATACCACTTTGTTACACTTAGGGGCACCTCAAATTGCTCAAAAACTGAAATTAAATTGCAATTGAAAGTAAAGAGATGAGTTTAGAGAAATTTGACACGCGGGGTGATAACGGAGTTCGGCAAATCAAAGGCCTACGTCTCCGGGGCTTCGCAACCTAGTGAGGTGCGCCTTCCTATTACCCAATACGAAAGGATTACAACTTGTGAACCGTTGAGCCCTTACACACTTAGCGGGAAATCAAACGGCCAACTCAAAGAGATGAGAACAAGGTCTCGATTGTTTAGGAACTCAAGAGAAACACTCAATAGATCTCTCTAACCTAATCTATAGCTAGATTAGTGAAGTAGGTTGAGGTTGCTTGAGGGATTTTGAAGTTTTAAGGTCTCACAACAATGGAGTAGGCTAAGCTCTCAGAAAATCAAGTTTTGAATAATTAGGGTCGGCTGAGGTGATTTTGAAAGTGATCCCCTCAATCTATTTATAGTGGCAGCTCAAAAATGAGCTGTTTGATGTAAAACGTTACCAACGTTTTATAAAACGTTACCAACGTTTTATAAAACGTTACCAACGTTTTATTCAAATGCGATTTAGGGTTTTAATTCTCTGACAGCTTAGAGAAACGTTACAACGTTTTATAAACGTTATAACGTTTCTAGTTTGTACTGAACACCTGTTCTTCAGTTGTTCTGAGTCTGTTAAACGTTACAACGTTTCATTAACCGTTATAACGTTTGTAAAACGTTACAACGTTTTATAAAACGTTATAACGTTATACCTTGGTTTTCTTTTGATATTTTTGAAGCTTCTGATCATTGTAAAACGTTACAACGTTTTATAAACGTTTATAACGTTTTATCCCACTTTGAACAACCACACACATACTTTATCAATCTTTTGAATTTACATTTTATATTCTTGATAAATGTCTTCATGATTTCTTCAGTCCAGGCATATTACATCGCAGTTCTTTATTCTTCTTGGACCTATATGTTCTCAAAATAGAAGAAATCGTAAAATTCAATAATTGTATGTTTTTGCAAATTAGTCAAATAGACGTAAAAGATTATTGTACGAACAACACAATCCTACCGTGTAGTATATTATCGGGTATCGAATCTCAAGGAGTAAGATAAATACTTAAATTTCAACCTTAGATGATAAATTTCAGAAAAGAAGGAAAGTAAAGTGCAATTGGGGGGTTTTAGTTCTAATTTCCTAATTGTTGGGTTCAATACCCTAAAAGGAGAGATTGTAACAATTAAACTGAAACTGAAAATTAAAAGAGAGTTTTTGATTGCTTTTCAAGGTTTGGAAGTCTATGGGCATTCGGTCTACAATCCCTTGTTAATTCTATCTACTCGGGTTGTTTAAATTCATGTATGATTTGTCGAGGTTTCTAACTTGTGTTAGCCTTTGGAACAAATATTAATACAAATACCTTGGGTGGATGGATTAATGTTCCAACAATTCTAGGGCTGTCACTACCTAGAGGGATATTTAAGTCACATGCTTCAAAATATATGTTAATATTTGTTCTAAGGTGTCCTAATTAGGTTTTGACTTCAATTTAATACTTCACCAAATCCTAACCTTAATTTCTGGAAATCCGGTTTAGATATCAAATTGGTCCTAAGATAAACTAAATCCTAAGATATATATTTATGATTTCAATTAGTACTCTCCTTACCTTGACCCATGCTAGAAATTAAAGCGGAAAGACACGATCAACGTGATTTCAAGCTACTTCAATTCATCTAACCAGGTGAACTTATAATTCAAGTACTAATGAAACTCATAAAGAATAAATCACAGAAATTAACAATCAAATCAAACAATCATAATAAAAACTAAGATCCGAGTAAAATAGAATTAAACAAGTTCATGCATAAGACCTAAACCCCTAGAGAGAAAACTAGCCTCTCATGGAGATGCAAGAATTCATCAAAAGATTAAAACAAAACATGGCTAAAACAAAGAGAAATTAAATAGAGAAATAGTTTACACCCTTCTCTAGATGAAGAACCTTGATCTTGCCTTTGTTTGCTGTGAACTTCTCTTCTTCTTCCTTGATTTGCCTCCAAGAGATGAGAATTATGACTAAGTATTGAGTAATATGGTGGAATGTAAGTGGATTGGTAATGGATGCTTTGGAAGGGAAAGTTGTAGCCCTTTTATAGGAGATGTAATGCTTATTCTGGAGCCAATGGACGTGGGGAGTCATTAGATACTTGCCCCACAAGTTCCCCCACGTCCCCACTTTCCATATTTCACTCCCGGGTCATTTTTAGAAGCGCCGAAAATAGAAAACCTGATTTTTAGGCTGAATGCGACCTTAGTGCGTCCGCACTGTGCTTAGATGCTTCAATTTCTGCTTCTGCGGCATGAGTGCGTCCGCACTAGTGGTCCCTGCGGCCGCATCCTGGGTTTGGTTGACATCTGTGTTTTTCGCTAAGTCCTGGATGCGTCCGCACTTGGCCACAGTGCGTCCGCACTAGGCTCGGACTTTTGTTCCTTTTCTTCGGGAGTGTGTTGAATTTTGACTAAGTCTGGAATGCGGCCGCATTATGGGTCTGTGCGTCCGCATTCAGGAAGCATTTATTCTCCAAATTTTGGCTAAGTGCGGAATGCGTCCGCACTGGATTCTTGTGCGTCCGCATTGCGCTCGGACTTTTTCTCCTGTTGAATTTTGAGGCTCCGGATTTGACCAAGTATTGAGTGCGGCCGCATGACTGGCCAGTGCGTCCGCATTTATGGTCATTTTTTCTCTTTTTGCCTCCTTTTCTGTAGATTGAAAACAAACAAACGCAGTAACTTGATTCTATGTGTATTCTATCATTTTTGTATGAAAATACAAGATATTTGGTATTGTTTTGTGATAAAAATCGGATCGAATATGTATGTATTTTAGACTTATCACCAATATAGTCCCATAACCTCACTCATGATTTTAACTTTTTCCGGAAAGAAATAATAAATAATAAATAATAAATATGCTTGTATTTTATCTTAATTCTCAAACATTGTAAATGTTCCGAGTGATAAATCCACCATGGAGTTTATCATAATATCCTTCCACCTTTTGTAATTTGACCTCCATTTTGATGATATTTAAGCTTCAGCCCCTCCTACTTTTTATGGGAACAAACAAATTTCAAGCATGCAAATTGTGTGAACGCTCATGCAACGAAACGAATCCGTTAGCTGCGAAAAAAATGTGGCGCAACGGCAGCGGTGAAAAGCAAGGAAGAAAAGGCAAGACGCAAAAAAATCCGGTTGTACAGGTCTATACGCAATATATATAAATGGAGTACGGTCAATGTCATAGCAATATAATTTTAGTCTAAGTTATAACGCGTTAATTTTTGCAATTTTAAAACTAAATAGTCAATCATAACCACTCAATATAATCTCCATAATAAAATAGACTTGGAGATCAAATTTTATATTATTTAAATTTTTTTTACTATTTTGTTGGATAGATACAAAATCATTGTTTTCAGGTAATTCTAGACCATCCAAAACAGTGATTTTGTATCTATCTAAAAAATAGTAAAAATTTTTCAAAAAATATAAAATTTGGTCTCCAAGCCCATTTTAAGATGGAGATCAAGTTGAACGGTTCCGATTGACTGCTTGGCCTTTCAAATTGCAAAGACAAGTACTTTTTACCATTTTTTTTACCATCGGTATCGTTACGGATACTTTTGTTGATAATAGTGATACTCTCAGAAGTAATAATTGTTATCGTTGTACCTTCAACAATAATCACTTTTTACTCTGTAGTGGTGAATTCTTATCAAATCATAATAACTTTTAACTATATTTGGTAATTTTACTCGTTATTCTTTAACGGGATTAAATCACTTTATGGACTTATATTATATACAGTGAACTGTACCTTATTAATTTTATTATATATGTATGCGCCTACCTTAGGCAATCCTTTATCCTTCATGATCCCAAATCCAATAGTATATTCAAATATGAGGTTGTAGTCAAATAGCTATCATGATCCCACGATTAAAAATTAAAAATTAATGTAATCGTCTTAGGTCAAGGGTCACCATCCCTCAAAGTGTAAAATTGGTCCCACAATAATTCAACTAATCACCTACATTTGCATAAACATCTTCTTCAATTGTTTTCTTGGTTTAGTTTTAAGAAATTGATTTGTCTCTTGTTTTAACATATGGACCATTTTTGAGACATTTAACTATTCAAAATCATGTATGTTTCGCTACATTAAATGTACATGTCAACTTGAGTGCGACGGTACTCTTACAACAATTAACTGGAAAAATTGCAAAATAATTGTGGTTCAGACAATGTTTTTTGTAATCGTAGTATAGAGCTCGGTTGGGAATTCTCTGTGAATATTTAAAAAAAAAAATTACTAGGCATATCAAATTTTGATTGAAAATCAAAATTCATAATAGTGGTGGGGGTGTCAATGCATTATTTTAGATCACAGACAGAATACATTATTTCTTGAATTTGGAAAATTATGCTAAGAACACAGATCACAGATGTTTATCCTATTCGTAAATTTTGAAACTATTTATTTATTTTCTAATAGTATTATTTATGGGCTAAGATGTTTTTTGAAGTAAAGAATATGTACCTCACATTCATATCTCAAATTTTAAAATTCAAACTGTAGATCCGAACCGCTTAACATGATTCTTCATATAAAATGTTCTTTAAGACTAAATTTTATATTTTAAAAAATATTTCAATATCATCTTAGATGTGTAGAAAATCTTTTGATCTATAAATTCCATGCCATTCGAAAATAATCATTTTTTATGTATCTTAAAAAATCTTCAAGTACATTTTCAAATAAAAATCTTCAGTGATTCAAATTTGCTATTTGAACTTTAAAAATTGAAAAATAGATGTAAAATAAAATATGCTTTGTACTTCATAAAGCATCTTAGTACATCTTCTGACATATTATTCATGTTATAAAATAACAAATTATTTCCCAATTAAATCCGTGTTATACTAACATCATGAATTAACTTGGCGAATTATTTTATAATTGCTGATTTGTTACTATGGTTGCTCGTTCTTTTTTTCGAATAGTGAGATGATAAAATATATTAAAATTTACAGTGCGATTACTGAGTCATGGTTTTGTAGCCTTGGTTTTTTTATAGAATGATATCGTGTGATTATTTTTTTTATTTTTAAAAATTATAACAAACAAATGGATAGATATGTCGACATCTATTTTCGAGATGACATCAACAAATCAATCTAAATATCTAATACATTTAATAGAGATAGGAGTGGTCCGATGGGCATCGGACCTATATTTAGGTTCAATTAGCTTTAGAACCGTACGATTAGCATCAAGATCTATGTGCACGGAAATTGATACAGACTTGCATGGATTTTGATGCAGAGCACACAAATCTTGATTCAGATCGAATGGTCATCACACCCATCGAACCAAGGTAGGTCCGATGGGCATCGGACCTACTCTGATTCCCATTTAATATTACATCGTACGGTCAAATTTATAAAATTTGACAACAACAATATTATGTTTATATACAATGAGGAGGATCCGATTACACCACTTTTGAGTTACCACAAAGTTACCCTCCTCATTTTCTACATTTTTAAAGTCCAAATCGTCGATCCAAACTGTTCAACATGATTATCTAAATAAAATGTGATTGCAGATCAAATTTTACATTTTTTTGAATTTTTTTTACTATTTATTAAGTGTTTTACAAAAACTAGTCAAATTCATACCATTGAATTTTGTACCCATCTTAATAAATAGTAAAAAAATTCATAAATACAGATGCAAGCACATTTTATTTAGATAATCATGTTGAACGGTTTGGATCGATGATTTGAACTTTGTAAATGTAAAAAATGAGAAGGGTAACTTTGTGGTAACTCAAAAGTGGTGTAATCGGATCCCTCCTCATATGCAAATTCAATAAGTCAGAGACATGACAGCCTATTAATTTTAAGTAAGATAAAAAATAGAAAAATAGAAAATAGCAATAGAGATTTTTTTTGGAGATTATCAGGACCAATAATTAAATGACACCCACGAGCTTTTACAAAAACACAAACTATGAAAGTTGACTTAAAGAAGAGTATCAAAAAGGCTTAAAAACCCAACCAACAGCTGAAGTTAATAAAAGAGAAATAGGGATTTGATTCCTTCTTAATTAAACAAATGATTCGATAATAAATGCAGAGTGGAACTAAAAATTGAGCTCGTGATGCTGGAGAATTCAGTACAGTGTGATTTCATGTTATAAGGAGGACAAAAAATATTCATGCATACAAAAATTATAAAATTTATTAAATAAAAATTACTAACTTTCACAGGGGATTTAGCAATTTTTTATTTTTAAAAATTAAAAATTAATTTATCAGAAACAATATTGATTGCTTTTTCTCGATAAATAAATGGAATCATATCATTGATTTAGTTCCATTGAGGAGAGACCAATGGGACCGTAGTGATCTCCACAAATTATCGTACCAATGATCACACAATGTAGAGCAGAAGCAAGAGATGCGTGGCAGTATGCGGATAATTAACAGGACCGAACGATTGATCTGGGTAAAAGAAAGAAAAGGAAAGAAAAAAGGTACTCACGAATTTCATAGTTCGATCTCAGTTATTTTCAAAAACTTTTAGAAAAGATATGCTCCAATTTATGGAAAGTAGAGTAGAACTAGGGTGTTCCTAAGCTCACCAAGTCCTTCCGTGAGCTCGACTCTAAAACCTATCGAATTGACTTCAAACGACATTTTCAAACCGTTAGATGTTCAATCTATATTAAAATGTGCTTGGAGACCAAATTTTACATTTTTTGGAATTTTTTTACTATTTATTAAGATGGTTTGAAAATCGTTGTTTTCCAATGGTGCATAATTTTAATAAAAATAGCGGTTTTCAAACCATCTTAATAAATAATAAAAAAATTTCAAAAAATGTAAAATTTGGTCTCCAAGCACATTTTAATATAGATTGAACATCTAACGGTTTGAAAATGTCGTTTGAAGTCAATTCGATAGGTTTTAGAGTCGAGCTCACGAAGGGCTTGGTGAGCTTAGGAACACCCTAGTTCTACTCATGGAGAGTATTCATTAGCCTCTCTCTAAATGAACTGAATCATTAATGTTGTTTCATCTATTTATTTATTGAGAAAAAAAAATTGTTACTGACAAATTTAAAATTTAGTTCATTTTCTCTCCACTAAGATTCCACCTGTAAATGTGTGAAAGGAACATAAAACTAACTCAGTCACTTAGATACTGTAAATAATTTGCTGAAAGTTTTGAAAACACTTTTCCTCAAAATTTAAAGTTGTGAGAGAACTCAATATTGTTTCCTATTAAACGAGGCATAGATGTCCAAATAGGATTCAAACACCTAACTCAGCACGCTTATATATTTCAAATAACCCTCCACCTACAAAAGGAGACCAAAATAAGCCTCCATCTCCTCCCCACTTTCTCTAAATTAATAAATTAACAAATATTAATCCCCACACAGCTTTAAAAGGCCTTCTCAAAAGACCCATCTCGACTTCTCTCTCTTCCATCTCTCTCTCTCTCTCTTTTTCTCTATCTGCTCTTTCTCACTTCCTTTTGTTCCTCATTCTCTCCAAAACAAATTAAAGCTTGCACCAATGGCGGAAGCAAGCCATGAAGCTATCAATTATAAGGTACCAGTAACTACCTAGTCATGCAAATTGTTTTTTGTACCAAGATAATATTTTTTTTTATGAAGGTTCTAATGTCATTTGCTCTCTTCTCTGGTTATTAATTATTTCTTTTGCTTTTAGACTTTGTATCTGAAGGTCTCTATACATTGCGAAGGATGCAAGAAAAAAGTGAGAAGAGTTCTCCAGAAAACAGAAGGTACAAAGAACAAAATGCTTCCATACCCCTTTTTTTTATTACTAAATACAAAGTCCTAAGGTCTTTCTTCTTTCAAAGTAATATACAAATATGAAACAATGCGCCACCTTTATCTTGCTAAATTGCACTCCTTTAAACGAGAAATTAACTCAAATAGAGGCAAAAACCCAATTTTTATGATTAGCAATTACCCTTTTCAACCCCGCTCCCTCTTTGTAAAATGAAGAATAAAATTGTGCTGTTTTTCTTTTGCGAATAAAAGTACTGCCTTACCTAATGCAATGAAATAAAAAAAGTGCCTTCAAATAAATAATGAAGAAAATTAATCATGAGTTGTACTTTCTTAAAGAATAAAAAGAAAAAAAAGATACTCCATGTGTGTAACACTCTTCATTTATCTTTCTGGCATCAGTAATAATTAATTCTTCGTTATATAAATGTTTAATCAGGGGTTTACAAGGTTGATATAGATTCATTTCAACACAAGGTGACTGTACAATGCAACGTGGATCATGACACGTTAATTAGAAAATTGCTCAAATCCGGCAAACAAGCCTCGGTCTGGCCGGAAGCTAAGAAACCTAGTGGCAATCCGACGCCCGCTGACATGTCAAATGATACCAAAAACCAAAACAAAGAATCCAATAGTGAACCCAAAAACAAGGAACCTAAAGAGAGCTCCGAGAACCCGAATTCGAAAGAGAAACAACCCGAACCCGCTAAGGACAAGAGCTCAGATAAAGGGGATGAAAAAGAGGAGAAAGAGAAACCTAAAAATGAAGATGAAACAAAATCCAAACCCCAAGAGAAGGAGAAGGAAAAAGTAAAAGATATAGTAAAAGAGAAACCGAAAGGAAAGGAAAAGGAGAAGGAGAAGGAGAAGGTGAAAGAACAGTCGGAACAGGAAGCAAAACCGAATAGCGATGGCGGCGAGAAAAAGAAAGAGAAGAAAGAAGAGAAGGAGAAGAAAAATGAGAGCAGTGGCAAAGAAGGGGGACAACATGTGGAGAAGGGAGTCAGCCCCGGGGCCTCACAACTAAAGCAGGAATCCATGCACCAACCGTATTCGCAACCGTATTCGTACCCGTATCCGGTGCCTCAACCAATCATGAGTTACCATGCGGCGCAACCAAGCTCAAGCCAAGCTTACTACCAACAACCACCGATGCCCGGTACGCAAGGTTACATGTACCCGTATCCAGATCCAAATCCTTACCAGTACCAGCATCAGTACCAGTCACCGTACCAGTACCAGTATGGAGCTCCATCTGAGTTCAATTACGGTACAACTGAGTCGTCTACACGGGGAGAGGATACTCTGAGTTATTTCAACGAAGAAAATGCGAATTCGTGTAGTGTAATGTGAACTAGCTAGGGTTTATATCTTTTTGTATTTCTTTTTTGTAATATTTATTATTAAGAGGTTGAAATGGTTGTGTAGATGAAATGTGGTGTAAGATGTTGAAGATGACATCTCTGGATCGATGCATTGTCGGGTTAGGGCTTGGTTAATTTCAATTGAGGTTAAATTAGGTTTTTAGTGTTATTATCGCGATAACTAGAGACTAATAGGATCTAATTATGATCTCCTACCGAGTAATTTTGTTTCAAATTTTTACTAAGGCACCATTATTCGAACTTTCTTGTAGAATTATTAATATAGAGTTGTATTTATTTGTGATATTTTCCCTTTAGTCTGAAAACCAAGGTTCTAAATAGCGTTTATAGCGTCGTAGCGGGAAGGCTAAAAAAAAAGCTATAGCGAATAGCGTTGCTATAGCGGAAGTTATTCCAAATAGCGTTTTTTTTTTTACATTTCGTATATTCAATATTTGTACTAAATATCAACATTATCTAAGGTCTCATAGAACAATAAATAACACCAAAGTAATTAAGAAATTATAATATTCATATTGAACCAGTACAAAGTCCAAATTGCGGTTCAAAATATCCATAGTAATATCATAAACTATCGATTTTTCTTATTAAAAATATCTTAAGTATCATGATTCATGACATAATTTTTTTTTTCTATTCAAATTTTAATTCCGGTTTGGACTTTTTTTCTATTCAAATTTCAATTTCTATTCCCAATTTCAAATTGATTTATGTGTAGCAAGTAGCAACAAATTCAATTTCGGTTTGAGATTTTTTTTACCTTTATTTAAAACCCATATAAATTGCTTAAAAATAAAAAATAAAAAAAAACCCATATTGTATAGCGCAAATAGCGCTGTAGCGGCCGCTATAGCGGCCGTAGCGCACATAGCGCATTTTGATGTCATAGCGTAGCGTTTGGGGTCCAAAAACGCTATAGCGCGCTATTTAAAACACTGCTGAAAACATATACAAAAATGCTTGAATAATTGAGAAATTCAAGAATTGCTGTATCTCCAAAAATTTTTATCTTAAGCTATTGTGCTCTAAGTTGGAATATTTATGTTTTTAAAGAAAAGAATAAAAATAAAATCATTAACGACACAGAGTACACTGTATATACCAGATGGACATTCTTTCTGATTTGATTTTAACATGAACCGCTCGATCAAAATCAAACGGTTCAAATCAAAATTTGACCTGTACGAAGAATTCACTAAGACTATAAATAATTGTATGGTCTCAAATCAAATAGGGACAAATATGGTACAACATCTTTGAAGGGGATGTTGATTTAATTACCATTAAAATTTTGACTCAAACATGACTCCAAAGTTACCAATTAGCAAGATTTTCTTTGTTTTTGTCTTCCTTTGTTTTTTGAAAGAGAATATGCTGCGCAGGTAAAGACAGCAGGTCCTCTGAAAATAAGTGCATTGTCTGAAACAGATTACATATCTAAGCATATTTAATTATTAGCTTTTCTTTTTGAGTAATATTTTAATATCATTATATTTGTCTATATTACACGTGTTGTTTTCAAATTCAGGTCATGAGAAAGACCTCTTTTAGAGGATAGCTTGTGTGATTAATGGAATTTTGGGTCATGCCAAGCTGGTTGAGTTGTTTGCTTGTGTGATTAAAATAAAAGACATAAAATAAAAACAAAAGAAAGAGTTGTTTGCTGGCAGATTTCTATTTGCATTTTTTTAAAATATATTATTCTTTTAAAGTTCATTTGGAGGTGTCTGTTTGTAATGATTTGGGTTTGCTAACATTCCTTAATGAAGTATCACAGGGAAGTGAAAAGACTTAAATACCCCTCTGCATTTTACAGTTTTTCCCTCCTTCAAATTGCATGGCATTGCACTTTCTTAAACTAAATAGCTATTTAATTAAAAAAATATAAAATACTATAAAATTACACATTGGTATAATGGTATATCCATGTCAAGGTTAAAGATAATTTTGGTGCCAGACTGTTTATTGTAAACAAAAACTTCTTAGACCATTAGCAAAATAATAGTAGTTATAATATAAAAGAAAACAAATACGTATTTCATATTAGGTAGTCTTTTTTTGACAGAAAATCATCGACGACTATCGTGGATGATGTTAAATTCAATGATGTTATTATCAATCAAAATTGGATCATTTGGAATATTTTTTTGCAAATCTGCAACGTTAAAAAAAGAAATCTATTTTGTACAATATTTATGTATAATTTGAAATTTGCAAAACCTAACATTACACTATAATCATCATTGTGTGGAATAAAATAAAGTGTGATTGCAGAGGAATTGGAGGGATTGTTATTAGTGCGGTGGAGGTGACAAAACAAAATTAGTGGGGTATACAGTCATAGTGTCTAGCTAAGTGGGACTTGAACTGTACTGCCCCAATAAATTTACATTAATTGCTATGAAAAATAATGGCACAGATTGTATAGGTGTTTTTGGTTAGTGAGCCTTGGATAGGTTCTCAGGCAACCATTAACCACCTTGGCTGCTGCGCCAGAAGCCCACAATATAAAATTTAGGTAGACCTGGTCTATATAAACATGAGTTCAGATTTGCATATGAATTATGAGGATATGCCATGTGTGAATTGACTCTGATTATTTTTTTTTTTCAAATTTTTTATATATTTGTCTTATTTTCTATATAGTTTAGAGTAAAATGTTATAGATAGTGTAAAATTGATCTTTATTTGTAGTAATTTTTTTATATGATTGATCTTTATTTACATTTGATCTTCATAACTTGAAAGTCTACTCTATTCCTGCTAAATAGTGGGTCAAGAAATCTGTATATATTTTTAAAGTACTGATAAGTTTGAAAATTATATGTTTCAAGAATTTCAATACATAGACTCAATTGCTATCATCGGTTAACTATGCCTACATAATTTGATATATTTGTATGAATTAATTCAGTTATGTTTATACTTGTCTAAACCAGTTATAGAAAAAATGTCAGTAAATAACCAGATTTTGTAGATCATGCTTCCTCTTTTTGTTTGTGTACGGCTCTGTTCCAGGTGTTGTTAGTAATTTGGAGAATTTATAAAGTCCGTAGAACTAGTTACGTATAAAGGTTGTTGGTGACATGTGGTGGGTCCCAATGGACATAGGTATATAGTATATACTGAGTTGACGGGTCTCTCCAAGTGGTCCGGTACAAACCTGAAACTGCTACTGCAGCTACTATTACCTATATTTGACTATGACAGTACCAGAATACTCAAAACCCCTATACATCCTCGACTCTCCGGTACTGACATAAGAAAGAGAATTCCTTTTGCAACTTTTGTTATTATTTCTTGT
Source organism: Carex kokanica (assembly GCA_025461125.1). Classification (NCBI taxonomy): domain Eukaryota; kingdom Viridiplantae; phylum Streptophyta; class Magnoliopsida; order Poales; family Cyperaceae; genus Carex; species Carex kokanica. The sequence continues at coordinate 1,765,797 of JAJGRX010001283.1, read as the reverse complement.
ATTTTTATTTTTTTTGCTTTTAACTTTTGTGCCCTGTAGTATATTGTTTTCTTTTTTTCATTTGAAAATTAAGGGGTGTTTAGCATTATTTTCAATTTGCTGATTACATTTCTGGTATCAGCCATTTTGGGAGTTGGTATTTTGTGGACTGATCTGAAAGATTATTTTTATTTAAAAAAACAAAAATTCTTATAAAAAGTATGTTGAAAAAGAGGAGAAATTGACAATGGTGTGAGGGGCCGGAAAATATTCAGGATCTATGGAAGGAACTTAAATGTTGCTTGACAAACTTGAAAAGTTAAGAAAGTTTAAAAAATATTTATGCGCCTACATTTTAAATGTGGCACCTAGAGTGGGAAAAATGGCACGCCGGAGCCGGCTCCGTCACGGTTCGGCACGGTAACGGCACGGAACGGCACGGCACGCGTGTCGGTCACGTGCCGTGACTCGCGTGTCGCGTGCCGTGACCATTCGCGTGCCGTGACCAATTGTTGACAAAGAAGACACGGCACGGCACGGCACGGAAATTGCCTTGGTCACGGCACGGCACGGCACGGAAACACGGCACGGCACGGCACGGGACACGCGAGTCACGGAACGGAAGACACGCCAATCACGGCAGACTCGCGAAGCAATACACTAACATACCTAATACCTTCCTATAAGGTATAATTTTATTTAATTAAAATATTTATATTTAAATATCAATTAAAACATTTGAATTTTAAAGAATCGTTTCATTTTTTTAAAACGTTAAATGCGATCAAACTTAACTAACGCGCGTTTGGTCACGGCACGTTTGGTCACGGCACGAATTAGTCACGGCACGACTTAGTCACGGCACGCGAGTTACGGCGTGACTCGCGTGCCGTGACCATTCGCGTGTCGTGACCACCTCTCGTAATTTTTGTCATGGCACGGCACGGCACGTGAAAAATTTACTTGGTTACGGCACGGCACGGCACGTGACCAAAGTCACGGCGTGTTAGTCACGGCACGGCACGGCACGGCACGTTTTTCCCACTCTAGTGGCACCCAAGCACAGAGGTGCTTCAACAAACCCCCCCCCCCCCCCCCACGGAACGGACTCCGCTGCTTTTCTAGAAGAAAAGCAGGACCCTCCTCTTCCAAATCCAACGATTCAAAATTCGTTGAGATTTGTGCATGAAACAAGTTTTTTATCGAGATACGTGAATGAAAATTTTAAATCGTTGGATTTGGAAGAGGAGGGTCCTCCTTTTCTGCTAGAAAAGCAGCAGAGTCGGACCCCCCCCCCACACCCCGAGTGCGTATCTTCTGAGATATCTCAACTTTTGCGTGACCGACATGTATGGTGTCTATTCGAGGATAGCGTAGGGGCCAGTAATATTTGTGCTTTGAGATTCGTGTATAAAGTATTTGAACGGTTGAAATATTCTGAAAAAACACTCAAAGTTTGAGATATCTCAGAGGATGCGAATTCCTCCCCCCCCCCCCCCCCCCCCCCCCCCAACAAAAAATCAAAATCAGAAAAAGAAAAATAAACAAAATGAATAAATCAGAAAGTTCTCATCCACGCGCACATACTTTGTCATCTAATTTGAATTGTCAAGCCTTTTGCATTTGTTTGATTCTTTGTTCAAAATAAATATTTTGAATTTTTTTTATTGCTTGAAATGTCTAGTAGCGACTATAGCAATATTATAAGTTTCATGTTTTATTTATCTTCTGTAGACAAAATTGTAATGAAATCAAAATTTATGGTTTTCTAGAGGTGTGATGAAAAAAAAGTTCAATTTGGCTCTAAATTATGGTTTTCTAGAGGGACTGATCTGTCTTTACCTGAAAAGAGAAAAAAAATGAAGTTTTTTTTGTTATGACAATATAAAAACAGTTTAAGGACAATTGTAAGGTGAGATTCTTGAGTAGACAGGCAGTAATTTGGATATTTTAATGGGTATATAAGTCAAAAAGGTATTTTAATTAATAGTTATTTGCAGCAGGCTTATGGCCATTAATATATATAACAACAAGATTCCAAAGACACCTCAGATGGCATGATCAAAACCATGAAGCAAATCAGTCTCATTCTTGGCAGCCTTCTGAATTTTAAAAATGTATTTATATTTTTCATAAAGTTTAGATAAACTAGCTTACTAGCGTCCCAAAAGGTAAGATTATTTTTTTAATCAAAAGGTATTTCCCTATATTCGATCTCTTTACCATGTGTCTTAAATTTAATTAATATTATTTTTTGCTAACTATGTATTTTATACAGCACCTAATTGTTTGTCTGATCATTTTCTTGAACTGTAGTTTCTCGAATTTAAATGCTATTTGTGTAGCATTTAATGCTATTAATGTACTGCGAGCTCGGATGTGATTAGTCAACCCATGATATTAATTTTTTTAATCATGCATATTGGATTTTAATTAATATTTTATTTAAACTTTTTATATAATTCATTTTTTTATAATAAAATATTAAATGTGTGTCTATAGCTTAGTAATTAAAATTCTGCTTTGTATCTATGAAGACTTGAGTTAAAAAATTATTTGCCATACATTATGCATTTTATATTTCAGCTCCTCCAATCTAAATTACCCAGTTTCATCCATGTCTTACAAATGTAAGATTCCTTTTACTCCATGAAAACAAGTTGAAGTATACTTAAAAAGGTTGAACAATACTTAGTGCGACCAATTTTCAAAGCAATAAATTGTGAGAGGTCTGGAAAGTGTAAAGGTTTGTACAAAGACTTTAATTCAAAAGAAGAAAAATTAAAGAAAGGATAAAGGTTAGAGTCTGACATGGAATTGCGTTGGCAGTGACTGGGATTGAAAAGGAAGGAAATTAATTGGGCCCAAGAAATGGTCAAATTGTAAAAAGAGACTATTTTCTGGCCCATTAAAAGCCATGGTAGATTCTTAGCTAAGAAGAAACCAAACAACCAAGTTAATGCATTAGATGGTGATATCAATATCATGGCAGCTTTATAGTTGGTTGGTTATATTATTATCATGTTAATAAAAGCTTGGTTAGATCGGTGACACCAAAATCAAGGCAACTTATATTAATGGAAGCAAGGACTTGGGTTGGGTTCATGGGTGTTTTGTTGTTGTTGTGGGCCCAAGCGTTTCTTAATTATATAATTAGTAACGAAATGATTTAGGGTTTTCTTTTCTCAATTTAATGTAAACAGGTCCAAAATTAGAAAGCTATAATTTTGGGAGGAGGAGGGTTCCAATGCACCCAAATTTCTATGCTCTCAATGCATCAACTCTTTTATTTGCATTTTCAAAGTTCGAACAGTAGATCCGAACTGCTCAACATGATCTTCATAATAAAATATGCTTGGAGACCAAATTTTATACTTTTTATACTTTTTTTACTATTTTTTAAGACAGGTACAAAATCACTTTATCGGATGGTCCAGACTCTCCTTAAAACAATGATTTTGTACCTGTCTTAAAAATTAGTAAAAAATTCTAAAAAATATAAAATTTGGTCTCCAAGCATATTTTATTATGAAGATCATGTTGAGCGGTTCGGATCGACTGTTTGGACTTTGAAAATGCAGATAAAAGAGTAGCTGCATTGGGAGCATAGAAATTTGGGTGCATTGGAACCCTCCTCTTTTGGGAGTTATAAGTCATCCACCCATGAATGTAAAATTGTATCTTTTATTGACAAGGTCCTTGGCTCAAATTAGACGATTTTTTTTTTTTAAATAAAGACTCTGTTTAGTATCAATATTTAGCTTTGTAGATGTTTTTTTTTCTTTTCAAAATTTGGTCATGCATCTTTATGTAGAGACAAAATATATCACAATCTGTATATTTTTTTAAAAGAATTCTGATACATCTCAGCATCTTTTAGATATTTTTTTTTTATCACAATCTACAAGTTATAACTTGTTCTTAGATTTTATTTATTTTTTACCTATTAGCATGTTGTAACATCCATTTTAGGTAATTTATAAATTTTAGTAATTCCAGGTGTCTTGTATCTATCATTTGGAACATTTAATATAGTAAAACATGAATAGTCAATTAAAATGATCAATAATAGAACATCCGTGACATGCTTTGACTTCATTTGCTTCAAATGGGCACCAAAGTATCATACAATGGTACAAAGTACTAATAAAATATGAGTTGATGGAAACTTGGAAAGGCTAATCACTTCAAAGCGTCAACTTAAACATTTCTTGCACGTATGAACTTTTAGCCTTTGTTCTGTTGTGGTGATTTGACTCCTCCGAAATTATTTTATCTGAAATCCAAATATACAAAATAAATTAGTATTGTAGTTAGATTCTAATGTTAGAAGGTATGAAAGGTCATTAATTATGAATATAATAAAAGGAGGGATCGGATTACATTCTTTTTTTTTTGACACACTTTCACACCTACTATTTTCAAAGTCTAAATAGTCGATCCAAACTGTTCAACATGATGGATATATTAAAATGTGCTTGGAGATCAAATTTTACATTTTTTTTGAATTTTTTTACTATTTATTAAGATGGTTACAAAATCATTGTTTTTCAATGGTCTGAAAACAATGATTTTGTAACCATCTTAATAAATAGTAAAAAAATTCAAAAAAATGTAAAATTTGATCTCCAAGCACATTTTAATATGGTGATCATGTTGAATGGTTCGGATTGACTGTTTGGATTTTGAAATCGCAAAATTGGCCTATAAAAAAACAATGTCAAGATGTTTCAGAAAAAATGATGTAATTGGATCCCTCCTCATATAATAATGCATTGAAATTAATTACTTTTTACATAATACTAAGAAATTTTTTTTTTTTTATTCAATTAGTCTCGAATTTGAGACATTAGCTAAGTTTAGATTTATTGTGATATACTATTGGCTCTCATGTTAAAAAAATTACAATTATATTGACTATTTCCTCTAGATCATGTTTGGTTGTGGAGTAAAGTTAACGAGAATTAAATAGCTTCATCTTACTCCACATATTTTACATCTCGTTTGGTAGTTATACTCATGGCTTAAATTAATCTGCCTAGAGGAGTAAGGTGTTGGAAAATGAGTCTTTGCTTATGACAGTCGACCTTACAGGTGGAGTAAATGTGGAATAAGTTGATTCACCCGAAGAGGTGGAGTAAATTATTCCGGATTAACTCACCTCTTACTCCACATTACTCTTTTTCTTTTACTTTTCGCTTAACTACTTAAGTATAGAGTAAGGGATTTACTCCACCTCTTACTCCACAATCAAATATGACCTTAAAGATTAATACATTCATTATTAAGAATTTAAGATCGAAATATTACATTATACATATTTAAATAGCTTAAGGAAATGATCCAACAATCAAACTTGATGTCTTGAATTTTTTTCTAATGAATTGACAACACACCTTTGAGAAAATTTTATGAATACAAATTCTAGAAAACTAGTCAGCATACATATGGAGTCCACATGATGACGTGTACTCGTTTGTCAATATGCAGTTAACCGCCGCAGCTATGAACTCCAAACTTTTTAACAGTTTAAGCCTCGGTAGAGGCTTCTACTCTTCTTGCTCAATCCCTTTATTTAGAAGTGATACAAATTAGAGTTTAATTAAGTAATTGCTTCATATATAATTCTTTTAAGGTTCTTTCACATAATTTTCAAAAAAGTAGGGACGGAAGTAGAAAATTCCAATTAAGAGGGCTGAAACATAAGATGCAATTTGTAGTAGCTGGAAGCTCAAGTATTCACAATCACAAAATAAAGCATCAAACAAAAATTTAATATTTTACGAGGGAGATTGAAATATATAAAAACTGTAAAAAAAAAATTCAATTAAATTTCAATATACATAATTGAAAATTTTATAATCATTAGAATGACTAAGCACTCTCTTGCTAGGCTGTAGATCCGCCCTTGCGGAAAAGAGTTTAAGACACATAGTTTGTATAATTCATTATTTTTTTTATTTGGATAGTTTGCATAATTATTTTTTTCAGAAAAATAAATCCATTTGGCATTATTTATTCAGAGAGAAATCAAAACTCATCTTTCTTCTGAATTTGAGATTTTTAGTTTACCTACAACCACCTTCTCAGGTTTCCAGAAGTCATTACAGAATTCTTATTTATTTTTTCTGCAACCTTTTTTGTGGTTGTGTCTGTTAAGAAATATCAACAAATTTCTGGAGAACTCTGCAATTTACTATTATTTATATAGGTTACATCAACAATACGGAATTTTCTTTCAGTAGCATCAACAGAAAAAAGAAAAATTAGACTCAGAATTTCCATATTAAAAAAAAAAATTAGCACAGCTGCAACGATCGTACTATTTTTGTAAGGAAGCTGATATGAGTACCCACGCTACAGTACCCGCACTGTACCCACACCTAAACTGCCATAACTGCTTGTGGGGACCGCAATTATTCCAAAACTGTAATTTTATTTTCCAAATTTAATAGTAATACTGTGAAGTATATATATCCAACAGGTCAAGTATTTATACCTATACAGACAACTACTTCTGATATATGAATTTTCCTAAAATAACTATACCCACACATTTTTTGTAAAATTTTCATGTTGTACCCGCATTAGGGACCACTCAAACTGCCATAACTGCTTGTGGGGACCGCAACTATTCCAAAACTGTAATTTTATTTCCCAAATTTAATAGTAATACTGTGAAGTATATATATCAAACAGGTCAAGTATTTATACCTATACAATCAACTACTTCTGATATATGAATTTTCCTAAAATAACTGTACCCGCACCTTTTTTGTAAAATTTTCATGTTGTACCCGCATTAGGGGACCCCTCAAACTGCCATAACTGTTTGTGGGGACCACAACTATTCCAAAACTGTAATTTTGTTTCCCAAATTTAATAGTAATACTGTGAAGTATATGTCTCAAATAGGTCAAGTATTTATACCTGTACAATCAATTACTTCTGATATATGAATTTTCCTAAAATAACTGTACCCACACCTTTTTTGTAAAATTTTCATGTTGTACCCGCATTAGGGGACCACTCAAACTGTCATAACTGCTTGTGGGGACCGCAACTGTTCCAAAACTGTAATTTTGTTTTACAAATTTTAATAGTAACACTGTGAAGTATATAACTCAAACAGGGCAAGTATTTATACCTATACAATGAACTACATATGATACATGAATTTTCCTAAAATAAGTGTGGGTACTGTAGCGCGTACAGTGCGGGTACAGTGCGGGTACTGTAGCGTGGGTACTGAAATAATTATTCTTTTTGTAATTATGGTGATTCCGATGTCATGGATTTAATTTTTTTTTTTGTACTACATAAAAATAGTCGGTCACTTAACATACGGTTTATATTTTTTTACAATGAAACAAGCATAACTTCTACTAAGCGGAGAATTCTCAAGCATTTGTGACTCTAATAGAAGCATGAAAAAAGTGAGGTCCCAATCCCATGCTTATATGACCATATAATAGATAACTAGGTATGACGTGTTAATTAAAAAAATAAATCTATTAATCAAACAGTTAGGGATGTTCAGATTTTATTTTCCAAATTAAGCCCATATAATGTACATGTTAGTTTGACCATATTAAGCCCATTTACAAATTGTGGCCATTTCACACATCCAACCCAAGATATACAGAACTTTGAATTAAATCCCATTTACAAATTGTGGCCATTATTGATAGAACTGCGCATTATGTTGAGTGAGGCTACGGTACTATGCATAGCACGGATTGGTCCGTACTACGGCTCAATATTTGAGTTTTCAAAATTCTAACGTTGATCCGAACCTTTCAACATGATTATAAAATGAATATGTATTTGCAAATCAAATTTTACATTTTTTCAAATTTTTTTACTTTTTTTTAGATAGGTAGAAAATCACTGTTTTTGGATGGTTCAGAATTTTCAGATCAAGTGATTTTCTACCTATCTAAAAAAATAGTAAAAAAATTCAAAAAAATGTAAAATTTGATTTGCAAGTACATATTCATTTTATAATCATGTTGAACGGTTCGGATCGAGAATTTTGAAAACTCAAATATTGAGCCGTAGCACAGACCAAACCGTGCTATGCATAGTACCGTAGCCTCACTCCATTATGTTTGTTCATGTGCTCCTTATATTATAGTCTGACTGTCGGACCCATCCAACTTATAAAAATGTCATATACTTAATTAGTAACTCAGAAAAAAAGGGTTCTTAAATAACAATAGAGGTGCTCTTTTGCATTTCAAGTTTTTCAAAGGAGATGAGCAGCACAGCTCACCTAATTATTCACAGAATGGGGTAAACCAACCTTTTCTTGAATTGCCCCTTGACAGCACAAAATTCCAATTTATTAATTTAAGCATCAATTTCGCTTTCAATTACCGTTTGGCTATCATTTTGCTGAGCAATTCAGAAAGGAAATTATTGGGCAATATTTAATACTTTTTTAATTATTCCTGTCAAGGGCAAGTTTCTTCTTTAAGCCCCCATTTTTTCTTTGATGGGATAAAATGGCTTTTTTGCAATCTGAGCCATGTAATAATATACTTTACACTGTAATTTTTCTTTTCTTTTATGGAGAAATTTCATGAAAATTTCGAAATTATATATTTCTCCCTATAAAATTCATAATATCATATTTACCTATCTAAATTTCAAAAACTCAAAATTTTACTCAATTTATTACCTTTTCTATTAAAACTCATTTTAAATTTATAAAATACCAATTATACCCTTTATTAAAAAATTAAAAATGTGTAGTATGAAGAGAAATATTAAGTTTTCTAATTGGTAGACTGTGAAGGACAAATAATTTATTTTCTTACTTGTGATGCATACACAAGCGTATGCCTAAACCGTTAATACTTTTGAAGTAGTGTTACTTCCTAGTACAGTTTATCTGATTTCCTATCCATGTATTTTTGTCTCCTTTATTTTTGTAAGAGCTCATATACAGAGGCAAAATCTCTATTGTTTAACGAGGAGGGATCCGATTACACCTTTTTTGGTGACATACTTTGACACCTACCATTTTCAAAGTCCAAATAGTCGATTCAAACCGTTCAACATGATGGATATATTAAAATGTGCTTAGAGATCAAATTTTACATTTTTTTGAATTTTTTTGTTATTTATTAAGATGGTTACAAAAATCGTTGTTTTCAGACCATTGAAAAACAGCGATTTTATAACCATCTTAATAAATAGTAAAAAAATTCAAAAAAATGTAAAATTTGATCTCCAAGTACATTTTAATATGGTGATCATGTTGAACGGTTCGGATCGACTGTTTGGATTTTGAAATCACAAAATTGACCTATATAAAAAACGGTGTCATGATGTGTCACCAAAAAAGGTGTAATTGGATCCCTCCTCTTGTTTAACATCCCTCTCATTACAAGTTAAGAACAAGAAAACCGGCTTGTGGCATTTGAAAATCAAATACAATTTGTTCAAATTCTTGTGCACATATTTACTTAATTATGGCTGTATGATAGTCTTTTATGTCTAGTCTCATTTGTACCGTTTAGAAGGACAGTACCACGGACTGTTAGGTTTACCAGTCCATATAAAGCAAACTTGTGAATTCATCTAATTATAAGATTATGTACTTGGTAAATTGATAGAAAAAGGCTACCTACCTGTAAGTTGATTATTCTCTAAAAAGTGAGGCTATATTATGCCCAGCGCATAATAGCCCATAATATGGATCAATATCTCTATTTTCAAAGTTCAAAAAATAGATTTGAACGGTTTAACATGATTTTTGTATAAAAATATACTTGTAGATCAAATTTCAAAAGTAGTGATTTTCTACCTATCTAAAAAAATAGTAAAAAAATTCTAAAAGTTGTAAAGTTTAGTCTGCAAGTACATTGTCGTATGGAGATCGCATTGAACGGTTCAAATTAACTATTTGGACTATACAAAAGAAAATATTGATCCGTAGTATGGACCAATCTACACTATGCATAGTACCGTAGCCCCACTCTTCTCTAAAATAGATAAAATTGTGAAATGGACAAGAGGAGGGTTCAAATGCCTCCATCATGCCTCCATTCTTTAAAACTTTAATAACTCAAAATTTAAAACTTAAAATTAAAAAAAACTGTTGGATATGAACTACACCATTTTATCTAGTAAAAAATTATGATATTTCAACTTTGTTTTAGTTGTCATCTTGAGCTTGTAAAAATGTATACTAATGTGGATAATTTCTAGACGTTGATTTTTCAACTTATTGATTCACATAAAAGCAAAATTGAAATGTGATAATTTTTTATGAGCACATAGAGAAAATAACATAGATCGCATCTAACGGTTTTATTTTGACGTTTAAGTTTTAAACTTTGAGTTATTAAAGTTTTTAAAAATGGAGGCATTTGAACCCTCCTCAATGGGCAAAAGAACATATAGAGGCAAAGTAATATAGTTAGGTACAAAACTTTAATTCAAAACCTCATATTTTGGACAAATTAAAGGTACATATTATGCTGCCTATACATATATAGATCAAGGACTGAAAGATCTATCAGAGGTCCAAACTAAAATAAAGTCTTCATGAGCAAAATAATAATAATATTTATCTTAATAAATGTGTAAAACCTATACCCACTAATATATTAGGGATTAAAAATTCAACATTTTGATAAAAACGTGTAAGCACTTCATGCAATAACTCACTAAGATTGAGTGTTTGGCAAGACAAGAAAAACTACAATCTATCTCAATTATTAAGCAAAAATTATATCAGGAAATCATTCGTATATATATATTATGCTTAGATTTCCTCTGCATGTCATTGTTTTTTTTTAAGTAAAGATCAGACGTCAAATCATCAAACTATTTAATGTTCACAAGAGATTTCTTATCTGAGTTTCCAAACATACCTTTTCACACAGAGTGTGTTGTTTTTGCCACTAAATAAAAGCTGATGGAAAAAGAGTAAATACAAAAGTGATGCCAGATACTTTCTGTCGTAAAAACAGAAGAAGCCAACCCCTTGTGATAATTAACTATAGTAATATATGTACAATATTTGTTTTGAGAAAAAAGAAAGTGATTTATTTAATAAGCATATTGATCACAACAGATTAAGATATTTGTCAGGTGAATTTGCTATATGTTCTGAGTAGAAAATTGGAGCTTGTATTTTAGTGTAGAAAAGAATCATCCTATTGTATTTTCATTTTTCCAAATGTAATCATCCAATGTTCCGAGAACAGAAATGATAGAATTGAGAAAAATTGCCATGAGATTTGAGACATACATACACAGAAACTGAGAGTAATTAATTAACTTCCTGTTCTGACTACAATTTTATCATACAGGACAAATACAAAAATCCCTCAATTAGTAGATCTAGCCAGAGCTAGTAACAAACAGGTAGCAATCTGTGTCTAATCATATGGTATTATGGTAAAGTGAAAGTATCATACGTTGCCGCTGTCAAGTTTTTCTCAGAAAAAACAAAGTATCATACGTTTGTTCCAAATATTTTTGTGGCTCGTTCTCCACGCATAACCTAATCATTAGACTATGGATTCTATCTTTTGTTCCGTGGAGAGAACGGCGTGACGGCGTCAAAGAACTTTCAGAGAAGAACAAAAAAACACCTCAGCTGATAATGATTAATGATGGAAATCGCTGGTGAAATTGAAATCTCAAGGAATAGCAGGAAGCATTACAAAACTCTTACATATTTTTAACCCATATTTTCTCTCTATCGTATTTCTTTGTAACAAAACTTTGTAAACCCGACACCTCTGATATCTTAATTAATGAAATCTAGAAGCTTGACATCCACATTTCTTGTCAAAAGAAATGCATTCTATCTATATAATGCGTGCATGATCAATGACCTCATACATGATTGACTGGTAGAAAATCAAGTCTAATTATTATAACTTCAATAGTTGATTTGTGTTGTTATCTACCTATAAATAAAAGCCCCCCCTTGGCACTGATTGTTTCACAAAACAAACTTCACCATGGATTTAACCATCTACTATTCTCTTTGGTTTACTACCTGTGCCCTCTTTTCAGTCTCAACTACAGCTTCAATGCCACCAGATACCAGTATAAAACCCAAAAACCCTATCTATCCTCCATTTGATACTTGTCCCATAAATGTATCAGAAATACCATTAACTCAATATCTCATTCCATATGACGACGATAGTCCGAGATGTGCACCGATGCCGCCTCGTACAGCAGTTCCGGTATATCCATATGACAAGCCTCCATTTCACTTCGCGCTGAACATAGAGTTTACGGAAGCAGAGTGGTTCTTGTATGGCTCATTGGGCATTGGGCTTGATCAAATTGCACCGGACTTGGCCCATGGCGGGCCGCCGCCAATTGACGGACGCAAAGCAAACTTGGATGAGGTCACACAAAAGATTATTACAGAGTTTGCATATCAAGAAGTTGGTCATATTAGGTTTTTGCTTTTACTCCTCTCTACTCTGCATAGTATTTAATTTCTTGTGAAAAACAAATGTTGCTAAGTTGCAAATTATTGCTAAGTATTTAATTAAGAGTGAGGCTATGGTACTATGCATAGCATGGATTGGTCGGTGCTACGGCTCAATATTTGAGTTTTCAAAATCCTAACGGTCGATCTAACCGTTCAACATGATTATAAAATGAATATGTACTTGCAAACCAAATTTTACATTTTTTCGAATTTTTTTACTATTTTTTGAGATAGGTAGAAAATCACTGTTTTTGGATGGTCCAGAATTTTCAGATCAAGTGATTTTCTACCTATCTAAAAAATAGTAAAAAAATTCGAAAAAATGTAAAATTTGGTTTGCAAGTACATTTTCATTTTATAATCATGTTGAACGGTTGAATCGACCGTTAGAATTTTGAAAACTCAAATATTGAGCCGTAGCACCGATGCAACCGTGCTATGCATAGTACCATAGCCTCACTCTTTAATTAATATGGATTTGATCTTTCTCTTAATCTAATATGCAACCAAAGTTATTATTTAACTTCTGGATTCAATGTGGCGTGTGAGTTGTGAAACTTCACAACTAATCATTTTATATTTGTTAAGTTATGGAAACATAAATCGTGCATACATTCTAAAAGTAGAATAAATTATTCATTTTCTTTTCTCGAAGATAGAAGTTTTATTTGGTTCATTTGTCAAAAAGCCTCATGATATTGCCTCCAATTATTTATATCAAACTATGAATAATTTTCTCATGTTAATTTTTTTAAATATTTTTAAGGTATATTGAAGCAATATTTGGTCCAATCAAACGGCCTTTGATCGATATAAGTCCAGCACTTTGGGCGAGGATAATGGATATGGCGTTTGAACAAAAGTTGGATCCTCCATTCGATCCATATAGTAATAGCCTCCACTATATGATTGCCTCATATTATGTGCCATATGTAGGTCTTAACGGTTACACAGGCACGAATGCAAACCTCGACGGCTATTACTCAAAGCGGGTACACAAAACAGTCTTTCTAACTATTCCTTTTTTTTTTTTGGGAGTAAAGTCGGGGGCCAAGTCACCCAACTAATTTAATATCCACAAGTGATCTCTTATCCGGATTTCAAACCTAGAGCATTGCATTTGCCACTAGTCCAAGTCTTTCTAACTATTCTTAGATATCGTTTTGATAATTAAACATTTAAAGGGCATTAATTAGTGATGCCCAGCATAATTACAGAAAATGTTAGAGTGAGCACTTTAAAATGGTGTAGATATATTTCCAAGGTGTACATATAGTTGTACGTGTAGCAAGAGGTAAGAAATTAAATGCGTAAATAACACCATATATAGGACATGAAGACATCTACAATTGAATTTAGAGGGACCAAAATGACAATTTGATGATACTTTAAAGACCATCATTGTAATTTTCTCCGATGAAAATAATGAATTTAAACCTAAATTTATGTAGGCTTTAGCAGGATTGCTAGGTGTGGAATCGGCTCAAGATGCTATTATACGCGGTTGGCTCTTTGAAAGGAAGGAAGTAATCGTCGAACCGTACAATTATACAGTGGCTGAGTTCACTGATAACATATCAAACTTGAGAAATCGCTTGGCGATGTGCGGGATCAAAGATGAGGGTCTCATTGTACCCCCTGAGCTGGGTGCAGAAATGAGACTTTGTACCAATGTGATCTCGGCAAATGCCGACTCTGTCTCGTACAGACGAACTCCAAAGGAGATCCTCAGGATAATGTATTTAACTGGAGATGAACATATTCCTGGCGGGTTTTTTCCAGAAGGCGGTAATGGAGAAATAGCGAGAATGTACCTTGATCAATTCCTACCGCATCCACCGTACAATTATGAAGAATACCCGTACTTGGATCCGCCACCGTACTATGGAAAATATCCTTATAAAATGACACCATAAAAAATCCCCTAATGGAAGCAAACCTAAAAGATGATAGAGTATTGCTAATAATAGTGTTATTGGTGCTATTATTGTTATGTAATGTTTTTTGTTAAAATAAAGATTGTTTGGTTTGCCTAATGTCATTATCTAAAAGAAAGTTGAGAAGAAAATGTAAGTAGATTCGCGATCAACTACTTATACATAATTATTAAAATAAGTACAACTAATCATCTTTAAAGTTTTTGACAGCGGAATTAAGAATTAATTAAACAAATTAAAGACCTTAGAAATCATAGTCTCCACGTATAAATCAATCAAATTAATTTCATACCTTTGTCCATAGTAAATTCTTGAGACGTTCTTCACAAACCGTCAGAAGAACTGTAAAGCGATTTCTCTCCTCTTTCTCTTTCTAAGCAATGACAACTTTTGTTCTTTCTGAATATAGATGAAGAGAGGATCAACCTTACTATTAGAATTCGTATATTTTTGCCTGTCATTAAAGCAATTATTTATAGGGGAGATGCACCCTTTAATTAATCAATGCATATAATTTCTGAACAGAGATGCATGCACCTTTAATCAAATAGCACCTTTTAATAGCACCTTTTAATTTGATGCATGCACCTTTAATTAAATGGGCTGTTCAGTCATTTAATTAAATGGGCTGTTTTAATTTGGGCCACTTAATTATATTTTTCTTACAGAAAAATCTGAACATGTAAAATAAAAGCAGCTCAGAGCTACAAAGTTTGGCAGGGTGCCGCAATAACAATCCAATCCTTGCTAAAGAAGGAGAGTTTGATTTGTTCTTTTCTCTTTTTTCTTATGATTGTTTGGAAACAAAAGACAAATTATGTTTGTAATATTTGTTATTTTTTATTATACAAAATCATATATGTGTTTTTTTAAGTAAGTAATATATATAGTTTGACGATTTGTTATTTATTGCACCACTTTTAAATGCTTTTGGCACAATCCCAGAAAGAAAAAATAGGCAGCAACCTGAGAAGAGAGAATCAAAGATTCTCCGAAGAGTGAGGCTACCGCAATATGCATATTATAGATCTGAATTCATATCTCTATTTTTAAAATTTAAACAGTTGATTGTAATTTTTAAACATGATCACAATAAGAAAATGTAGTTGACCACCGAATTTCACATTTTTAAAAAACTTTTTTTTTTTATGAATTTTTACTAAAACCCAGTTCCCATATTAGTTGCGTAAATAGTCTCGGGTAAAATATTGAAATGGATTTTAGATGAAACAGGATCGGTTTTATGTGATTGGGGGATGGTTCTGGACCAAGCACCAAATTATAAGGCCCATTATGAACTTCGTGTCAATAGAAAAAAGGCTTCATGTGTCTCTCCCTCATGGGCCCATTAAGAAGAGTCCGAATCCTCTGTATTAACTATAACCCACGGTTTGAATTTAGTTCTGGACTGTCCGATCAAAGAGTGACTTTTCCCACCTTGTGAACCTACGAATTCAGATCCTCCCCGGTACCGTAATAGGAAATCTTTTTAGAATTAGTGGATTTGAGCCGTTCTTTTTAACTTGGCACGAATCTCAAAGCCCAATAATACTACTCCCTATGATAACCCAAATCTCAAAACGCCTGATAGTTAATCTCAACCGTAAAATGAGGGGAATCTTTTACGGTACCTGGGAGGGTATTTTTCCGTGAACCTACTATCAAAGAGTGAAAAAAAAAAAACAAGAGTGAGGCTATGGTGCTATGCATAGCACCAATGGCTAGTGTACTACGGCTCAATATGGTACTTTTTAAAATCTTAACGGTCGATCCGAACCGTTCAATGTGATATCCATATGAATATGTACTTGCAAACTAAATTTTATATTTTTTCAAATTTTTTTACTATTTTTTTAGATAGGTAGAAAAATTAGTGTTTTTTGAAAATTTTGGACCATCAAAATAATAGTAAAAAAATTCGAAAAAATATAAAATTTAGTTTGCAAGTACATATTCATGTGGTTATCACATTGAACGGTTTAGATCGACCGTTATAATTTTAAAAAGTATCATATTAAGGCGTAGTACACTAGTCATCCGTGCTATGCATAGCACCATAGCCTCACTCAAAAAACAAATCCAAAGATGGGGCCAGAAGGTCAGCGAGCAACAAGAGACTTTTCCCGTTTATGCAGCGACAACGATTTCTCTACATTTTTAGTGCCTACTCCCTTTAATAACAAATTGCTCGGAGATTCTAACCCACGAGAAGATTGTTTGCTAAGGAGAAAAAAAAAAAAAATCTAGATATTTCATTGATTTCTTTCTGGAGGAATGGGGAGTCAAAAGCAGCTGAATTAGAGGTTGAGAGACATTTGACCGTGAATTAGAGGGGGACTGAAAGGTTAGAGATGGATTGTGAGAAGAACTGTGCCTTGAAGGTGTTCGACGGAATGCCACAGTGAGCAGATAACACAAGAGGCTCTGAGTTAGAAATATATTGCGCCTAGAAGGTATCAGATTTATCATATATAACATATCATTTGACATATATGTCAGCTATTAGTTTGGTTGTCAGGGGTCAAGTTCCCTGTTACCAGCCCTGGCACAGTCTTCGTTACGTTGCCGCTGACGAGTGGGTTCCATGCAATTTTGTTATTCGTGGAGCGTGCATTATTAAATACTGGCAAGACCCCCATGTCAGTCGAGTCTGTATCCTCTGAGATATCTCAAATGCTCAGTTTATCTAAATCCGGGCCAAGTTTTTCTCGGTGCCTATTCATAATGCAGGGGCCAGTATTATTGTGCTTTGAGATTCGTGCAAGAAGGATTTGAATGGTCCAGATTTTATGTATATCAACTCAAAATTTGATGTATCTCAGGAAATGTGAATTCATCTCAGCCACTATGTTAGTAAACTGTGCCGGGGGACCTTAAGGGCTAATTTATCGTGTCAGAGTGATTTGTATTGCTTTTGTCAGACATTTGAGGAAAATTTTATTCGAGAATATATAGGGTTTGCAGGAT
The DNA here is from genome assembly GCA_025461125.1 of Carex kokanica. Lineage (NCBI taxonomy): Eukaryota > Viridiplantae > Streptophyta > Magnoliopsida > Poales > Cyperaceae > Carex > Carex kokanica. Next base: position 1,748,439 of record JAJGRX010001283.1, on the reverse strand, counting down.
TTGTTGAAGAACATAAGATAAAATAACAATTTTTATCTGATAAGCTGACTAACTGATCACAAAAGAAAGAACAACAAAACCGAGTAAAGGATCAGCTGACTATCTGACATGCTAATAATATTTATTGACTAACTGAAGTCTCACTGCACTTCAAAAATTATATCTGCTCATCCACCGATCCCCAATAAAAAAAGAAGGAAGGAACAAAAAGAAAGAAAATATATTTTTTTGTTTTTTCTCTTCACAATCAGGCACTCCAAGCTGGGTCTTTCGGGCTGTAGAAACAGCCCTTAACCTTAGAATTGAGTAGCCCCAATGCCGGACCTTGCTCAATGCATCTTGGTGTTTTATATTGATTAATCGAACTTCCTTGACTTATCAATAGATCCATCAATGCCTCAAAGGTTCCACACTCGACCAGCCTGATCTCTAAGGGCCCCACTGACCTGCCATGTTACAAGTTGTTCATAATTAATTAGTCAATACATAGTCATTTATACTAGGGTTTAGGGTTTAGGGTCATAATGTTTTGTTAGTTCAATATAGGCTGATTTGTTCAGATGGTGCTAAATTGGACTGTTGTTACAAGTAGAAGTTGCCTGGGTTTAAATTGAGATTTAGCCTCAAGGCAGGAAGAGTATACAAATTTGAGTTAAATTGGGCTATTGTTATATATGTAATCTTCATAAGCATACATAAGGTATGAATTAAGAAATAAAAACTTTTTGTGTTGGAAAAGTACCAGCAACGTACCTGTCGTGTGTACGGCAACGCCTATACACATAATCAAGTGATTCCTCAATGGCAATACAACAACTCTCAATAAGTTCTGGATGAACCAAACATTGCACGTTGCCTGGTTCTAATTTCTCAGATATTAATTTAATCTCCCAAAACAGGACATAGTGTCCCGGCACACTGGAGCTGTCAGCGTAACTGGTATACTCTATGAGAAGGTAGTTTTGTTTCTCTAAGATTTCTTTTACTGTGGTGATGCTCTTGTGGAGGTCTTCTTCGTTCGTCTTGTCAGAATCGATGCTGAGAATTACATTTCTGCGGCCAATAAACTTAAATTGCGGGGCGTTGTTGTAGAACCCTGTGACCTGTAGCACATCACCGACTCTGTACCTGTAGAGTCCTGCGATTCCAAATGATAATTTGTGAGAAAATGTAATTAGGTCAGAATACACAAGTTTTGTAATTAAAAATAATTAAAAAACATGATTCAACCCTTCCCCTCCTAAAGTTTAAATTAGAGATGTTTTTTTTTAATCCTTGCAATCAAATAGACACAACTAGGTTTATTAATGAACCATGTACACTAACAAAAGGAAACTTAACGTTATTAAATATTTGACCTAACAAACAAGAGTATTTATGTTTGTCTGATGTTTGTGAAATTTTAATACAAGAGGGGTTTAAGTAGGTACCAATTCAAAAAGGGTCTGTCTTTTTTACCATTTAAACATTATATATTTGTCCATAAATTGTGGCATCCTTTCCAAAAATAAAAAGACCTTCCCAAAGATAGCAATGCAAAACTACCTTGCTAAGGATGCAAATGCAAAGAAGTCCGAAAAAAATTCCTAATTATGTAGAAAAAATTAGCAGAAGCTTACCAGAAAAAGTGGTTAAGACAATCTCGTAGTAACTTCCAACCTTGACATCAACTAAACCAACCACCTTCTCTTTCGGAACCTCCTCTCCGTCCGCACATCTCAGTCCATTCTCCAATTCTATAAACTCAAAATATGCCATGTTAGGCAACAGAGTGTACGACACGTCATTCGGATGACATAAAGGATTCAAGTTCACGCCAAAGTACGATTCAGACGATGCATACATGGTGCAAACCAAAGGAATGCCCCCTCCACTATAGAACTCCAACATGGGTATGTACTGTGCCATCGTACCAGTCAAAACTGCTTCTATGCACTTAACCTTGGGCCATAGACGAACTACTATGCCCCGCCAGGAATCGCTGTTACAAATTGACTCGATTTCATCTGCAAGTGTTGGGTTAGGAGATAGAAGCATATGTGACATGACTGCCCGGCATGCATGATCGGTTATGGTTGGGTTTAACCGACCCGTACGGATATCATTTGTGAATTCGTGCCAATTTCGTTCCAAAAAAGTGACCGAACGAAGAAGAGCGGAGGCAAATACTGCCCCCAAGCGAAGGACACTATGGCGGTGGATCAAACCCGACAAGAGTTGGCAATACATGCTCTGGTGACTATCCGGGCACAAAATAACCTCAGTAGGGCTGGTCAAGTCATTATATGGATCGACACCTCTGCACCTGAAATGGTCACTCTTGTAGTAGCTGGTTAAAACAGAGCGTGCTGGTATGCCAGATGGCAATACTGTTTCGGCCTTAATGAAAAGGAGGTGCATTACCTTGCCCTTGTCGAGACCGGATAGGTGCCTAAAGAATTTGATTTCAGTTATAAAAATAATAGAAGAAGCAATATACTATTTGGTATGCCCTAATTACTATTTTTATGAATTACTTCTTCACCTGGATACTATATAGTGAAAAATAATATTATGTGATAAATGTGATGGTCTGAACAGGGGTTATATCTTGAAACTATACTGTTACATGAAGATGAAAGATGTACTTTCAAAAAGTGTAATTAGAAATAATATTTCAGGGACAACAAACACTTTGTTGCCAAGTATAAGAAAAAAAACTACTCGCAAGGTTACTATTTTAATTAAATCAATTACTTGATAGAAATGAAGTGCTGCTATGATAGAGAGTAAAAAATTTTGTTGATTTTTTCTTTTCTTTTTCTGTCTCCTGAAAACTTTTTTTTGTTTTGTTTCAATATCATCATATGATGAGATGTTTTGCCTCATTTAAAAACAATGAAGGAAAATTATGATGTCTTACTTGCTCATGATAGGCATGAGGAGATTGTACACGTATGTTCGACGGTCAAGATCCTCTGCAATGGATGGCATCAGTCTAGGCTCCCCTCCTGTTGTCCCAGAGCTGGAAAGATATCGATATAAGAAAGATAAGTTCCTATTGATGTACTCATCTACTGAGGTAATATAATTGTACGTTCTTTTAAGTTTCTATAAAGATCTTAATTCTTTTACTAGTCTCTCAACTAGGCTTCTTTATTTTGTCGCTAATCTATAAATTCTTAGCAATGAAAATTCTGAGGAGAATATTGCAACTATTTTCAGCTTGATTTTCATATGTTGGGTGCATATTTGGTATAATAAAAAGATCATTGTATTAAGTGGAAAAGAACAAAGCTTTGATAAAAAAGCAAAATAGGAAAATTGGACCTTCTTAGTAACTCAATGATGGGGTGACCCGAAATGATCGATGAATCCTCGCCATTGGATATCCTTTCGATATACGGAAGAACATGCTTGTAGGTGACAACAGGAACCCTAGATTTGAATTCAGAAATATCCGTTACAACCTTCAAGTGTTTTCTCAAATACTCGGTTTCTCTATTTCTCGAGAGAATATCGTTTAAAATCGTCTCTTGCACCTCTCTTGCATTTATTGTTAGTCTCTCGAGCTCTCTCAGAGCCTCTTCTCCTTTGAACTCCAACTTCTTACCATCCATTGCCAGAAAGCAAAAGCAAAACAAAGTTTCAATAATTATGCATTATGTCAAGTGATGGTTTCATATATGTCCTTTTATAGGTCATGAGGAATGGTTGGAATATGTACCTTTTACAATGTTGCACATGCAACCTCTGAAATTATAGTTTTTTTTTCTCATACCCTTCTTGTTACCTGCACGTATCTGGCTCAAAAAATATATTGACATATCTGAACATGTGAATAGACTAATTTTAATAAATTAGCTTTTCCATATTCACCATTTACTATTTTATTGTTTTCCTTAAAAAAGAAGGCCGTTTCAAGCACCACATGCTTTCTATTAGCAAAAACAGGCTTTTACATCCCTTGCACGCATCAAGATTTCAGTAAAACATATCTATAACAAAATCCCAAATAAATCTTCTAAATTTTTTTAATGAGATTTCAGTAATTACAAGCATAGTATACATCTCAAAAGGTCAAGCATATTATCTGATTCTATCGATTATTCTCATTTCCTAAACCTTTCTAAATTATGCTTGACCAAGATCACATCTAAGATAAAGTAAAAAAGTAACAAAAACCACAAAAGAGTTTTATGAATCTGTCTGAATTTGTGAAAATGAATGGAAACCAACAAGACAACAGAAACTCACTTCTCTTATGTACAACCAACATTTATCCTACGTTTTTGCTATTTAAATGTAATGCAAATAAACCCGCAACTAAGTACATCTCTCGAGAAACAGATTATTTTACCAAATTTTCAGGATTGTTTCATTTTCTTTTTGTCTCTTCTTTTTCATTTTCTTGTGACAATGGGAAATCTATAACAGTATTATTTATTTCTTTTCATACAACTTTCTCTCTTTCTTTCTCACCCTTCTATATTCTGAAAAAAAAAAAATTCTGTTCTCTTACCTATTTTCCCACCTTCCATTCCATTTCCTAAAAATGACAAAAGGTATACAAATAGACATGCATTGATGAAATTTTAGACCTACATTGGTATTATTTCAGCTTATTCTGGAACTAAAATTTTAATTCCTCCTATTCTAGAGGTGGCAATGGGATCAGGAGTTCAGAAGGGGTTCTACCAATCTCGGTTTGGGTGTTAAATTTGGATTTTTGGATTTATGACATTGGTCATTTGAGTTTCATATTAGGTCTCGTATTAATTTGGAATTAAAGTCGGGCAGGTTCATGTATAAAATTAATTGGATTTGAGAATCAGCTTATATTGAATTATCATCCTAATAAATTGACTTTGGAGTACTGGTTAAGTTTTTTTTTTTCTGATTAAACTAAGCCGAATTAATTAAATGTGCTGGTCGAGCTGTCATGCTGGACTAATTCGGATTTTGAACCAGATCAGATCTGAATTAATCAAATTCTGATTTATTTTGGCTTGTGGTATGGACTGATTGAGTTCAAGTTTAATTTAGATAATTTTATTTTCAAATCGAACAGAGTTTGGATTTTAAACTGACAGGATGGGTTCTTCATAACATCTAAGGTAACTCAAAGTAACTCAAAATTTGAATTTATATCTGGGCCATTCAATCCGCATTCCACCCCAGACCGGATTGGTCTGGATCCAAACTCAAAATTTGAGTTACCTCAGAAAATTTGAACTCCTTAGAGTGGAATTCGTATCACCTAAGGTGACAGAATGTTTGTGTTTAGATCCAGACCATCCGATCAGAATCTGCACGGATATTAAAGGGACCATGCATTTTCACCTCGGACTGAATCTAAACAGAAATATTGTGTTACCTCAGACAATCCGGACTCCTCAGAGTGGGATCAATTTTTTTTTTTCATCCTTTATCTACTATATTCAAATTAGAGCCTGTAGAAGGATTTACTTAGTGGGCTGACATCAATCTTCTCTTTTTTTTGAAATACTGATAGAGGCTATCAGTAGGGTACAAAAATACGGCTGACATCAATCTTCTCAAACTTTGTCTGGATACACCTAATTTTGTGGCTAATTGGGCAGGAATATTAAAGAAACAATGGCTATCTTTTTGTGATATGATAGCTTGTCACCACAAATTTGGAACTTGCTGCATTAATTGTTATTCTTAAAAGAGAAAGCCTACAGTTAGGCCTTTGAATTTAGCAATTAGAGAGGGCACCAAATTTCTTGTTTTTCTTTATGACATGGAGTTTAGTAGTTCGCTTTGTTTGTATTATGCAAGTTTTAAAAGTTTTTTTTATTTTGTTTTTCTGGTTTTAAAATTTGTTACTGAAACTCCAGTTTCTTTGAGGAGTGTTAAAATGTTATTATTTTAGGTGTTCCTATATAATGTCTCAAGTTATTACCTGTGATGGAATATCAATTTCTCTAACACATATATTTGTGGCATTTTGATTTACTTTGATTAGTATCAAAAGCTCATAAAACTTTTTGGTGTGGACAATTTCTCTATGAAACCTGTTATGTTCTTAATTTTCATCAAAATTGAAACGAAATGATATAATTTTTATGCAAGCTTTGAGAAAATGACATATACAGCGCATGCATATAAATAGAACACAAAACAATAAATTTAGCTTACGTGATTTTATAATTGAAGTTTTAGATTTTATTTATGAAAGCCTATATAAAAACAAGGCATGATGAAGACAAAAGGATAATTAATAATTTAATATCAAGGTACATGCTGGAATATTTTCCGTTAAATTAAATACTAGGGCTTAAAGTAATCAACTAAATTTTATAATTTAAAATATACATAATTTATTTAAAATTAATTGAATAAAATCAACTTAATGAATTAAGTTAAGTTTGAGACAAGCCTAGAATTAACTATAATGACCATTTTGCCAATGATTTAGTCTCTTACAACTTATAGTAATACCATTATACCAATATTTAAAACTCAAATGGCATTTTTACAAAATATCAAAATCTAATTTTTTTTTCTAGTATATTGGTTATGCAACCAATTGCTTAATAAACATGCCCACGTTGTCAACGGTATCATCCCATCATTATATACATTTACAATTGTTATGAAGAGTTTCATATATAACTAATCATTATGATAGTTTATTGAACCATAGTAATGATTTGCTCTCTGTGTGGAAGGTTGCAAGTTCGAAACCTGAAAGGAGCAATTATTTGTGGATATTAAATAAGTTAAGTGACTTGACCTCCAATCTTTACTCAAAAAAAAAAAAAAAACCCATAGTAATGATTTGTGACATGTACAGAGGCATAACTAGAAAATTTGAATAGAGAGCTAATCTATAAAATGTAATATGTGAAAAAGACAAAAATAATGTGGCTAATGGGAATTGAACTCATGACCTTATAAATACCAAATAGAACTCTAACCACTAGACAACAAGAACAAATTTGTTATTTATGATTAGGGGGACTAGACTATATAAAAGTTAAAAAAAACAAAAAATTAATTAAATTTAATATACATAATTAAGAATTTTGAAATCATAGGGGGCTTAGCACCCTCTGGCATACATGTAAATCTGCCCCTGAACATGTATCCAGTTTTTTGTGTCCCCAACCTCTCTGTAAATAAGGGATCTCTTCCAACATTTCTAATGTGTTGAAGATAATTGATCTCAGTCGTACATCATCGATCAAGTGGCTAAGATCAAACATAGTATTAATTGTTCTAACAGTAGTGTAAATCAATAAAGTAGAGAATAAAGGGACAGCTGTACATTGCTACTGTACAGAATAGAAGTAGGAATAGTACCAACGGTATTATAACGGCTAGTATGCTTTTTGTAGTATAAATAGGAATAGTGAATGTAAATGAAACAGAAGAGTTGAATGAATTTTTTATCTCCTCAGAAATTACAAAATAACATGGTATCAGAGCCTGTTCTGAAAATCCAATAACAATACCCAATAATCCGATAAAGCTTCCGATTCCTACCAGCAATTTGGTAGTCATAAATTTCAGCAAAAAACCAGTTCAGACCAGTAAAATCAGACCAGGAAAAAAACCAGTTACTTTATACTCAAAACCGATAATCCCCTCAGAATACCAGTAATCTGGTACAGGGCATCAAGCAACACAAACAACCCAAAAAACAAGAAAATCCGCATAAAACGAGCATGGCAACAGAGGGGCAACACTCATATGAGGCTACCATACATTCCTCAAAAATAACCAATACCCTGCTCAATGGCAGAAATTATGTGTCTTGGGCTAGATCGGCTACAATGACACTCTATTCCCGAGATAAATTTGATTTCATCACTGGAGATAATGTTAAACCAACAGCCACAAATTCAGCCGAGCCAACCGATGAAGAAAAGAAAAAAATCAAAGATTGGCAACGCTCAGATGTCACTGTCATGACATGGCTAACCGCATCCATGGAACCCGACATTGCTGACATTTTCATAAACAGCGAAACCTCAAAAGAACTGTGGGAGGCAGTAAAAAACATGTATGGCCAACAAAACAACCATTCTCATGTGTACCGCCTTCTACAAGAACTCCAAGCAGAAAAGAAAGGCACACGAACCAATACCGAATATGTAGCCTCACTCACAAAGAAAAAAAATGAACTCAAAATCTATCGGCCAAATACAACCGATCCAACTGAAATCAAGAAAAGGGCTGATGAGGATGAGACATACCAATACCTCGCAGGCCTCGATGATAGTTTTGAAACTTTGAGGGCACAACTCCTCGTCTCATCGGTTCTCCCTACATATTCGGCAGTAATCAACATGGTGCAAAGGGAGGAGAGCCGGCGCCTCAATATGGGTGGTCCACAAGCCCAAATCGGCGAGGGATCCGAAACCCAAGCATTCATCGCAAAATCTCAAAACTCTAACTTCTCGAATCGCCAAAAATCCTCCGACAAATGCTCCCACTGCAAAAAAGAAGGCCATAATCGAGATCGCTGCTGGTTCGTAAACCCTAATCTCAGGCCGAAGTGGTGGAAGGAGAAGGAAAAGGGGGAGGCGGACCGCGAGAGGAAGGGCTCCGATCGGTATGAAGAAAGGAGAAAGGGGGAGTCGGACAGAGAGAGAAGGGGTTATGCGGCTCAACTCAAAACAACGGATCAGACGGCTGAATCTGAGTCCGACATAATTCACCCAGGCGGGTCAAGCGGGTCTGGCGGGGATCAGATGCAGCACCTTCTAAAGGAGTTTTCGGTGTGGTTTACCAACAAAAATAACTACAGCTCATGTGGTATTGCCTCTAAAAACTCCAATTTTAATTTATTCAATCAAATTATTATAGACAGCGGAGCAACTGACCACATGTTCGGTAACAAAAAATTTCTTACCAATTTAGAATTGTCCAAAATTAATAAATATGTTTTGGTAGCCAATGGTATGAAAACCCAACTCAATGGTATAGGAGAGATTAATTTGTTGAACAAAAAAATTGATAATGTATTATACTTAGAATCATTTCCTATCAATTTAATTTCAGTAAATAAAATAACACAAGAATTAAATTGTGATGCAATATTTTCTTCTACAAATATTAAATTTCAGGACCGGATAACCGAAAAGAAGATTGGTGAGGGATTCCTTGAAAATGGGCACTATTTTTTGAATCTACAAACGTTAAATTTTTGTGCTTCAACAAAGACAATTAACTATGACATATGGCATAAAAGACTTGGGCATCCCTCCGATCAAGTTTTAAATAGATTATTAGATTTTCCTAGGAAAAATTGTATTAAGTGTGATATATGTAAATTAGCGAAACAAACGAGGCTTCCTTTTTCACTTTCATCAAGTAAAAGTGAAGCACCGTTTGAGCTAATTCATTCCGATGTATGGGGTCCGGCCCCAATTAATTCTTATAATGGATTCAAATATTTTGTGCTATTTATTGATGATTTTTCACGAGCTACTTGGCTTTATTTACTTAAAACAAAAGATGAAGTTTTTAATTGCTTTCAAGAATTTTTACATCTTGTAGAAAACCAATTTGAGGCAAAATTAAAAATTTTTAGATCGGATAATGGAACCGAATTTGTAAACAAAAACTTCACAAATTTTTTCAAACACAAGGGAATTATACATCAAACCACGTGTATAAATACACCCGAGCAAAATGGGGTATCGGAAAGGAAAAATAGGCATTTATTAGAAATGTCAAGATCATTATTATTTCAAACAAATGTCCCCAAAATATATTGGTCCGATGCCATTCTCAATGCCACATATTTAATCAATAGATTACCAAGTGTAAATTTGGAAAATAAAAGTCCAATAGAAATTCTTTACCAAAGAAAAGTTAGTTTAGATCATCTTAGGGTATTCGGATGTGTATGTTTTGTACATATCAAAAGAAAAGATAAACTTGATTTTGTGTCAACTAAAACATTTTTTTTGGGATACTCATCTCAAAAAAAGGGGTATAAATGTTACGATCCAATAAACAAAAAATTATTTATATCAAGGGATGTTGTTTTTTGTGAAGATGAGCCATATTTTAAAAAAGCAAATTCTATCTCCTATACCAATGACCAAGTTGGAACGGTATTTCCCCAAATAATTGTACAAGAGCATGTACAAATAGAAAACCATGAAATTGAAACAAATGACCAAATAGAAGAAACCAATAATGATACCCTTGAGGGGGAGGAAGAAATAACTATACCAACACCAATACCAACACGAAGGTCAACAAGGGTATCACAACCCTCTACAAGACTTAGAGATTTTATAACATATTCGACCCAATATCCAATTCAAAATTTTATTTCCTATGAAAATGTTTCATCGGACCATAAAGCCTTCATCACTTCTATTCAAAAAGAGATAGAACCTAATAGTTATCATGAAGCCATACAAATACCAACTTGGTGTAAGGCCATGGAAGAGGAGCTAAAAGCTCTCGAAAAAAATGATACATGGGTAATTGTACAATTACCCAAAAATAAAAAACCCGTTGGATGCAAATGGATATACAAAATAAAATACCATAGTGATGGAACCATTGAACGGTACAAGGCAAGACTAGTTGCCAAAGGTTATACCCAAACATACGGTATAGATTACCATGAAACATTTGCACCCGTGGCAAAAATGAATACCGTTAGAATTTTATTTTCAATTGCGGTAAATAAAAATTGGAACCTATACCAAATGGATGTCAAAAATGCCTTTCTTCAAGGAACACTTGAAGAAGAGGTGTTTATGAATTTACCTCCCGGTCATAAAATAGAAAACAACTCTAACCTAGTGTGTAGGTTGAACAAATCAATTTACGGATTAAAGCAATCTCCACGGGCATGGTATGGCAAACTTAGCTCTTATTTAAATTCTTGCAAATTCAAAGTAAGCAATGCCGATCATTCATTGTTTACTAAACATGATGGTACAAACACTACTATTATATTAGTATATGTTGACGATATTATAATCACCGGAAATAATTTGGAAGAAATAAAAAACATAAAACACCAATTAAACAAAAAATTTGACATTAAAGATTTAGGATATTTAAAATATTTTTTAGGCATAGAAGTTGCATACTCGAAAAAAGGTTTATTTGTTTCACAAAGAAAGTATGTACTTGACTTGTTAAAGCAAACCGGTAAATTAGGATGTAAGCCAATTTCAACCCCTATAGATAACAAATCCAAATTAAATATTGAAGATGGTACACCACTAGAAGATATAAATCAATTTCAAAGAATGGTAGGGAAATTAATTTATCTTACCGTAACACGACCGGACATATCATATGCCGTAAGCCAAATAAGTAAGTTTATGCATGCACCTAGAACATCTCATTTAGAAGCTATAAATAGAATTTTAAGATATCTAAAAGGAACACCGGGAAAAGGAATCTTAATAAAAAATAACAACTCTAATATTCTGTGTGGCTATTCCGATGCAAATTGGGCCGGGAGCTATGATAGAAAATCCACAACCGGTTTTTGCACCTTTGTAGGCGGAAACTTAGTCACATGGAAAAGCAAGAAACAAAGTGTCGTAGCGCGATCAAGTGCGGAAGCGGAATATCGAGCTATGGCCTCAACAACAAGCGAACTAATTTGGATAAAACAATTGCTAGCGGATTTGGGCATCACAAGTCACGAACCTACTAAGATGTTTTGTGACAATCAAGCCGCTAGACACATTGCAAGCAATCCGATTTTTCACGAAAGGACAAAGCATATAGAAGTGGATTGCCACTTCATTAGAGAGAAAATTCATGCAAAAGAAATAGAAACTCCATTCGTTCGAAGTGAAGATCAATTAGCCGATATCTTCACTAAAGGTTTAGATCCTAAGCCATTTGAGAGCATCACAAGCAAGCTAGGAATGATCGACATATACATTCCTAGCTTGAGGGGGAGTGTTGAAGATAATTGATCTCAGTCGTACATCATCGATCAAGTGGCTAAGATCAAACATAGTATTAATTGTTCTAACAGTAGTGTAAATCAATAAAGTAGAGAATAAAGGGACAGCTGTACATTGCTACTGTACAGAATAGAAGTAGGAATAGTACCAACGGTATTATAACGGCTAGTATGTCTTTTGTAGTATAAATAGGAAATAGTGAATGTAAATGAAACAGAAGAGTTGAATGAATTTTTTATCTCCTCAGAAATTACAAAATAACATAATGCTTATGCAACCAATTGCTTAATAACTTTCAGATGTTTTTTTTTTAATAGAATTAGGTTCCTTGATTCCTTGAGCTTTCTATGTTATGGTCAAGCTTTTAACCTTATGTTTCTGGACATACTGAATTTAGAATTCGGATCAGGTAAGGTATATGATCTCTTCAAGTTGTATCCTTCAATGTGAATTTGCACAAATTTTAAAGTGGATTTTTTGGGAGTGAGATTTTATATGAAAGTGTAGATGATAGCCAGAGATCTATGTCATGGTGAAAGTTGGTAACTTTTGTGGAGAAAAATAATTAAACAGATTAGAGAAGTGGACAGATCTGTGTAGACAGAGCAGGGGACTCTTCTGGAGCTTCTAGTGAATTTTGGCAGGGTTTTTCTAGAATTTGGATGTCAAATTGACAAGTCATGAAGTTAAGGAAATTGGAATTAATTGTTTGGAGTTTTGGCAACAATTGTGGCAAATTTAGTGTACAAATATGGGGAATAAAGACACAGATTCATAGCTGGACAATGCCTAAACAACTTACTCTTCCTAAGAATAAAAATAAAGGCAAACTGGATAATTGATTCAATTTTCTTGTTCTTGATTACAGTAGACAACAATAAATGAATATTTACAAAAAGGCAAGTACAATAATAGGTAAAGTCAAGTGCATCCAATAAGAATAGAATCACTATCATGCTAACTATAATTAATCAAGCACACTGCACACATGCTAAGTACAGAAAAATTAACAAAATAACACAATTAATATACAGAAACTTTAAGGTGGGTGAAAAAAAAAATACTTTACTTACCAGAAATAAGTAGAGGGTAACAGTAAGTGTGTCCTGTAAAATTTAATGTAAATAAAACTATATATCATCAATCCAATGTATAAATTATATATACAGAAACTTTCCATAGATTGCTGGTGATTCTTTGACGATGATGAATATATGAGGTGTTCAAAATTTATGCTAAAATTAAAAAGAGAACCTTACTTTCAACTCACAAAGCTAAAGTTGTATGCATTGAGGAAAAAAAAAAAAAAAACTGAAATGGAAATATGATGGTGGTGTGTTAATATACTTGTGCTCATGACATTAGGTGATGATATTCTAATATTCATGTCTGGTATTGGATAAGCTCTAGCATGAAGAATGATGCAAGGTGGTCCCTATTAAGTGCTGAGCCATTCATCAGAGATTCTCTCTCTATTTGTGAGTGTAGTCAAGTTGATAGATGCAACCATGGACAACACTGGAGCCACTTCAACAAGTCATCTCTCACTTTGGCAGCCTCTGCCAAGGTTCCAAACAAAAAAAACACAAGTCATCCAATCTACTATTGCTACCTAGGTGGTGCTTTCCTCAACCTTTTGTCATACGGACCATAGACTATGCATACGGGCCATAGTGCGTGTGTGGGTGTGTGTGTGTGGGGGGGGGGGGGGGGGGAGGGCGGGCGGGTTTAGGGTCTAGAGTCTAGGGTTTAGGATCAGATATGTGCAGGCCTCCAGTATGTGTGTGTGTGTGCAGGCTCCCCGCTCCAATATGCTCCAATAGGATTTAGGGTTTAAGCCAATCCGGCTCAAGTTAGAATTCATGGGATTCCTCTCATAAAATATTAAATTTATATTTGAAGACTAGTGGTTCGAATTCCACTTTGTGATCATAAAGACTTGAATTTAAATTATAACAGTCAGACATTATGTATTATAAATTTTCATGAGAAGGGTTCAAATGCACTATGATTTTGTGCTCCAATATGTCCCACATTCTTTATCTCTGTTTTCAAAGTCTGAACAGTTGATCCGAACCACTCAAAATGATCTTCATAATAAAATATTTTTGGAGACCAAATTTTATATTTTTTTAGAATTTTTTTACTATTATTTTACATGAATACAATATCACTTTTTCGGATGGTCCAGAATCTTCTTAAAACAGTGATTTTGTACATATTTAAAATTATTGCATGTAGATGCATTACTTGTAAGGTAGATGAATTTTAATTATTCGCATTCGTCGTTTGAAGCTAATAAGATAAGTTTTAGAATTGAGTTAACAAAAAAACTTGATGAACTTAAGACCCTAATTCTACTCCATTCTCACGCCAACACCTCCACACAAGAACTTAAGAACACGCTAGCTCTACTACATTCTCACGCCAGCACCTCCACACAAGTTCAACCCACCTTTGTACATGGGTGTTTTATACTTGAATTGTCAAAGTATTTATACCTACACTATCACTAGAATTTTAAATTATCCGGACATTTAACTTGCATATATAGTTTAGTGCAAAGAGTTAGAAGTTCATTTCACGTTATTTTATTTTCTATGGATTGAATTTGAAATTTGAAACTCTAGATGTTGAGAATGAATTTCTTAGGTCCTTGTGCTTTCACATTGTAGTACTTATAATTGAAATATATATTTTGGAGCACTTTGGTTGCTACAGCTAATGACAGTTAGAGAACAATGGTTGATGTAATTATATATTTCAGTCAATAAAATGGGCTAATAGCTTTAAAAAAAAAAAAAAATCTTTGCTGAAATTGCGTAGTGAGAGGGGCTTGAACAATCGACCTTGGAATATCCAATAGTCATAAAACTTCTTCCTAACCAACTGTGCTACCGCCCCATTCCTTATAATTGAAATCTCAGTTCTCATTATTTAAAAAATATATATATTAAGATCAGAAACTCTACACGCTAAAAATAAATCTACTAAGTGTCCATATGTGCATTTATGGTGTTGAGAGTAAAAAAAATTGAATTTCATTGTTCCCTTAATTTAAACATGAAGAATTGTTGAACATTATGATGTTCTGAATGCGAATTACAATTTTAAATTTCACGTATAATTAAAAAAATATTTGTCGCTTTTTTCTGTGTCGATATTTGAGTTTCATTCTTAAAAGTATGGAAATCTTAACCTTGCATAATCTGTTCTTTATACTCGAATTGATAGAAGTAGGGTGTTTTTAAATTCGTCAAGTTTCTTTGGAACTTAATTCTAAAATTTATCGAATTGATTTCAAACGATGAATCCAAACCGTTTAAACCTATCTAACTTACGAGTGATATGTCTACATGCAAAAATTTAAAATTTTAGAACTAATTTAGTATAGAATAGAGCGGTCAAAATTAGAAGGTTTATAAACTCATTTTAGTGAATTCATTTTTTGACTTAACTATACAAAATTACTTTGAAAATTTATTTTTTTTGCATGTAGACACATAATTTGTAGGGTAGATCAGTTTCAACAGTTTGGATTCATTATTAGAAGCCAATTCATTAAATTTTAGAGTTAATTTCACAAATAAGCTTTGTGAACTTAAGAACACCCTAGTTTTACTCTAAAATATATGCTAATAAGAAGAAAGAAACAAATGGTGCCGACAGATATTTTAAATTAAAATACAAAAGGAGAGAACGGTCAATGGAAACAGGGGCATGATTTACTAGGGAGACAAAATTGGAGGACAGATGCAGGGGATAAAAAAAAGTTTTGACAAGATTTTGATCCGTCAATAGTAAAGAATATTGGATGCTTATTTAATTGGTATTTGCAATATTCCAACTGTGATAAAATATATAAAATACTTAATTTCTGACCTGATATGAAATTTATTCCTGAATATGAATGCTTTATAGAATGATCAACAACAAAATCGGGCCGTTGGATGAGTATTAGATCAAATTTAGTCAAGTGTCAAGTCATAACCGTTTGATCTGTATTAAGATTCTTGTGGATAATTTTAAGATTCATGCCAATTAAATATACATAAATCTTAATAAGGATCATACGGTTTAATATATTTCAATCAGACTGAATTTGGTGAGATGTCCAATAAACAGGCTCCACTCCCTCCCTTTTGTACAAATGGAGAATATATAATTATGTTTGGCTTTTCTTGTTTATTTTTGGGTGTATGCCTGGTAGGCTTTTTTTTAGCATTGGCTTTGTAGCACATGCAGACACACTATTCATGAAGCGGGGAATTAGATGCGGCGAGAATACGCCTCCGTTGAAAGCAAAGAAGCTTTAGTTGAAATTGACTCAATGCATTTATTGAATCAGATAGCAGTATAGCACGGAGAACATGCTAGTAGGAGCTTGACACATTCAAGCGGATATGATACTGATCTCCAATATCATACATAAAATCATACTGCTCTCCTCTCCCTTGGTTTTTTGTCTGCATGTGCTCACTTTTGAGGAATAGCTTTGTGGATGAAAAAGAAAATGGTTAATGATTAATTAAAACCAAATAGAAAAAAGGTTATCAATAAATATCTGATTATTGCGTCCGTTGGGCTGACCAAATTGTACGGATCAATATTACATAATCAACTTCCAATCTATTAACAAAGATAATATCTTATCTTATTTTATGTATAAAAGATGGCAAGTAGAGGTTTGACCTCCGTTGTGTAGAGGTTTCCACCACTAAGGGGTGTTTTGTTTTGCACCTTCCTCGTGCGCGATTTGATGGACAACTTTAGAATTTGAGATTTAATTTTCACTATCTGTTTGGTGTTTGCTGTGGTGGAAATTACCATGAAATTTGAAACAGAGCTCAAATCTTTTTTTTTTGGGGGAATTTCATGTATATCCCTCAAAAGTTTCAATATTACGTATTTATTCCTCCAAAATCAATAATTACATATTTATCCTTGAAAATTGTACAAACTCACATATTTGTCCAATCTAACTCTATAACATGTAAAAGAGTAGAACTAGGGTGCTCCTAAGCTCATCAAGCCCTTCCGAGAGCGCGACTCTAAAACCTATCGAATTGACTTCAAACGACATTTTCAAACCGTTAGATGTTCAATCTATATTAAAATGTGCTTGGAGACCAAATTTTACATTTTTTGAAATTTTTTTACTATTTATTAAGATGGTTTGACAATCGCTGTTTTCCAATGGTGCAGAATTTTAATAAAAACAGCGATTTTCAAACCATCTTAATAAATAGTAAAAAATTCCAAAAAATGTAAAATTTGGTCTCCAAGCACATTTTAATATAGATTGAACATCTAACGGTTTGAAAATGTCGTTTAAAATCAATTCGATAGGTTTTAGAGTCGCGCTCACGAAGGGCTTGGTGAGCTTAGGAGCACCCTAGTTCTACTCCATGTAAAATATCTCTAAAAATAATTAAATAATATTTTTATAACATTAAAATTTATTTTACAATATTAATTAAGAATATGTTGACCATTTTGCCCTTCGTTTATGTCACTTTAGTCTGCCTGAGTTCTCTTATCTTTAAGGCGCCGAACCTCCCGATTCTCTCTCCAAACGTTCCAAATCATAGATTTCTCCCTGCCTTCTCTTTGTCGCCTCCCCTCTCACAGATTGCTGTCACCCCTCGATGCTTTAATTTTTCTATCTTCGTTTGGAGAGAGGCGAGAGTTTTGGCGTCTTAAAGAGAAGATAACTCAGGTGGACTAAAAAGACAGAAACGAAGGGCATAATTGTCAATATATTATTAATTAATATTGTAAAATTAATTTTAAAGTTTTAAAATATTATTTAATTATTTTTGGAGGTATTAGATATGTTATAGAGTTAGATTGGACAAATATGTGAGTTTCTACAATTTTCAATGATAAATATGTAATTACTGATTTTAGAGGGATAAATATGTAATATTGAAACTTTTGAGGGATATACATGGAATTCCCCCCCTTTTTTTTCCATTCTCTTTCGCATGCGTCTCCACTCTCCCCGTCTTTCTGCCGATGTGACGACCATGCAACAATTGAGCTATAAAAAAATCATGACATACAGCACTATTGTTTTTTATATATAAATTCCAATATAATATTTTTGTAATATTTATAATTTTGTTATCTATATTAGTTTTTGAGAGCCATATTCATATTTCGTAATGGTATTAGGCTTTAAATTTTTGTTTATTTCCTATAATTAAATAATTAATACTGCTTAAGAAAATGATAACTTCATCAAATCTAAATATACTCTGTAAAATGTATTTTCACGACTGTCCAACATATTCTAAAAACGATTAGCATACTACTTAAAACCAGTGTTGTAAAAAACGTTCGTTTAGGTTGATTAATCGGCCGATTAGTCGTTGGCGGTGATCAAATCGCCACGGATTTTCCTGAGTAATCAGCCAATTATGACCAATTATTTCCGATTATTTCCGATTAATCGCTTGACGGTACCATGTCCGTCCAATAACCGTATACCATTATTAACAACAGTGCTTAAAACTAATAAAACTACAACAGAAATAAAAAAAAAAGTTAGCGTTGCACTCAAAAAAAGAAAAATGTCAGCGTCAATCACTTTTATGAGCATTGAAAAAGTGGGAAAACAGTTGGCTGAGATAAGAACTGTCTGCCACGTCCCTTGTCTTGTTTTCTATATTCACTATGTAAAAGAATCTTCATTGATAAATATATTGGTTACAATAATGTTAAAAATATCAAGGACCACTCTGTGCAAATAAAAGATTGGGTAATAGCATACCTGAAACTTTTGTACTAATGTTGGGCAAATAAATAACATTTTTATTGGGAATTAACATAGCTTTAAATCTAATAATGTTTCATTTGTTAAAAACAGCTTATCATCAATATTATTAAAAAGAAGATTACATATGTGATGTATCAGCCACAAACCAATAAAAAAGAACCAAAGCAAAGCATGACACAAAAAGAGGGACACAGTAGAGACAGATGGAGAGGCCTAGGGTAAGCTTGCACCAGCTTTTAAATGCTACCAAGGACAATTCAAGTGCAATTCAATGTACCTTACATGCTACACCTACATGTACTGACAATTTATAGAAACAACAAGTCTTATGAAAATCACTAATCAGAAAAATCCAGATGTAACTTAGTTTCATGGACAGATATTTTTTTAGTCCCACAAATATTAGTTGCAGATTGCTTTAGCTCCGTACATCACTAGAACAAAACCTTAAAACAAGCAAAATCTTGTTTGTTAGAAAAATAAAAGAAAAAAGTAGAAAAATATGTTGCAATCTTATAAATAAAAGAAGCAAAATCTTGTTTGCAAGCTCCTGCAGTTAATTACTCTTGAGTATTAATTAATTTTACAGAAACATTCGATATTGTTAAGAGACTCAAAATATCAATCTTTTATATTTTCCTTTAATTAATTTTTCTTAATTGAACCAACAAAAGTGCAGAAAGTTCTTAATTTACAATAACTTTCAAATCTTTTGTAGTTTCCCACTGGGTTTGCACAATGTTTTTTTTTTTTTTTTTGTTTTGTAGGGTTATACGTGATGTTATCTTCTTTTTGTGGGTTACATGTCAAAATTGGACTGTTTCAGCCAAATCCCTCTTCTAGTTAGAACTTTTATTTTTTTTAATTATCATCAATTTTAGGGGGATAAAGTGGAGGACGTATGTGCAATATGGTCCCATGCATGCACAAGCACAAATTGCATAAAGTGGTTAAAAACTTAGCACACATATTTTTCTTGGTTACTTTCTTGAAATTTATGACAATTTCCTTTTTAATTGAATAAAGGGAACTTTATTTATCAGTATTAATTAGTGCTATTTGACTATTCAATAAATGTAACATACAATTTCATTGATGCCACCCACCAAAGAAAAAATAGAAAAATATGAGAGAGTATGGTTATTATATTATACCTTAAACCAGCAGTAGAGGTTAAAGGCAAATATGTTACTTGTATGAAAATAAATCTGCTGTGATTCTCGGGAATCACAGGACCCAGCGATCCCGAATCTCAGCTGTTGGTTTTTTTCGTGATGCGTGCATGAAAATTTACTTTTTCAAAGTGTTTTCGAGATCCGCGCACATAAAAATTTGAACCGTTGATTCCGAATTTTAGGATCCTGCGATCCCACCCAGGATCGCAGCAGATTCGGACTCTACTTGTATAGATAAAGCTCCCAATGCAATCCATTATTTGTACAATGCATAGATACATGGCTTAGGATAAGAAATTATTGGGTCTGGACCCGTGTCTGATAATACCCGTTAATCTTTTTTTGCAGACAACTCATGGAGCCACAAATTCTTGTTATTTTTTTATGAGAAGTTGTCTTGCAATAATGAATTCAGGATGTTGTATTGGTAGAACTAGCCATGATGCTTTTATTTTAGGTGCTAGACTTGCATTTTTGTAATCGGTAACGGTACCAGATGTTTGGTGCCAAAAACACAACAAAAACACAATTTGGTTTTAATAGAAATTGGTGGTTGCTATCCCATTTTGTCAAATAAAATAAAATAAATAAATAAAGGATAAGGAATTGTTGTCCAATCTGCAAGGTAGCTGCTATAAACTGAAGCTCTTGTCTGAGGCCTTTCCGAAAAGAAACTAAAGTTGTACTGTGAAGTCACCTTGTCTTTTTTGTTTCGAAAATAGCTATGAACTAAAATTTCATTTACAATGTTTATGTACTTCCTAAGATATATATGTATCAGAAAGGAAGGGAATACAGTGGAGAAAAAGAAATGGGTAAAAAATGTAAAATTCACATAGCCCACTAAGTGTACCCATTGATGCATCTCTTATATCCACAAGAACATGTGAGTATCCGCAAGGGTAAAACATGGCTATTGCCGAGAGTAAACCAACAAAAATTGCTATTTTTAAAGATACTGCAATTATCGATGGAAATATAGCGAGGATACCGATGCATTTAAGCACTTTTACACTTTTACGCTGTATTTATATCATATGTTTATTATGTATGTCTTTGCAACAACACCTAAGTCATTTTTTTAGGAGAGACCTATAGGCGTTACGTTAGCATTTAAGAGATTGTCTTAACATAGGGTAACCATTAACCTAACATACAAATTAGACAAAAACACTATAAACATGAAAAGTAAACCCTAATTGCTTGCAAGGACTTAATTAACCGGACTTTGAGAGAGATAGAATTTGAAGAACAAATATTTTATTGATGAGCATAATATTTACAAAGGCTTACCATCCTTTTTATAATGATACAAGATATATAGTCATTAAAAAAAATAGAAATGGATAAAGAGCCATTGAGTAAATAATCAAAAGTGACAAATATTGAGACTAGGGAAAAAGGAAAATGGGTATTTTGTAATATTTTATTTTTGAGTTTTACTTTATTTATCCAAGATGTTACATTAGCATTAAAAAAATTGTCTTAACATTGGGTTACATAACCATTAACCTAACATACAAATTAGACAAAAAACACTTAACAACATGAAAAGTAAACCCTAATTGCTAGCGAGAACTTAAATGGAAAGTAATAGAATTTGAGAGAGAAATAAACTTCACAAACAAATATTTTATTGATTGAGCATAACATTTACAAAGGTTTATAAAATGATACAAGGTATATAGTCATTAATAAAATAAATTAAAATAGAAACATTTTTGTAAATAATCAAAAGTGACAAATATTGAGAGTAGAGAAAAAGAAAGAAAAACAAAATAGAAACATTTTTGTAATATTTTACTTTCGAGCTTTATTTATGTATTCTAGCATCTCCAATTTGTATGTTTTATTTAAAGGTTTATATCGCGTCATAACAGAACGGTTAAAAAAAACGACGCTATTGTCATATTGCGTCACTATAGCGCCAATAACACCATAGCTTTTATGTCCGAAAACGCTATAACGCCGCTATAGCGTGCTATTTAGAACCCTCATATTATTTGAAAATTTTCAACCGGAGCTTTTACATATTTCTAAATTTGTTTGTAATGCCCTTTTTTTTTCATTTACTCAACAATGTGACTTTGGGGGGCTTTGTGTCCATACTCCAATTTCATCCTCAGCACAGTCTTACTTTTTCTATAGCTTTCTTCCTAACCAATTACATTGCATAAATAGATGACAAGCCTAACATTGCATAAATAGTTGACTGCTACGTGTCTCGGTGTGTGGCAGAGTTGAAGCCGAGTGTAATTGTTTCATTTTTGATAGTTCATGGGCTGAGTTTTCACTTTTCAGCTTCGCTGCTTGGGCCTTAAATATAAAATGCATTTTCCTTCAATTTTGAAAATTTTGGGCCAGTATATCTTCATCTGATAAAGCCCATATCATGAACTATTATGATTATCCCTTTGCAAATCCGAAGAAATCATAGGCATTTTGTTTCTCGTTTTGTCAATACACACCACCAAATTTTTTTTTCTAGTAACAAAAATTAATTTGGTTGGGCTGTAGAGCAATTTGGTTGGGCCGAAAGACAAATTTCAGAGGAACGGGCTCAAGTTGCACGTTAGCCCGAAAAATTATTTGAGGCTTATGCTTATCTCAACCAAATGATAAGCCTCAGCTGGAGAAATTATATTTATATATATTGAAGGTATCGCATAATCTCAAGTCTAATTAGAGAAAAAGAAATTTGACCTATCTCCGCCTCGATCGTCCCAACTTCCAATAACCAATCTATCTCCCCAATCCCCACGGCCAGGAGGAATTAAGAAGATGAAGACAGAAACGGGATCGCATCTCCCCGAAGAAGGAGGAGATAAAGAAGAAGAAAGCAGGTATTCCGAGTTGGAAAGCGGCCCATCTGCAATCCTCGTTTGTGACGGGGTCACATTATCCTTCGAAATTCAGAAGCATCCTGAGGTCGCTTTCTTTCTCAATCCAAAAGGGTCTCTCATTTACTTTGCATAGGCAAGCGTGCTAGTGAAAGCACGAGGGCCTCATCTTAATTTGTCATACTGCCCTTTAGATTGACTGACTAGTTTGTTTAAGAGTTTGCATTAATTAATGATTTCATTTTTGGCTGCTTAATTTTCAACCTTTTTCATATCCTGTAGGATTATTATTATGACTCTGAGGGAGGAGATACACAACCATCATGGAAACCTCCAATTCCTATAGAAGGTGGCATTTGGAAACCAATTCGTGTGGAGACAAATGGCGAAGGGAGGGAGAGACTCGTGTATCCAGATCCATTGGTCGAGATTTTTGACGTGAAAGTGGACCTATGTGGGAAGGCGTACGGAAAGATCCATGGCAAGATCCTCTTCGACTGCACTACCTACAGTACATACATCTTTGATCACGACAAAGAAAGTGCAATCATGATTAACAAAAAGGTTACATACAAATATTACACTTCTCTCACTCTCTCTCTACATACCCCTTCTCTCACTCTCTCTCTCTACATTTATTTCTTTAGGGTTCCTTGCCGTTTAACGGTCCTGATGTAGCCCCTTTGGGTTATGATCCCGTCGCGATCCTAGTGGACCTCAACATAGATGACGACAAACTATGTAAAGGTCTTGTGACATGGAATTGTGTTTACAATCCCATCAACGAGTGGTTGTGTGGCGAGGTTAAAGGACAGAATGGTTCTGTGCAGGTGATCTATGCTGGGATGAGAGGTGCTTGGCTTGGTGAGATAGATGTGAAGCTAATCAACTCAACTGAACAAACAATAGGGTTCAGAATTCATGGTGATATTATTGTTTACATCAACGATATGCCGTATGTGAGAAGCTTCATTTTCAGTAAGAAAAGCAGTGACGGCTTCACTATCAAGTCTCCGGAGTCCATCCCCTTGTCTAAATCTTTGTTTTGTTGTCGTTATGGATCAGCCCTAGTTGTTAAGATTGATCTATGGAATTCTGACACAAACGAACCTCTTGCACGTGGCGCATTGCTTTTTCCGCCCGAGTATTATGGCGACTCTGTGGGGAAACTCAACAGTCCGTATGGTGAGATTCAAGTAAAAGTTAATTGGGTGGAATATATCAAACATTCAAAAACTCGCGAGGCCCTACGACCTAGTGTTCCTTGGATAGACAGGTATTAGCAGAGTTAATTGGTTGTTTCAAGGTCAACCTCTCCTCCAAACTAAAGAAAAACGACTTCTATATATAGTTATTGTGTTAGTACAAGTTGCAATATATACATTTGATGGCTGTGCTCTTTTATTGACCTTTGCTATTGCAATGCTATTGTAATCGTTGAAGTACCTTTGTTGGTTCAGGACATGCCATGCTTAGTTAGACTTAGGAGTATAATGAGATAAAAACACTGAGAGTTGGGATACAGCAAGAGAATATGTAAAGACTTTGAGAACTGCATGCACTTGGTTTAGTGCGTTTTAGATTGTTTTTAATGATTTAATCTATTTTGAAGCTGCATTGTGTTTTACTTTGTCTTATTGCATAGCCTGTTCATTTTCCGATATAAATATCACTGCGCACGGAATTAATTCAAAAGGCCAAGCGGTCAATATATCGCGAAATTCAACAAACAATTGTTAAAAATGAAGTTTAGGACTTTGACAAACAAAACAAACAATAATTTCTTGTAAATTATCCAACTATAAGTACAATATATCTAATGCTTCGGTGATACAATTTTTTTTCTCTCTAAAACTATATGTAATAAAAGTATGAGATTGTAGATGTCAACTGCCCATAGACCATGATATACACGGCTCCAAAGCAACATATACCAAATCTCACCCAAATGTATCTATTGTTCAAGTTAGCTCAAAAAGTCAACAAATTAAACTTTAAAAGCTAGGTGTAGCATGTAAGGTACGTTGAATTGCACTTGGATTGTCCTTTATAGCATTTTTTGAGGAAAAATAAGGGTCTAGCCCATATTTAATTGATAATTGCAGTTACGTCCTTTATAGCATTTAAAGGCTGGTGCAAGCTTATGCTAGGCCTTTCCAACCGTCTCTACTGTGTCCCTATTTTTGTATCATGTTTAATTTGCTTTCATTTTCTTCTTTTATTGGCTTGTGGCATGTACGTCATATAATCTTCTTTCTTAATAAAATTGATGAAAACCTGTTTTTAACACATTCGCATGGTTGGTATATTTTCTAATAAAATTGATAAATATATTGTTTTATTATTTGCCCAACTTGTACATGAATTTCAGGGTATGCTATTACCAATCTTTTATTTGCGCGCACTTGGTGCTTGATATGTTTTACATTGTTATAACCAATATATTTATTAGTGAAGATTGATTTTTTTTTTTTTTGACAAAATGGAGAGTGCCCACCTGTTTCATATAGAAACATAACAGTTCATACAATAATCAATGGAAATTGGGTACAGAATATATTACATTGTGCAAAAACTCCTAGGTAACTAATTAAGCAGTAAAACCCCACTAGATATTAGAACACGGCCAACACCTAGGGTACCTACTAAAGAGCCTTTAAAAGTTCAGCTAGGAAATAAGAGATATAGTACAAAACATGATACAACCAGCACATTACACATAGAATGTCAACAGAAACAAGTAGAGGCTGTAGAGCAAGTAAAAGCAGTGTGACTATCAAAGCAAGAAAATCCAGTATGGGTTTTGGATGGGAGCTAAAATAACTATATATAATAGCGAAATTCGAGAATAATAAAT
This sequence comes from Carex kokanica, assembly GCA_025461125.1. Classification (NCBI taxonomy): domain Eukaryota; kingdom Viridiplantae; phylum Streptophyta; class Magnoliopsida; order Poales; family Cyperaceae; genus Carex; species Carex kokanica. The sequence goes on along the minus strand of JAJGRX010001283.1, from coordinate 1,722,874 downwards.
GAGAATAAAGAAAAAATAGTGATTTTCATATTAGTGTGAAAATAGTGCTATTCGAATTAGTAAAAATGTTATTTGGATTGTACATGTGGAATAGTGAATAGCTGTAACTAATAAAAAATAGTGTTAACAATGTGCTATTTAAGAGGAAAGATAGGCAAATGAGATCTCAAAGAATTGTCACGACGTGGAGATAGCAGAAGTGGTGTCAAATTTGTCATTTCGAAACTGTGTTGGTGAAAATACAAAAATAAATCATTTTTTTTCTCTCTCTTCACACTTCCAAATAGTAACTATTCCAACATTTATAAGGAATAAAAAAATAACAGTTATTCTAGCAATTTCGAATAGCAAAATGTTGTTTGAATGCACATTGTTATTCTAAATAGCTACTATTATAGAATAGCCTCTATTCTTGTGTCATCCAAACATAGCCTATATATATAAATGGAGTCAGAGTGAAGATTGATTTACAAGGATGAATATATAAAACAAGAAAAGGGACATGGCAGACAGTTCTTATCCTATTCCTAGCCAACTGTCACTTTTTCAATGCTCATAATTAAAAGTTTCTATTTCCTTCTTCTTTTTTTAGTGCGACGCTAAATTTATTTTTTCTGTTATAGTTATTTTTTCTTTAATTTATTTGTTTTTGCCTTTTATTTTCTTTCGTTATAGTTATTTATTATTTTTAACCACTACACTAATCGTTTTTATAATATGTTAGACAGTCGTGAAAAATACATGTATTGGAATTCATAGACGTGAAATACATTACAATTTGTGGAGTTTCATAAGTATGAATACACGTGAAATATATAAGAAAAAATGTTCGGATGTAATAATACAAAAATTATAACGAGAATTTTTTTAAACTATGACTGTTTTTTAGGCATTGCTCTAATAACGAATTACATATCGGGAAAAAATAATAATTAGCTTTTACTAGTTATCATTTTTTTTTTTTTTGCATCTTTATATTATTTGGGTTCAGTTCAAAAAAGGACGTCAAAGATTTAACATGGTCGTAAAATCCATTCAATATTAAATTTGTTTTGCTCGTAAAATATTTTTAGATCATATATAACATGTCTAAAGTTCCAAACAAAGCATATATATATATATCCAAAATTTCAAAATCAGTCTATGACATGGTTTTTTATAATTAATAATTTATAGGGATCAATAAAAAATAAAAATACGAGTGGTGATAAAAATATTGATGTATATCTTGTACTTATAATTTGTTAAATCACAATAAATTATTGTATGTTTTATTAGTCAAAGTAGTAAACTTTATTTTAACAATTATTTGGGGATTTCGCGATATTGACCGCTTGGCCTTTTGAATTTCCATGGACAGTGAAGCAGTGATATTTGGTGTAAAACTAGGGTGTTCTTAAGTTTACCAAGTTTTTAGTGAACTTTGATTCTAAAGTCTATTAAATTGGTTTCAAACGATGAATTCAAATCGTTGAAATTCATCTACTTCACGAGTTATGCATTTACATGTAAAATTTTTAGATTTTCGAATTAATGTAGTATAAAGTCAAGCGGTCAATAAATGATGAAAAAAAAACACAGTAAAATTTTCTTTATTAACCTTCTTGTTTTGACATATTGATTTTGTACTAAATTAATTCCAAAATTTATAAAATTGATATATAAACACATTACTCGTGAAGTAGATTGGTTTTAACAGTTTGAATTCGTCATTTGAAACCAATCTGATTGATTTTAAAATTAAATACTAAGAAACTTAGCGAGTTTAAGAACACCTAGTTCTACTTGTCATATTTATATTAGAAAATGAACAAACTATGTAATAATAGACAAAGCAAAAGTATACATCAAGCCCACAATGCAATTTCAAAATAGATTAAAACAATCTAAAACACACTAAACCAAGTGCATGCAGCTCTCAATTAACTCTTTACATTTTCTCTTGCTGTATCCCAACTCTTAATAATTTTATCTCATTCTAGTCTAACTAAGCATGGCTATAAAGTTTGGAGCGAAGTTTGCCGAATTTTAAGATAAGAGAAGACTAGTAAAAATATTCGGTGGCGCGATTATCAACCATTTTGAAGTGTTATCAAAATCGCGCGATTGTAAATTAAGTGTTATCAATGACATTTTGAATGCGTAACAACCCATCCCTGATAATACTATCTTATATATTTTTTTATCTGATTATAAATATAGCTAGCCATAAATATTAAAAATCACAACATCACTAAATATATTTTTTTATGCATGACAATCACAAAATCAGTAAATAAAGTATCAAAATTAACAAGTTCTTTTAGTCTCTATTGTCTCTTGTTCTCTTCCCTCTTCTCTAACCCTCATGAACCCTAAAAGTTTCATATAACATAATATCATAACTTGTTAATTTGATAAACCGAGACAGAGAGAGAGAATAATTCAGTATCATTGAACTAACTACAATGGAACTGTATAAATTTTCTAATAATTTAGTAATGCATGTAAAGTGCTTCGTGGGTGTACATGATTTAATGGTATTAAAGAATTTAGTTATTATTGGTCAAAGTTTAATCTGAGTTAACTTGGAGTTAACTCAGATTAGATAATTATCAATTCAAGTATTACATAATTTAAGGTAACTTTGGTTCAGTTGTTTTGTTGCGTTTTGATAATATTATACTCAATTTTAGATATTTGCAAATATATTTTGGTTCGAATTTCTTTAGATACTATTATCTACATATAGATCCGTATCATTTAATTAATATTTTTAACTTTTGTAGATCCAAATCAGGTCTGAATGTGGGATATAACCTTGGAACAACCTTCTACTATGTGTGATTGATGTACAAGAGCAAAGGCAAAACAATGGAGTTCACTATCCGGTATCAAATATGATCAAGTACACACTGGGGTTTTTTTTTGAAGAAAAATATGGGTCTAGCCCATGTTTTCATTGATAGAGTCAATTACAAAAGGTTTGTAACATATAATGTAAAAAACAAGGAGGCTCAAAACAATTGAGCCTAAAAAGAAAAAAACATAAAGAGAGAAAAAGGAAACCGAAAAGGACAGTAAGAGGGAAAATAAAGCCAGAATGGATATCTATCTATGCTAAGGTGTTGTTGTTCTATATGATCTTGCTTCAAAAAATTGCATCTGCCAAAGGACTTCGTTCTTCAATTCTTCGATGCTCTTGCTACCTTCTGTGAATGTTCGAGCACACCGTTCACGCCATAGAATGAAGAGTGTCATTAGTAAGGTCGATCTCTGCTGTACTGTAATTTTCGTCCTTGTGAGGACCTTGATTCTGTCGTTCACCACTACCATTTTTGTGGGTATCGTCCTTGTCATTTCTTCATATAGAGCTTTGGAAAAAGGGCAGTAATTGAACAAATGTCTTACAGTTTCTTGATTCGCCTTACATAGAGGACATCTGTTGGCTAGTTGAAATCCTTTCTTTTTGAGGTTGTCAATTGTGACTAGCTTGTTTCTTATCAAAAGCCATCCAAATACTTTCGTTCTTGGCGGTGCATGCAGTTTCCAGATTCTGTGAATTGTTGTTTGAATTCGTGGCCCATCCTTCAATCTTTGATATGCGCTTTTGACTGTATACGCTCCTGTGTCCGACCACTGCCAATGGATTCCATCTTCCTCGAGCCGATTTAGAACGGCTTGTACCAGTTTTTGTTGCAAAATTCCTAACTCCTCACATGCCATATCTGTTAGTGTATGGATGAATAAATCTTGTGTTGTGTTGACTTGTTTAGCTTCTGCTAGAGTAACGTCAGGATCCCGGGCATGCGTAAACAAGTTTGGCAATTCAAATCTTAGTATGCCATTGCCCCAATTATGGTGCCACAAAGAGATTTTCCGTCCATTACCTGGCTTGTATTGAAAGGACATGCGGCTGAATTGTACAAAAGTCTTTGTTTCTTTCGTGAAGAGCGATACATCTGGTAGCAATGTCTGTGGTGTTATACGATGCTGCATGATTGGTTTCCATAGTGTCTTTTCTGGTCTTCCCCATTGCCAGACCCACTTAAGTAGGAGCGCCTGATTGAAATTTTCCAAGTCCATGATTCCCAGCCCTCCATGTTCTTTCGGTGTACACACTATGTTCCAATTCGTTAAGCTCATTCTTTTTTATTCTGATGAAACTCCATGCCATAGAAATGTCCTTCTTATCTTGTCCATCTTGCTGAGTACCCACTTAGGCATTTTGAGACATGTCATGTAATATGTCGGGATTGATGTCAGTATCGAGTTGATTAGCACTATCCGTCCTGCAATGGAGAGATGCTTTGCAGCCCAACCTGCCAGACGCGTGCTCATCCTTTGAATCAAAGGTAGGAATGCTGATCTTGGCAATCTTTTGTTGGATAATGGGAGACCGAGGTATGTGAAGGGAAAGCTACCTAGTTTGCATCCAAGGACATTTGCTAAAACTCGCTGTTCTGCCTGAGCTCCTTGAGAAATTAGTAATTCAGACTTTGCCAAATTAACAGATAATCCTAATACCTTTCCGAAAACCATGAGCATAATCTGCAGTGCCTGCAGCTGTTGGAGTTCTGGTTTCACAAAGAAAAGCGCGTCATCGGCATAGAGTAAACATGGTGTCATATCCGGGAAGGGCATTCGCAGTGCTTGTATGTCCGTAAGCTTTTGTGCGTATCGAGCAAGAAAATCGATTGCGAGGATAAACAGAAGTGGTGATAGGGGGTCTCCCTGTCTGACCCCGCGCTTTAGCTGGATCTTCTTCCCAAGTAGGCCATTTATCATGATTTGCGAAAAACCTGTTAAGACTGTTTTTTCTATCCAAGATATCCATTCATTCGGAAAGCCTTGATGGTGCAGAACTTTCGCAATAAATTCCCAACTGATCGTATCAAAAGCTTTTGCAAAGTCCACTTTAAAAATGGCAATTGGAAGTTTAATCCTTTTGGCTTTATGCAGGATGCATTGCGCGTAGATGTAACTTTCTGTGTTTTGCCGATTTTTTTGGAATCCTGTCTGTGCGTTGTGAAGCAGTTTTGGTATTTTGTGTTGTAACCGATTTGCCAGTATCTTAGAGAAAATCTTTTGTACTCCATGTAGAAGGCTTATGGGGCGATAGTCATGCACTGTGTTGGGAGCCGGTTTTTTTGGCAACAATACAATGTAGGAACCGTTCAAGAATGTCAAAGACTCTTTTTTCGCTGTTGAGTACACTCTGGGGTTGCATAATGGTGTACACATTTTCATAATTAACATAATTAATGTTATATTAAATTTAAAACCATAAACAACAGTTTGCCGGAGCCCAATCTTCCTCAAAGAGAACTTCAGATAAAAAGCAAAATCAAGAGCTACTTCTCCCATAAACTTGTACTAACATAATACATATAGAAGTCGTTTTTCTTTAGTTTGGATGAGAGGTTGACCTTGGAACAACCAATTAACTCTGCTAATACCTGTCTATCCAAGGAACAGTCGTAGGGCCTCGCGTGTTTTTGAATGATTGCTATAGTCCACCCAATTAACTTTTACTTGAATCTCACCATACGGACTGTTGAGTTTCCCCACAGAGTCGCCATAATACTCAGGCGGAAAAAACAATGCGCCACGTACAAGAGGTTCATTTGTGTCAGAATTCCATAGATCAATCTTAACAACTAGGGACGATCCATAACGGCAACAAAACAAAGATTTAGACAAGGGGATGGACTCCATAGACTTGATAGTGAAGCCGTCACAGCTTTTCTTACTGAAAATGAAGCTTCTCAGATACAGCATATCGTTGATGTAAACGATAATATCACCATGAATTTTGAACCCTATTGTTTGTTCAGTCAAAGACTTGATTAACTTCACATCTAGCTCACCAAGCCAAGCTCCCTCCATCACAGCATAGATCACCTGCACGGAACCATTCTTTCCTTTAACCTCGCCACACAACCATTCGTTGAGGGGACGGAAACCAAAATTCCATGTCACAAGACCTTCACATAGTTTGTCGTCATCTATGTTGAGGTCCACTAGGAACGCGATGGGATCATCAGCCAAAGGGGCTACATCGATCAGGACCGTTAAACGGCAAGGAACCCTAAAAGAAATAAATGTTAAGAGAGAGAGAGTGAGAGAAGGGGTATGTAATAGGAGGATATTAATTAGTAGTGTAATATCTGTATGTAACCTTTTTGTGAATTATGAGTGCACTTTCTTTGTCTTGATCAAAGAGGTATGTACTATAGGTTGTGCAGTCGAAGAGGATCTTGCCATGGATATTGCCGTATGTCTTCCCGCATAGGTCCACTTTCACGTCATAGATCTCTATCAACGGATCCGGAGACACAAGCCTCTTCCTCCCTTCGCCATTTGTTTTCACATGAATTGGTTTCCAAATGCCATCTTCTATAGGAATTGGAGGTTTCCATGATGGTTGTGTATCTCCTCCCTCAGAATCAGAATAATAATCCTACTGGATATGAAAAAGGTTGAGAATTAAGCAGCAGAAAATGAAATCATTAATTAATGCAAACTCTTAAACAAACTAGTCAGTCAATCTAAAGGGCAGTATGACAAATTAAGATGAAGCTCTTTTGCTTATGCAAAGTAAATGAAAGACCCTTTTGGTTCCTAAACAGACAATTTTGAACCCATTCTTTACGTTCCTTTGTGAAACAGATACTGTCCAACAAGTCCAAGGATATGAGTATGACGCAAGCAACCGCTCACGAAACAAGAGAATTAAAATTTGAATTGAGTTTTGATATTAATTTACCAAAACAATTAAGATTCTGTTTATGGTATATCACGACTAATTTGAGTTGTGATTTTGATGACTAGACCGACACAGACCATCTAATTAATAACTAATCCCAATCAACTTAATTAGCTATATACTAGTATCGTACCCGTGCGTTGCAACGGTACATATTATAAGATTTAACATAGAGAGACAAATAATAAATAATAATAAAAGAAACAACAACAAATGACTGTTTTAATACAACAACATTCTTTGCATGTCAGTGCATACACAATTTTTGCGTTATAATTAAATTAAATTAAATTAAATGTGGAATGCTGCTAGAGAATAAATCAATAATATGCTTTTTTTTTGTTTTTTTCCAAAAATGAATAAGAGGTAGGAAATTCGGAAATGAGATATGCTATCTGTCTAAATTGGAAATTAATCTTTTTATGCACCAATTAAAGCTGGAGAGAGATATGGTAATAAATATTTAATGCTAATTTCATTTGCTCAATTCTTGGTATTACTTGTAACGTATTGTGTGGTAGTACGTGTGGTGAGTATGTTTTTAACTAAATTTAGACTTCTACACATAAAACATATGTATTTAATCAAAAGAAGACAGATTATGTGATTGGAGGGCTGAAATTAAATTCGAAATTTTATATTTCAATCGTAGCCGTTGACGGATCGGACACCCAACGTGCTTAATAATGGAATGGAGATGTAGAGAAGAAGAGATGATGAACTGGATTGAGAAAGAAAGCGATCAACCTCAGGATGCTTCTGAATTGGGAAGGATATTGTGACCTCGCCACAATTGGGCTTTGCAGATGGGCCGCTATCCTCTTCTTCTTTATCATCTTCTTCTTCTTCAGTGAGATGCGATCTCGTTACTGTCTTCATCTTCTTCCTGGCTGTGGGGATTGGGGAGATAGATCTGCGGCCAGCTGATTTTTCTGATTTCTTTATTTCTAATTATAAAAAATAGTAGCTAATTCGGAATATGTTGTTCTTGAAAATAGCATTCAATTTAAATGCACACTTGTTAATTCGAATAGCTCAATAACAATACTATTACACTATTTTTGGTGATTATTGGAATAGTAAAAGATGAGCTCTCAAGAATGACACTATTCTTACTAATAATCCAAATATACAATCCAAATATACAGTTCAAATAACATTTTACTAATTCAAATAGCACTACATTAACATTATTTTCATACTAATCCGAAAATCATTATTTTTTTCTCTATTCTCATTTACTAATTCCAATTGTTCTATTCTTACTCTAATTCTTGCACAATCCAAACATAACATTATTAGATAATATCAGAATAGAGATGCGATGCTAATCTAATATAATACCCTCAACTTTTTTCTCCAGCTGAGTGAGGGTTGAGGCTTATCAAATGATTTTTCACTTGAGCCCATTCCTCTAAAATTATTAGTCTTTCAGCCCAACCAAATTGATCCACAGCGGAGCCCATTTTCCATGTTGGTCTCTGCATGCAGTCACCTATGCTATGCTATATTTGAAACTCTGGGAAATAAACTTAAAAAAAAATCACTCGTGCAGTTTGAACAGTTTATTATATCGGAACCGGACGGAGTTTAGGATTGTGCTGCGTCTGCAAAAAAAAACTCGTGGTTCAATCGTGACTTGCAACTGATTCGTTTGTTAACAGCTCGTTCATTACTGGATCGAGCTAGAGCCTAGCTCGCTCGTCACTAGCTTGCTCGCCAAATTTCCGACCGGCTAATAATTGGCCGGTCCCGTGATTTTTTTTTTTTTTAAAGAAAAATAGCTAAAATACTGAAATCTAACACTAAAAAATCGAATTTTTTTTTTTAAATATTTGTTAGATTACTTTTTTTGATAGCATATTTATACTAAAATACGCTAAATTACTTGAAATTATGTTAATTTATGCTGATTGACACTAGATTACTTGAAATTATGTTAATTTATGCTGATTGACACTAGATTACTTTAAATTATGTTAACTTTTTTTTAAGAGACAAATAGCTAAAATGCTGAAATCTAACACTAAAAAATCGAATTGTTTTTTTTACTATGAATAGGGCCGATTTTGTGCTAAAATACGGTAAATTTACTAAAATGCTGAAATTACAATAATTATGTAGAATTATGCTAAAATACGGTAAATTACGCTAAATTACGTATGAATGGGGCCTATTTTGTGGCATCTTTCATAAATCATAAAAAATAGTAAAAAAAATTCCAAAAATAATAAAAATTGGTATTCTACAAGTTCATTACATAACTAATTTACTGAGCTACGTAGATTGAACAATATAAATGAAAATCTTAATCGGAAACTTCAACTGAAGTTTTGAGGCTCTTCTTTTTGTTTTTTGGCGATTCTGAATTTGGAAAACTAGTGAAGTAGTTCGGACGCATGCGCATTTTTACAAGCTTTCCGAAAAGTGGTCATTTGCTGAAATCGGACACTCGAGCGCTGTTTTATGGCCGTTTGAAGTTTCGTCGTCATTTTTCGCTTTCTCAGTGAAGATACATCCCTATTCATACGTAATTTACCGTAATTAAGTGTATTCTAGCATATTTCTACATAATTATTGTAATTTCAAGTAATTTAGTGTAATTCAGCATAAATCAAGTAATTTAGCGTGTGTTAGTATAAATATGCTAATTATATATATATAAATGTAATCTAGCAAATATTTAAGAGGAGGGATCCGATTACACCTTTTTTGGTGACACACTTTGACACCTACCATTTTTAAAGTCCAAATAGTCGATTCAAACCGTTCAACATGATGGATACATTAAAATGTGTTTGGAGATCAAATTTTACATTTTTTTGAATTTTTTTGCTATTTATTAAGATGGTTACAAAAATCGTTGTTTTCAGACCATTGAAAAATAACAATTTTGTAACCATCTTAATAAATAGTAAAAAAATTCAAAAAAATGTAAAATTTGATCTCCAAGTACATTTTAATATGGTGATCATGTTGAACGGTTTGGATCGATTGTTTGGATTTTGAAATCGCAAAATTGACCTATATAAAAAACGGTGTCATGATGTGTCACCAAAAAAGGTGTAATTGGATCCCTCCTCAATATTTAAAACTAAATTCGATTTTTTAGTGTTAGATTTCAACATTTTAACTATTTGTCTCTTAAAAAAAAGTTAACATAATTTAAAGTAATCTAGTGTCAATCAGCATAAATTAACATAATTTCAAGTAATTTAGTGTATTTTAGTATAAATTTGCTATAAAAAAAAGTAATCTAACAAATATTTAAAAAACAATTCGATTTTTTAGTGTTAAATTTCAGTATTTTAGCTATTTTTCTCTTAAAAAAAAATCATGGGACCGGCCAATTATTAGCCGGTCGGGAATTTTAATCAGGACCGGCCAATAATTGGCCGGTTTGGGCATTTTTAATAATTCCGAGAACTCGTTGGCAGATTTAATAATTTGTAATTAACGTAGGGTATTTTTAAAAAAGTAGGCAAGCCCACAACCCTTTTTTTTATTTCTTTAATTTTTGTTTCTTCTATTCTCCATTTTATATGATTGGAGACATCCATTTATTTATTTTTACTTTCTGATTTATATGTATGAAGATATTCATTTTTTTTTTAATATGTATGGAGAATCACTGCATGCCAAATCCGTATATATAAGTCCGCAATAAAATCAGCATATGTGGTATGCGAAAGTATGCGGCTACCTTCCGCATACCGAAATATTGCATGTTACCTTGTATGGTTATAAATAATTTAGTTATTACTGGTCAAAGGTAACTCAGATTAGATAATTATTAATTCATGTATTACATAATTTAAGATAACTTTGGTTCAGATATTTGTCGAGTGTAGATATTATTATACTCAGTTTTAGATATTTGCGAGTATATTTTGGTTCGAATTTCTTTACATGCGATTATCTATATATAGATCCGGATCATTTAATTATTTTTTAAAAGATTCCGACTAGGCTACTCCATGGAGTAAAACGACTTGGTACTCCACGCCATATCTTAATTTTCAAAGTTCAAATAGTCGATTCGAACCTTCCAACATGTTCTCCATATTGAAATGTGCTTGGAGACCAAATTTTACATTTTTTGGAATTTTTTTACTATTTATTAAGCCACTTTGAAAATCTGAAAATCCTTATGAACAGTAAAAACAGTAAAAATTTCTGGACCGCCGGATCAGTGATTTTCAAAGTAGCTTAATAAATAGTAAAAAAATTCCAAAAAATGAAAAATTTGGTCTCCAAGCACATATCAATATGGAGAACAACTTGAGCGGTTCGGATCGGTCGTTTGGATTTTCAAAATGAAAATAATGAGGCGTGGAGCACCAAGTCGTTTTACACCATGGCTTAGCTAAGCCCAACACTTTTTAAAATTAGGTCTGAATGTCGGATTTATTGGTCGGATCAAATTTTGTGATCTATCATTAGTATTGATCAAAAGAGTTTTCATCACATGACACAAACTGGTTCAATTTGCATCTCACTGAACAAACATCAAATGCCACTTAGCTACCTGATCTACCCAAACATGTGTAATATAATGGACTCACCTTGCTACAACCTTTCTACTATGTGTGCTTGATGTACGAGCAAAGGCAAAGCAATGGAGTTCACTATCCGGTGTCAAATATGATCAAGTACACAGTGGAGTTTTATAATGGTGTACAAATTTTTATAATTAACATAATTACTGTCATGTTAAATTTAAAACTCTCCCAACAACAACAGTTTGCCTCCCACAATCTTCCTCAAAGAGAGTAATATATTCACCAGGGGAACTTCAAATAAAAAGTAAAATTAGGAGCTACTGCTTTCCCCCAAAATATAGCCTTTAAGCATTAGAGGTTCAATAAATGATGTAAATGGGGCTTGAAATATTAAAAGAAAATCTACCCAGTTTGACAGTTTAGAATTTTCATTTCAACAAAAACATGACAGCAAAGGAAAAACTAGAAGAAAGCAGATGTCTATACGATTGCAAAAGGAACACCTATACTGACCCCTCCTAAAGAAAAATCCACACCTCAAGTCATTGCTGGTACAAAACTCATAGCGGGTTTGATGAACAAAAATAATAGTATCATAGATCTCTACTCCTGACCCAACTTTGTTTTCTTCTCGTGCCATAGCCTGTCCAGCGCACTGTCAGCATCACCCTGTTTGACAACACAGGTATGTTTAAAGTTAACAAGCAGTATATTTTGCAAGTGCTAACTATTTTACTTCATGGTTTAGTTTCACTGTACAATTAACTTTTATGAAGAAGATACAAATTCAAATTAATGTAAATCTAAGAAAGTTTAAAAATGGACTGGTCATCACCGCACTGTAACAGCACTAAAATGTGGGGTATAATAAGACGAACACAAAGATTATAGACTTTCATTTGGGGCTAGCACATAAAACCTCTAATAAACATGAAATACTGTAACAATATTAAAATGTGGGGTATAATAAGACCAACAAAAAGATTATACACTTTAATTTGGAACCCTTTACCTTCATAGTTTTCTTTATGCAAAAATTGAATGATTTCAGAAAAGAAAAAAATAAACCTGAGAACGAATGGAACCAGAAAGAGCATAGGTGGTGTGTTGTCCGGTGTAGATGCCGTTCTCGTCAAGATGGCCAATGTTGATTTGAACTGATGCATGATCCTTTGCTGTTATCAGCCTATTAGTTGCCGAACTACAAACAAAAAAAATTATGTTGATTAAGTACTCAATATAGCTCACCAGAATATGTGGTTCTTTCATTTTTCTTAAAATTTAATTAGTTGTATTGGATTATGCAGTACAAATATTAAACAGGTACCAGTTATATGACACAAAAGCAAAGACCGCAGTACAGTTTATGCAAAATAGTATATGCCAGAACTATAGGCAAGCATATACCATAAAATTAGTAGTATTTAAATGAATACTTGTTCCTATTCTAATTTAGATCTTTAGTGAATGCTTTTTTTAATGTCTATGATAGAGCATTTCAAAATACCATTTCCTGGGGATGTACAGATCGACAATCTGCCCCTCTTCGTTTTGCATCTTGTCTCAAAAAATCTGATCTGACAGTTAGATTGCAGTGATATCCTAAGTAAAAACAAAAAACACACATTGTAAATTTCATTTGTAAATATATAAATGAACTTCATTAGCAATTTGCAGCGGCAGTGTGTCAAAAGACAAATCCTACAGTAGCACACATCAAAGAGGCAACTCATAAGTATAATTTAACTATCAAGTACTCATAATTGGATTTGTGGGATTATGAAACTTGCCAGATTTTATGGTACATGACTATTGTTCAATGTAGTAGCAATATATTATCTAAAGTGAGCATCTTGCGATCAAATTGAACAAATTTGCAATCAACATCAAATGGGACTCAAAGAGACATGCCAATTTAATTTAACATACAACATACCAATAAAAAAAATTTAACTAGAGGCTAAGAAATGAACCAAACCTCCCAAGGAATATTACATCGTCACATCATACATGATTTATGAAATAAACAAAGGTCTAATCTGTTCAGCAACAGGAAATTTTAAGGGAGTGGGAATTTTTAGATTTGGAAATGGGAATATCAATTTGGTAATTCCCAAGTTGAAACAAACCCATGGGATTTTTTTATAACATAGGTGTTCGGCAAATCTATGGGAAAATATATTAGGAAGTTAATTCTTTTTTTCTTCTGCCAATGGAAAACATTCTAAGCATTTTAACATAAACATCACTCTAATGAAATTGTACATTGTAACTTATGATTCAATAATCAATAAAATTACAGAAATTTTCATTATCAAAAACTTTAAGATACAATCTTCAGTCAAATTTGATATCTATCAGCAATGCAGAAATGCACAATCATAAATAATAATAAAGAGTATACTGTAGCACTAAAATAATATTTATTAAACTAAATAAAGTATACTGTAACAGTTATCAGGGATGAAAACAAATTGTATATCCATTCAACTTTTTTCTGACAAGACCAAAAATAATATTCTGTAATTTAATGACCTAAAATCAACTAAGAATAAACAAATTTCCCATTTAGTTTCCCAGATATAGTCATAAACCACAAGAAAAATGAAAACCCATGGAAAATGGGGATGCCGAACAGGTCCTAAGAGAACAAAAAAAAGTAGTAGATTGAGCGATAAAATTCAGAAAATACCTTGTTCTCTCTCTTTGCAAAAACGGCGGATCCGAAGCAATGGAGATCCGAACAGCTATATATACCTCCTCAACTTCTCAAGTTTTAAAACCCTAGAAAAAATTTTACAGATCCATTTGAGTTCTATTCGGCCCATAAAAAAAGTGTAGTCAGAGAACTGGGACGGGACCTAAATTGGGCCCATTATTACAGAGCCGAGGCGAAGTCTAGAAGATGGCACACCTGATTTATGCGGATAATTCAAAACATGAAACCGTGTGGCGAGTCATTTTTCCAAAGGTGGTGGCACTTGCTACACAGTTATTTATTCCGTACCAGCCAAATTTTTTCAAGAGCTAGGGAGTGGAGAATTATGGTGGGACCCACGTGTGCGGAGAAACCAATGCCGAAAATGCGCATGGCGGATATAACAGAGAGAGCCCTGCGCATCAATAATTTTCGCTCTTCGCTCTTCACTCGACATCAATAATTTTCTCTGTGATTTTACTCTCTGGAATTATCTCGATCAAGCCCTCTCCAATGGACGCCATAGCGCTCGCTCGTTCCTTCCCCGGTAAGCAACCTCCATCTCGGATCCGGATCCTCTCCATTCCCCGCAGACAATACAGGCGCTGTTTGTCTAGTGTGGTGGGGCCACGGGTCCAGTCTCTGCTCTCAATGGAGAGGATTTGAGCTGTATTTAGTTAGTTTTAGCTTGTTGTTGATAAAATTGTTCTGATTAGTGGTACCTTTCTCATCCAAATCATGCAATTGGTTTGTAATGTTTCTCTAGTTCTCCTCTTTGATCTCAATTTCTACTCTCACAGGGAATTAGTTTTATCCAACATTTTTGCTCTATTCAATCGTGAAGATGAACCAGTAAACAATTATGCTAATGTAGCAAACCACATTTTAACAGGGACCATAGTGGGTGCCAAAAGCTCTTTCTCAAAGAAGCTCATTTTACCAGCCCAGTTTTCACGGGTAGCAATCGGAAAAAAGCAATCAATCTTACCATGCCTGAAAGCAGGTGATACTTCTTCAGTGTTAACATCTGATGGTTAGTTACTGTTCTTCTATTGTGCTTGAATTTTGAAACATCAGCTTATACATACTGGTACAGTGTGCTACTGGTATGGGTACCTTTATATCTCAATAATTAGGAAAATCTTATTCAACTTGAATTGAGTTTGGACTAGTCATGTAGGCTGTTATAAACAAAAAAGGTAAAAATTAAACATGTTACATGATAAAATACAAAAAAGAAGGGAAATTGAATACTGCTGTTAGTATTGATCCTAGTTAGTACTTCATTTCTTGATAAACTAAAATAATATATCCTGTCGGTTAATCAAATGTTATTTTCATAACAAAGCAAGTTTTATATTGCATGTAGCAGTTTCCGCTTCTGAGAAAACCGGGGATGTGCAAAAAGCAAATTTCCCTGCTGGTGTCGAGGTGATGTATTGCATTTTTCGTTACATGCTTTGTAATATTTTTTCTGTCTTCTAGAAGTACTGTTATACTTTTTCTCTGGACTTTATGGTATGTACAAGTAAGTTCCCTTCTTGAATTTAATTAATCTGGCAGCTTAGCATTAATTTGAAAATCAAATTTTGATTCGAAAAAAGTTTTTTATTACAAATGATATATATATTTAATTTATTTTGAGGATATGGTATGTCACCTTTACATGTATAAGTTTGTCATTCTGCCATCTCAATTGTTAGAAATCAATATTTTTTGAGTCTAATCCATTCTTTAAAAGTATAGGTTGCCAACTGGTTTATTTGAATCAGACCATACTGGTGAAATTTGAGAATTGTTTTTGGAATGTTTTCTGACTTAATTTTTGCCCTCTGACTGTCAGGGTATGTTACGGGAGATCTGTGATGGAACCACAGTTGCTGAGGTCAAGCTCAAGGTGTGTTTTTTGTATTGAATTTGAGAAATTCTTTATCACTTGCTCAATTTTGTATGGTACACTGTTGTCAAGGATTTCTCCATTGGTACTGGATTTTATTGGTACTGTTCCCTGGAAATAAGAGAGATTAAACTGAACCAAATATAAAAAACCGAAGTAATCAAGTTAATATCAAGAAATCTCGGTTTGTTTGGTTGAGCCGAAATAAGAGAGATTAAACCAAATCAAATATAAAAAACTGAAGTAATTAAAAAATTCAACCGAACTGAACCATTTAATCCAAAGTTTCTCGGTTTTGTTGAAAACCAAATAAACCAGATCCAATAACCACCCCTATGCATATGTTTCGAGATGCTAAAATGCTCATGTTTGTCTGATCCTCCCCCCCCCCCCTAATGGTAATGTAGTTTAAATTCCATATATATTCAGGTGGGGAACTTTCAGATGTATGTGAAAAGGGAAGTTGAATCATCGTCAGTTGAGTCACATCCGCCTCCACATTCAGTTGCCATTGCTCCACCAGTCTCTAGTGCAAGCTTGAGCGAGTCATCTCAAATAGAGGCAATCCAGAAATACTCTGAAGAGCGCAACCCCTTTGAGAACACCTCTGGCAATGAAGCAAAACTCGCTCTTATACAGGATAATGATGCAAGCTCATTCGAAATAGTCTCGGCACCTACAGTATGTAGTTACATTTTACATTAAACACACCAACTTGTTTATACCAGTACAGGTACCGACTTATGTGGTACCAGTACAGGTACTCAACATTCCCCGTAACACTGGGACTGACTGATTTTTAACATTCTAAAAGGCAAATTTGATGATTTGCTATTTTCTTTTGTTATAATATTATTTTAGGTTGGCGTATTTTTGAGGTCAAGAACCAGAAAAGGGCAACAGCTTCCTCCTGCGTGCAAAGAGGTGAAGTTTATTCATTACAAAATCTGGTCTATAGAATCTGTTCCCACTCATTTTTGTCCTCTTGAACTGCACACATTTATTTTCTGCCAAATTACAAATATTAATGATGTGTCGATAAACAGTGCCTCAATTTGGCATCAATTTAGTAGTTTTCTTCTTCAGAAAAAAAGTGGCAGCTAGAAGTTTACCTCTCTCTCTCTCTCCATATATACAGGGAATGGTCATCAAGGAAGGACAGGTCATTGGCTTTATAACTCAATTCCAGAATAGTTTGCCAATTAGAGTAAGTTTCTGTCTTTTTAGGCCAAAATTTTTGTATACCTCACACTCTCTCAGTGTAACATAGAAAGGTGTATCAGGCATAAATATGATTTTGTGCATTTTTCTTTTTGTGCAGTCTAATGTGGCCGGCGAAGTAATAACCTTCCTATGCAAGGACGGAGGTAATATATTTTTGATAATTTAGTGCAAGTACAGTTCTTAGCATACTACTTTTTAGGTTACCAAAAACACCAAAAAAGGATTCTTAGTAACAGTCAAGTGCCAAAAGTTGAACTTTGTATTAGTACAGTATGTTAGATTTTCAACTTACAAAATCCCTTACTAAGAGCAGGAATGATATGACTTGCAAGGACAAATTTGCCCTGGGCTTGCCCGGTAAGAGACGTGTGCAAATGAGAAAACCCCACAAAGAATGCACAGCTGTAGTGTTCTTAAAAAAAAAGTGTCACTGTTAGTTATCAATTGCTCAAGTCTTTCTAAATAATCAAGCATTAAAAATAGCTTGTAAGATATGAATCGGGTACTAGAATAGTGGCAACCAAAATTGTGTAATGTGTGAACCATATACAAACGGTCATGAATGCGACATAAATGTTAACTGTGTAATCCTTAAATTAAAATTATGTGTACATTTCTATAATATTTTCAGAACCTGTGGGCTATGGAGATCCCCTACTTGCCGTTTTACCGTCCTTCCATGGAAATGAGATCGGACTATAAATCAAGTTTTTGACATTTCTTAAATTAGTGCTTTATTTCCGAGCCGTTGTTTGATTCGAGTTCGAGTTCATTACAGGACATTATTCGAACTTGATTCTGTATTGACCTTGACTGTTTTCCTCTTATGTGAAAACTACCATTTTGTTGTCTTATCAAGGAGCATAAAATATCAAAATGTGATACTGCATTATTTGTTTGCATGAGCATTTTAGCTTTTTATGGACTGACACTTGCACTCATCTTTTCCGAGTAATTAGAAATGAGATGTGTGTACTCGTATGTAATTTTTCACTTGGCATATGTTGCCACTTGCCACCAAGTAGATATCGATCCCATTCACTAAACGAATTCATTTTTACTTTCGTGGGAATATTCTATCTTTCGGCTTTCCCGATATTTTTCTTTTCTTTTCTTTTTTATTAAAACATATATTGTTCTGATCAAGAGTCGCATGATTAACAATACTTATTTTATTAGGTGTATTTGTTTATGTTCTTAATCAATTTAGGATAAATATCATTGTAAAATCATTTTAACTGTTAAAAACTTTATTTTATGCTTTTTTACATGTGAATAAATTTATTCATGATATATCAAACAGATTTAATAAATATTATGAATAATATGCGGTTAGATGTATCTGTTAATGTTTTTAATCAATTAAGATCTCATTTAGTGATTTTAAAATAATTAAAACAGACAAATCAACTCTATTTTAATCAATTGAAGTCTCATTAGTGATTTTACAACATATTTTTTTATTCATAAGCCCGTAGGCAGATTTTAAATTAATTAAAACAGACAAATCATCTCTAGGTTGTCTTTCTACATGCGTGTAAATTTTTTCATACTAAATCAAATAGAAAAAAAAATATAGTATGCATAAATTATAAAATTTTGCTAATTATATTTTTATCTATTCATGTTTTTTATTCAACTTATATCTCGCTTGTGATGGTATAATTATCAAACTTACTAGATAAACTTCAAATTATGTGTCTTACATCTAAGTTAACTTATCTTTACTAAATTAAATAAATACAACTTATATGTATTAAACTATGTTAGAATGTTTTTCTGTATTTTGAGTATGTATGTTGATTTCTTTTTAATCATTTTAAGTCACATAATCTCAAAACACTTGTGACATTGACTTGCACGTATTTGAACTTCAAGCCTTCTACGTTGTCTCCACTCTCCACACCTTATGATGTGGTCCAATTTGTCTGGTTTGGATCAGAAAGACCACCCATGATTCGGCAACAAGGGATTAAAAGTGAAGGATTAAGAACTTAAGGAGCGTTAAGGAACTGATGTTCGGCTGTCTTAATCTGTGAATGAAAACTAAGGAATCTAAAGAAAATGGTAGAAGTATCTTAAAGTGCGGGCAGAAGATAAAAATCCGGGCAAAATGAGGCTAAATGAGATGATCTTAATCCGCGCTAAGGAACCGATGTTCGACAGAATTAAGCAGCTAAGGAAGCTAAAGGAAGCGGATTAAGCCTTAAAAAGACTTAATCCTTTGTTGCCAAACGGCCCTATGGAATCTATTATATTAATTTATATTTTGTAATAATATATATATGAATTAAAGTTAAAAAAATCTATATTGAGTGAGTACACATGAATATGTATTCATAAATCAAACTATTTAATAAAATTAATAAAGTACGTAGCGTCAAAAATGACAAGTTATGTTGGGTGGTGTTAACAATTAATTATGACTTTATCCCGCATAAAAAAAATTGTATATGGGTTGAAGTACATTGTTGGAGCTGCATGTCTTTAATTAGCCTGGCTCAGGATACTGTTTAGGATACTGTTTAGGATACTGTTTATACTTTATAGTACTTTCTGAAATATGAGGAATAAATTGCTTTTCATTTTTTGAAGGTTCAATAAAAAAATTCATTATTTCAAAAAATTCAATAATTTTGATATTAAAATACTAAAACTGAAAATGAATCCATTTAGATATGATCTACAGGACTTTCTATACTAAAATTTGGTACATACATTTTAAAAATGAAACAAATGGAATAAGTTGGTTTTTATAAAAACTTGGAAGGTAGTTACAGATCACTTAAGCCTAAATATTATCAAAAATTATATTAGTTACTGCAACATTTTAGTATGCTTAATAATAAACCTCTCATTAGCAAAAAAAAATAAAAATTCTCAGCACTGATGATTAGGGCTGCTAATGAGCCGAGCCGGCTCATGAGCCAATGAGTCGAGCGGCTCAATAAATTGTATTGAGTCGGGCCCTAAACTAAATAAAGCCCGAACTCGACTCGGCTCATATTTTATCACTCAAACGAGCCGGCTCATGAGCCAATGAGTCTCTTCTTTTGTGCTTGATGATGTAATAGGCTGAGAGTTGGAAAAAAAATATAATTTCCTTGCAGCGCGTTTTGCGTTTGGCATTATGCGTGATGTATTAAAAACAACAGTCGTATTATTATTTTTGTATATTCGTAAAAATATATTTAAAATTTGAATACATATATTCAAAAATACTGTACAAACGTGCATATGATTCACACTTAACAAAAGCTTTTGTAAAAGGCAAAAAAAAATCAATTATTTGGTTCAAACTTTTACAAAATATAAAATTTATCGTTAACATTGTATACGTATTCCTTTTGTAAGAGGCCAAGAAAAAAATTATTTGGATCTAGCTTTAAAAAAAATTTAGCGACATTTGACAACAAAGTATTGTCTAATAGTTGTTTAATTAATATTTAAGAGTGAGGTGTTAGAGAATTTTAACGTAGAGAATTTGAAATCGTTTTTATCTGTTCAATCACATTATTTTAAAGTTTGATTTGAATTCGGTTCAATCGCATTATTATAAAAAGCTTGATTTGAATTCGGTTCAATCACATTATTTTAAAACTTGATTTGAATAGTTTAGGTAAGGTTATGACTTGTAATCAAGTAAATGTTTGTTTTTCTAATGCTTGGCATGAGTTGAGCTCGCGAGTTATGACATGAGTTGGGCTCGCGAGTCATGAGCCGAGTTTGAGCCGAGCCGAAGGCTCAAACTCATTAAATTGAGCCGAGCTTTGTTCTTCAAAACTGAGCTGAGCCCGAGTTGAGTCGAATTAGTTATATGACGAGCCGAGCTTGACTCGTTAGCAGCCCTACTGATGATGCCAATGATGTCATTTTTAAGGAAATTATGTACAAGGTTAATTACTTTATTTTAAGTTTAGTGGAGCGTTTGACCTCACTGTTGGCAATGTAATTATGCCACTGTTCATATTCCAAACAATTATCAAGACCTCATTGTTTACAAGCGCATTAAACAGATATTAAACACAGAAAAATAATAGGAAATAAGTTAGGGGTGCAAATGGATCGGATAGTGGTAAAATCATATATGTGTCCGCTTTTATTTTTTGGATACGAATACAGATCAGATATCTGTTAATTATAATGGTGAATAGTAAAATTCATGACACGACTTGTGTCATTTTCAATGGAATCTGAAAGCTAGATTTTCGATTCTTCAAAAAAAAAATTATAATGGTGAATAAATAATTTTTTTAATAATATATATTTACTATTTGGATACATATAATTAAAATTTAAAACTATATCTAAATCCGTATCCGCACGGATATTCGGATATCGGATATCCGTATCTAATTTTCAGATACGAACGGATAATATCCAATCCGTTCGCACCCCTACAATGAGTATTTTACCATGTCGGCAGTTAACTGAAGACATTTAAATTGAGAACACATCTACAATTTTAATATTTTTAATTTGAATCATATTTTTCTTCAAATACTTTAAAGCCTTCTTTGTTCAAAAATATTATAACTATTGGTCATGAACTCTGATATCAGGTCATATAGAAAAATAAATAAATGATACGTAATTACTTCAAACAAGATTGTTGTCGCCTATTCTTTCCAGAACGAGGATTAAGGAAACAACAAATTATGAACGCAATTGTTTACTTAAAAAAAAAAAAAAAAATCTAACGCAAATACCTAGTTGTCAGTTAATGGAAGTGGGCTTTATGCCTTGTTTTGAAGAGAGAAAAAAAAAAAAACAAGGTACCTAGTAATAGGAAGGCCACATATGATCATGCCATTTTGTTAACCTGGGACTCCAACGAATCATCAACGATGATGTCCTACAAATATTGTTCAATAGATTTTTTTTTTTTCCTGCTATATAAAGTTGTACATCCGACATTATCCTCTCTTATTTGAACAACCTCACACCTCGATCTTTTTAAATGTTAAAAGATGTATAATAAAAGGAACCAGATCTCCTGCTCCTATGTGGGCAGAAAATTTCTGCCCCTAAAGTTACTGATACGTGAATCCGAAGTGAGTTTTGAGCAAAATTATATTCAATATTTAAATGTCAAAATTCACTCCGGACTCATGTGTCAGTGACTTTAAGGACAAAAATTTCATGTTCACATGACAGGTGATATGGTTCCATAATAAAAAAGAACATGTATGTATGCAAATTGGCGTGAAATGAAATGCCTAATTAGTGAAAGGATATAACATTTTATAATGCTTACAACATTTTATATACTTTTAATAAAATATATTGAAATTCTAACTATTGGTGTTCATTCTTTTTTAGCCATCTCAGCATCGGACAAATTTGAGCCACTGACAATTTCATGACCCTTGTGTTTGTCTAGCTTTTGGGCGTTCAAGTACGTGTCGCACTGAAGCACGGGGAAAGAAAAAAAAAATTCATGAACAGAATTCCATTACCTCGTCACTCGTCAAGCATCATGTAGCTTGTGATCCTTGTATCGCTTGCATTCAATGGTTTCATTGACGAAGTTAGTAGACTAAGTGTCCGAACTGCTCAATAGGACCCGACACTACAAGACGGCGCAACATGGACAGGCTCAACGAACGACGCTTTCTCAGTTAACTCGGCCTACATAATCCTCAAAACTGGTCCTATTGAGCAATTAAACAAATATACATAGAATTTGGAATTAAGGATTCCACGGAGAATGAAGATTTAGGGTTCAGGGTTAGTCGGTTAGACATTTATTCCATGAATGTGCTACCGCAATAGAGATTCAGATGACAACCGTTAATAGATTTTTTATCGACCAATCGGTGGTAAGGAGTTCAAACATGGATATGTTGCAACTCCTCACAGACTTGAAGATTTCCAAGAAGACTAGAGAAGTTATGGCAATCACACATTTCGTTACATGGAGAGAAAAATGCAACAAGATATTTAGATATCAGAGCAAAACAACAAACGAGCAAGTGGAAGAGATTTACAGTCAGTGGTCTTATTTTAATTAGCGTAGAATAAAATATAATTTTAGATATTTTGTCATTTTAATTTTTATTTAGACTTTGATTTTTGGGTTGGTTTTTCTTAATTTTATTTTATTTAGTATTTTTTTTTCAATTTGGACTCGATGTGGAGTCTATATTTGTAAGCACTTTATTTATACATGATGTGGAGTCTATATTTATTTTATTTAGCATTTTAATTCAATTTAGACTTTGATAGTTTGCAAGCACTTTATTACTAATATACAAATAGGGACATGATCTCTATTTTTCATCAGACAAAAAAATAGTAACTAATGTGCAACTTTGATAAGAATCATTTGATCTAGTAGCAAAAGATAATGTCTTTCCTAGAGAATTATGGGTTCGAAATTCTTTATTGTAATAATAGAATAGAATATGAAATTTAAAAGCTTGACCTCCATCTTTTCTTTTGAAAAAAAGTACAACTTTGATTGACATATTCATGTCATTTGAGCTACAAATCTAAGATTCAACCAAAAAAAAAACTAGTTTCGATCGAAATATGTTAAAGAAACATTCAACATATTCAGTCGACATATGTTAAAACAACATATTAAATCGAAATATTTTTTTTTTTGAGAAACAATAGGGGTCTAGCCTAAGTCGAAATATATTGAAACAACATATTCGGTCGAATATATATGTTAAAGCTGCATATTCGGCCGGAATATGTTGAACAACATTTTCGGTCAAAATATGTTGAATGTTGCTTATTTGGTCCTTTTTATGTTGAGTCTTAGATTTGCAGCTCCTTTCAGCTCATCATGACACTGAATATATGTCTTAAGGTTGTCCAGCATGGCCTTCAACAGCTATCATATATGTAGGAGTCCATGCGCTTCATCAAGCTGACAGTTTATCAAGCGAGCTCTGTCAAGATGACATTTGCAGTTGTTGGTATGTATTTTAGGACGTGCAAACAAGCATTGGATGAGGCCAGAGAGAATGACCGTGTCATGTTTCGCAAAACAATATCCCTTTTGATTGCTTAGGAGGCAGACGATGCCCTTCTTCACAATTAATCATTCAAGCAATCAATGGAATGACCATTGAAATTTATCATAAGTGAAAATAACAAATAGTTGACAGTCACTATTTTAAAAATAGAGCCTTCAACAAAAGAGTAATTAATCCTGACATATCTCCATGATGCATATATTTAGAAAATATTATTAAAATTTAAAAATTAACATTGTAGATGATATGACATGATGTATTAAATTTAATTCACAAAATTTGGAGAGGGAAAGCTAGAAAGTTTGTTGTCAATTGAATAGAAGATATTTAAATTAGAGGAGGGTTCAAATGCATCATGATTTTGTGCTCCAATATGCTCCACATTCTTTATCTTCATTTTCAAAGTACGTACAGTCGATCCGAAACGCTCAACATGATCTTCATAATAAAATATTCTTGGAGACCTAATTTTATATTTTTTAGAATTTTTTTACTATTTTTTAACATAGGTACAATGGAAAAATAAAATAAAATTTCAGTTTTAAAAATCTTCTTTAGAATTTGGTATTATGAATCATTTTAGTGTGGTAGAGAAATTTTCAGTAAAATGGATTTTTTCAGATTTGAGGGAAAGCCACAAGTTATTTCATGTATTTTTCTAAATTTGTCCTAAATTTAAAAAAAATGAAAAAGAGAAAAAAATTGTCAATTAAAGAAAAGTAATTTATATAACAGTGTCAATATTCTCGGGAGAGTTATGCATATCATGGTAGTTCTAAAGTGTCTGCACATTTTTTTTTTATACTTAATGATTAATTGTTAGGATATGATTAGTAATGGACATTCTATAATTTCAAATTTTTGTGCTTATTTTTGGGGCAAAAAGTGTAGCTCTGGCCTATATGTTGAAAAATGTTTTGAATTAAAATTTCCAAAATATTCAAATTTGACCTATGTATAGTTGTATACAGAGTAACATTTCTCATACTACCAAGACCCAAATTTTCAACATAAATATTATTGAAAGCTTAAAACGTATCTGACTAATTCTAATTGCACTTTTAGTTGCTCAAAACGAACCAATGCATTACAAATGGAAAACACAAGTTTTTTTTTTTTTTTTTACAAGTAATGCAGAAGAAAAGTTGTGGCTTTCTATCAAGTAGTATTTGAAAGATGCTATTATAAACTTATGGAATTACATAAAGGAAAAGGCGACACCATGTTTCTATTTGATGCAAGTTTCTGATCCATTTCCATACTCCAAATGATGATTTTTTTCCCTTTTTTTTTTATGTTTTATGTAGAACACTCCGCACAAATATATTCAATAATGGGAACCGCCTCTCGTCGACACTATTCATATACGGCACCATTGGAGAGTTGTCAAAGATATTTCTGGAACTTTATTACTATCAGCGATGCAGTAAAAAAAAAAAATGTGCCAATAAATCAGAATGAATATTTTATGATATATGTAGCTGAGAGCATATTCGAGCAGTATGTGGTTATTAGTGTTGATAAAAAAAAGATCCGATAAGGATGACTTGTGGCAAGTATATTTTAATTTATTTTCAAAAAAATTGTACTTACACATGATTTACTATTAGTTTAAAATAAAATTCTATGAATATTATAAAATTGACGTCATACTTTTTATGAAAATTTTATATAATT
The DNA here is from genome assembly GCA_025461125.1 of Carex kokanica. NCBI lineage: Eukaryota > Viridiplantae > Streptophyta > Magnoliopsida > Poales > Cyperaceae > Carex > Carex kokanica. The sequence goes on along the minus strand of JAJGRX010001283.1, from coordinate 1,697,139 downwards.
GACTTTAAATATGTTTTGACCTTCGTAACTTGAACGTCTGCCTCTGTTCTTGATCGCCAATACTGTTGATCGGAGCTGGAGCTGGAGAAAAAAAAAAACGATCATTACTGAAAAACATATTTTGTTGGAATATGATTCTGCCCACCTCGTTAAATGCAATAATTTTTATAAGTTCAAACTTTCAAGGAATCTAATATTTCGATAAGGTCAAACTTTCAAGGTATAATTAATCGATCTAGTATGAATTAAAAGTTAAAATTACTTAAAAATCTATTATGAATGGGTACACATGAATATGTACATCAGTGAATGTATTAATATTCAGTCGGAATATGTTGAGCAACATATTAAACAGTATATTGGATCAGAATATTTTGAACAACATGTTCGGTCAGAATATGAACAACATATTCAGTCAAAATATGTTGAATGTTGCTTATCTAAAGGGTTTAGGGTTTAGAGTTTAGGACAAACATATTCAGTCTAAAGAGTATGTTTGGTTGGAATGAGAATAGGTTATTTTTTAAGTTAGGCTATTCGAAATAGTCTATTTGGTGTTTGGTTGAATTAGAATAGCTTGAATAGACTATTTCTAAGAATTTTGAAATTTAGCTATTATAATAAGACAAACAATAATTATTCTTGACTTAGTTATTTTAGCTATTTTTGTTTTACAATCAAACATACCTATGTTAAGTTTTAGATTTGCAGATCCTTTGACACTGAATTTATATCTTGAGGTTGTCCAGTATGGTCTTCAACAGCTAGCATATATATAAGAGTCCATATGCCTGATCAAGCTGACAATTGACCAATCGAGCTTTGTTGAGAGACATTTGCAGTTGTTAGTACATATTTGATGAGGCCGAGAATGACCGTGGCCTATTTCGCAACACAATTTCCTTTTTAGCTGTTTGGGAGTCAAACAAGGCCCTTCTTCACAATTAATCATTCAAGTAATTACTGGAATTTATCCTATTTATAAAGGTAGTATTCAAATATATAGCTACATAATGCTTATCATACAAGAAAATAACAAACAACTGACAATCACTATTTTTATATAGCCTTCAACAAAAGATTCATTAATCCTTGCATATATCTATGATGCATATATTAAGAAAATATTATTAAAATATAAAAAAACTTAACCTTGTAGATGATATGACATGATTTATTAAATTTAATTCATAAATTTTGGAGAGGAAAAGAAAGTTTGTTGTCAATTGAATAGAAGATATATTTAAATGATTAGAAGGAAAAAAAATAAAATAAATTTTTTGTTTAAAAAATCTTCTTTAGAATTTGGTATTTCGAATTCTTTTAGTATGCTAGAAAAAATTTCAGTAAAATGGATTTTTTAAATTTGAAAGAAAAGCCACATGTTACTTCATGTCTTTTTCTAAATTTATCCTAAATTTTTTTTAAATTGAAAAAAAAAGAGGAAACTTTTGTCAATTAAAGAAAGTAACAATATCAATATTCTCCAGAGAGTTATGCATACCATAGTAGTCCTAAAGAATCTACACATTCTTTTCTACTTAATGATTGATTATTAGGCTTTGGTAGTAATGGACATTCTATTATTTGAAGTTTTTGTGCTTATTTTTGGGCCGAAAAGTGTAGATATGGCATATGTGTTGAAAAAGGTTTGAATTTTTCAAAAGGTTCAAATCTGATCTATATATGCAAAATTCCAGTGTTCTAAATAGTGCGCTATAGTGCCGCTATAGTGTTTTCAGACTATAAAAACTATGGCGCTATAGCGCGCTATATGGGTATAGCGTCGTTTTTTTAACTATTCCGCTATGATGTGATAAACGCTATTTAAACCTTTGCAAAATTCTAACATTTCTCGTACTACCAAGGCCCAATTTTTTTAATATAAATATTATTGAAAGCTTGAAACGTACCTGACTAATTGCCCTAAACAATTTGCTTACTATCTTTTGTAGAAGTTGAGCTTTGATGCTTCAAAATCTTCATTTAGTTAATCAAAACAAATCAATGCATAATAAATAGAAACACATGTTCTTTTCTTTTTTGATAAGTAATGTAGAACAAAAGTCGACACTATGCTTTTATTTGTTGCAAGTTCGCGATTCATTTCCATGCTCCAAATGATTTCTTTTTTCTTTTTTTATATGCTCTATGTAGAATATCTCGCATAAATATATCCAATCATGGAGACTGCATGAGGAGATATACACTATTCCTGCACGGTGTCGTTCGAGAGTTGTCAAAGATGCCTGTGGAAAATTTATTGCTATCAGCGATGCAGTAAATTTTTTGCCAACATCATAATGAATATTTTTTTTATATCTGTAGTCGAGAGCATATTCGAGGAGTATGGGGTCATTAGTGTTGATCACCCACAAAAAAGGGATCTAGTAAGAATGAATGGTGGTCAATTAATTCTTATTTATTTTCAAATTTTTCGTACTTATACATAATTTTTCTATTAGTTTAGAATAAAATATTGACACCCCATACTTTATGTGAAAAATCTATATAATTATCATTCAATATGTGTTTGACTCTCATAACTTAAAAGTCCATCTCTGTGCCTGATTGCATGTACTATTGATTGGAACTGGAGAAGGAAAGACAATCGTTACCGAAAAACATAGTAATGGAACATGTTGGCGCACATATGACTTTGCCAATCTCGATAAGTGTATATGTTTTCTATGTAATATTTTTATAAGGTTAGTATATGGTTTTTATGTAATATTATTATAAGGTCAAACTTTCAAGAGTATGATTAATCTAATATTATTTAAAAGTTAAAAATCTACCGTGAACGAGTACACATTAATATATAAATCAAACTATCTAAATAAAATTAATAAAATACGCTCGCGGATACTTATAAAGACAACATCCCATGAAATATAAAAAGTAGAAGAAAAGGTAGCCGGTAGAAACACAAATTATACACCTACCTACCTACATCTACATGAAATCTAATATCGGGAAACTTAGTGATACGTCCTTTCTCGGGAGATGAGACCGTATGGAAATTTGGGCTGAGTTGGGTTCGTCCTGCCAAGGGATGGCAGGCCGAGATGTAAATGGAGTTATGAACTCGGGGTGGATTGTGAGAGATTCGGACTCTATCCTGTGTGATCTCTCTCGTAGTTGGAAAAGTGTCCCCTTCTTCATGGGAATCACTGCTTTATATAGTCCAGCCATAACTGCCATCTCGGGCAGTTATGGAGAACGTGGGTGGTTCTGTCAGCCGTTATTGGGATGGGGGGCATTAAGTTAGTCGTTTCCACTATCACCGTATGTCGGTTATCAGAACTCCATTTAAGGCTATATGATTTGAGGCCGCTGTATTGGGCCCCGACTTAGTGAATCTTTGGGCTTTTCATATGACCTCGGGTTGGCCTCTTAGAGAGGTCCGAATCCCAGCCGTTTATGGCCCAGTTTAGAACAAGTAAAAGGGCCTGTGGAACATGGCCCTATCACTTAGTAGACTGCGTTCCGAATTTGGTTCCATGTTTATTGGATCGTTTCCAATTTCATTGCGGAGTGGAGGGAGTCTGATATCTAACCCGAGTTATTCAATTTGTATTAAAATTTATAAGCACTTAAGAGCATCTACATCTCTGGTATAATTAGAGTTTCTAATCTGACGTGGTAGTTTCTAATCTAGTTTTAGGAATGTGGAAGAGTTTCTTATTTAAAAACTATGTAGTAAAGTTTTTTTTAAGAAACTGTTTATAAACTCCATGCTAACCAAATGATTGGCTAAAATTATTTCTCCTTTTTAATTTGTTGCTGATGTGACTTAATAGAAATTCAAAAATTAATTTCAGAGATATGAGAGTTAGAAATTTTAGAGACCTTAATTTCTAAAAAGTGGTTAACAGTCATTTAGAAACTCATTTGAGTTGCTGGGATGTAAATGCTCTAATTCACATAAATTTTAAAATCGTGTAAATTTTGATTCGGATCGAACAGTTCTGCCTGAGAGATCAAATTTTGTCTGGTACTTGCTATGAGTCGTCTAATTCGTATCAAAATTAGTACAAATCTTAAAATTATCCACATAAATTTTAAAACAGTAAAGTTACATGTACGAATCTTGATGCAGATAGGACCATTCTAACCTGCCATTAGACCATCAGACGACCCGATTCCATTGCCGAAACAAAGGCTTGGGAAAACTAAAATGGGCCGAACTGGGCCGGTGATTGAGAAATAGTAAAGGCGCGCTCTTTCTTCCCCGCCTTGTCGCAGGTGCCGTTCTCTCCACTCCAGCAATGGAGCTGTCCATGAGTGGAAGCGCTCTCAAGACCTTCAACCGCTGCATCACGTGCCTAGCACGCGTCGGCTCTGAACTCGTTCTCCAGGCCTCGCCTTCCAAGGTCCTCCTCTCTCTTCCTCTTTGAGACCTTTTCCCCATTTAAAAATTGTATTTGCAAAAGAGCCCTTCCTTTGTATCAATATTTTTTATTTAAACGAAATTTTGGTCCTCAAGGGATATACGATGATTAAGTATTGTTGATTTATTTTCAAAGATGTTTGAGCGAGAATTAGCAAAGTGAAAGAGAAAATAATACTTCATTGCTAGAATGCTGATAATTGATAACTTAGATAAGTCGGTTACTTGAAATTAGCACTGTTATAGAGGCAGTTTGGCGTTATGTATGTGCAACTTGATTATAGTTTATTCATGTTTTAATAATTTTTTGGACTGCATAATTTACCATATTGGCCAGTGTACACTGTATCTGTATAGTGCTCGACAGAAATTGGTCTCCAGTTGGATTCAATTGAAGTCTAAGATGAACACAAACCAAACTACTACACATGTTCAAAAAAGAAAAGAAAATAAATGCACATCAATACATTTTGCAACTGGTTAGTACCGGAATCTCATACACACTCATCTTCCGACAGCTGGAGCTCCACACATTGAATGCATCGAGATCAGCGTACCAGTCAATTTCTTTCACCCCATCCTTCTTCGACACATACTCAGTTTCTTCTTCGAGTGGTGCGTCAGTTTCCTCCCCCGATCCTCTGCAATGTAGTGTTCTTCTCAAGGCAGTATTATCTGTGCTTCGCACCCCACCCACATCGGTTGACAGTCTAGCTGTCACCCTGCCATCCTTTGATGCAGCCAAGATTCAGTTCTCTCTCCATTGTCTCCACGGTGATCAACTGTCTCTTTTCTTTCCATTTTCAAGCTTATTTTTGGTACATCTCCAATGTAGTACATCTTTTTGGTACATCCTTCCATGGACTTTGAAAATGGATATATCTCAAAAAATAGTAAAAAAAAGTCTAAAAAATGTAAAATTTAGTCTGCAATTACATGTTCATATGAAAATCACGACGAAACGGTTCATACCGACTATTTGGACTTTGAAAGCAAAAATATTGATCCGTAGTACAGACCAATATGTGCTATGCATAGTACCATAGCCTCACTCGGATAAACATTATTGTTCTTATTGTTGACTGTTGACAATTTATGTTTATTAATTGTGGCACTCTTTTTTGTAAGTCCAAGTAAACTAAAATTAAGCAAATAACTTTAGATGTCCTTATTTCAGAGTTATGGTGTAGCTATCATCAGTATATCAGGAACAAATTGGTTATATCTTTTGACTTAACATCAACAGTGATTTTTTCTTTTGCAAATAACCTAACAGTCGTTGTTCATTAATTACATGCATGAAATTTGTCTGATGTTATCTGAGACATGATAACATACTGGAGCTACTTTGTAATTTTGCATATGCACCCAGAGGAAACATTAAAACCTTTAATTTGAATTCTAACAAACAGGTTTAAAGAAGATATATTGGATCACTTGCAATTCAGAACCCGAGGTTCAACATTTGTCATTGGACCGGTCCCACTTTCCCAGTAGTCTGGTGGTCCGGCCAAGGGATTTCTCTCGCCTTCTCTCCAATTTTCAGTCTTCATTACATGAAATTACTATAATTGCCACTGAGCCTGCAACTGGGACCCCAGATGTGACTAGAGATATCGGTGGCAAGGCTGTGGAGCTCCGTAGTTATATTGATCCTGCTCAAGGTTCTCTTTTTCTCTGCTTCCATATGAAAATGTACTTGCAAACTAAATCTTACATTTTTTTTTTAGAACTTTTTACTATTTTTTTAGATCCGTAGAAACCACTACTTTTGAATGGTCTTCAGTTAAAAATCAATTGAGGCCCTGTGCTGCAGTTCTATCCTCGCACGAACAAAAACCTATTTTCACAGTTTCAATTTTCTATTCAGATTTCTAGCACAAATTGTTTCAAGTAATCATGACATTTTTAATGTAACTTTTACATGACAGATAATAATGATGCTAAGTTGCACACACAGCTGTGGATAGACCCTGCAGAGGAGTTTTTGCAATACTTGCATAGAGGCAACCCGGTCGACGTCACTTTTGGGGTCAAAGAACTGAAAGTTAGAGCTCTTTTCTTTTTGTTCCAGAGTGTGTTTGTGTGTGGTACGGGGGGGGGGGGGGGGGGGGGGGGGTAGGTGTCCTAAAGTATCGTCCTTCTTATTTTTTTAAGTTTAAAATTCAAATTGGTAATTAAACATTGCGGTTTTTGTCAAGTCTGTCTTTTCTGTCATTTTAGTCAAACAATTCAGTGAAACCTCGTTTCATTTCTTAAATTTTAAATGATCCCAACAACAGCCTTAGCTGGGATTTCTGTGCATTATTTGACAAAAAGAAAACACAAATTGCAATGTTTAGTTACTACTCCACAAAACTCTGGGACCACACAATATATGTACAGTGCCTATGGAATCAATTTATGTAACTTCTAATTATTTTGAATTTAAAATTTTCCCTTTGATAATTTTGCAACAGGCTTTCTTGACATTTTGTGAAGGATGTGAGGTTGACATCCACCTTTTTTTTGAGAAAGCCGGCGAGTTAGTTTTCTTGTATCAGCTTTTGGTTTCTTTTTCCTCCTGTATTAATCTCTAGATTTTGCAAGAGTATTTGAATTAATATTTCGACTTACCCAAAACATTAATTTTTCCATCTTGCCAGACCAGTACTCATGGCACCTCAATTTGGACTAGATGACGGGTCGAATTCGAATTTTGATGCCGGCCTTGTTCTTGCCACTATGCTAGTGTCGCAACTCACTGAAGGGGTCAACAGAGATCAGCACAGTGTACCGACAGATGAGGCTGCTCGGGCCCCGCAGAAGGAGCCCGGTGAGCCAGCTCATACACCGACTGGAGTTGAGAATGCCTCTGCCCATACTAAGATCTGGTCAGATCTTTCTGGTACGGATGTTGTACCGGTGTTGCTTTAACATATGCTGTTGTTCTCTGTACCTAGTTCAGTGCCTTGAGTGACGCTACGGTACTTTGCAAAGCGCAGAACGGTCTGTGCTATGGATCTATATCTCCCTTTACAAAGTTCAAACAGTCAATCCGAACTACTCAACATGATCTTCATCAAAATGTACTTGGAGACTAAATTTTACATTTTTTACAAATTTTTTAGATAAGTAGAAATCACCTGATCTAAAGATTCTGAACTATCCAAAAGTAATGAATTTCTACCTATTAAAAAAATAGTAAAAAAATTCTAAAAAATGTAAAATTTTGTGTCCAAGTACATTATCATATAGAGATTATGGTGAGCAGTTCGGATTTTGACTATTTGGACTTAAAAAAGCAGAGATACGAATCAATAGCACAGAACGATGGTTTAGATTGCAATAATTACCATAGTGCCACTGTGTATTGTTGGCAATAATTACAAACATAATCTGTCAGGTAATACGGCTCTTAATATTTTGCACCATGAGATTGTACTACTCTTTACTGATCAGTTTAGATGGTAGTTTATGTCAGTGCCGTACCATACTGTACCAATGCCACGGTAATTTTGTGGGGCTCTTCATGTCAGCAGTTATTTTTTTCCTCTCTCTTCTATTATAGGTACTGGTGCAAGAAACTCTCAAGTTAGTAGAGAAAACCAGGTCCAACAAGAGCAACAGGGGAACCCTATTTATACTTCACAACACATCATTAGAGATCTTAATGTAAATGCTCTTCCAATGACTTCGGGCCCACAAAACACAGACAATGCGTATCCTTCTACTTGTTGCTATCTTACTATATTTTATTTAAGAGTAGGATTAAAATGTGCCCGAATTATGCCTCACATCCTTATCTCTGTTTTCAAAGTCAAAATCCGAACTGCTCAACATGACCTTCATATTAAAATGTGCCTGAAGAACAAATTTTATATCTTTTTGGATTTTTTTTTACTATTTTTTAGATAGGGACAAAATCATTGTTATTCTAAAGATTATGGACCATCCAAAAACAGTGATTTTGTATCTATCTAAAAAATAGTAAAAGATTTTCCAAAAAAATATAAAATTTGGTCTCTAAGGACATTTTAATATGAGATCATGGTGAGCGGTTCGGATCGACTGTTTGGACTTTAAAAACGGAGATAAGGATGTGAGACATGATTGGGGCACGAAAACAATGGGGCATTTTAACCCTACTCTTATTTTTGTTATTTTTTTGCTCTAAAAAATGGATTTGTCTAAATTCCAAAAGAAAAAAGAGAGATGCTTTCCTTCACAGAAATTTGGCAGACAACAAAGAATGGAAACTGATATGGCGGTTGAGCCGCAAGGTTTGATTTATACCATTAATTTTGAAACTAGACCTCAACATTTCTCATGTTTGTGTCTAAACCAACATTTTTGCAGTTATCAGCTTATAACAGCCAACTGTCAAACCAATGCTATTTTTAAGAAAATAAGACCATATAGCCCATGGCATTTTCTATTAGCTTATGAGATCTCTTCATGATGTTTACATAAGCTTGACGTTTGTCTAAATTGGCTTGACACGATTTCAATGGCAAAGTTGTCAATTTCTAGAAAATGTACCTCTACCAATAAACCAATCTTGTAATGGTTCAACATTTGGAAACATGAGAAAATGTTTATTTTTTTTAACTACGTCTAAATATTGTGTTATTTCTTATTTGTAGAAGGTTCTACCTAAACCAGAGTAATATAAAATATCATTTGGAAACATGAGAAAATGTTTATATTTTTCAACTACGTCTAAATATTGTGTTATTTCTTATTTGTAGAAGGTTCTATCTAAACCAGAGTAATATAAAATATAGGTTTACTACATCTTTGTTTACTTCCTACAATTTTTGGAATCACAATTTACATTTTCTCTCTCAATTTAAACTATTAGTTATGGAGTTTGGAAACAACCATCATTCGCAACACCATCCAAGCAACTGGGTAGGGCCTGAGGATGATGACGAGGATGAAGACGATGAGGAATTATTCGTGCAATCAACTCCTAGTGTTTGACTAACAATTTTCTCTCGAGTAGCAACATGTTAATCGAACTTAACAGTTCAGATGATCAAAATCTGTTATTCTACCTTTTAGTGAAACTCTAACATCAAAATTTTAAGCAGGGCCCACTGGTAAATACCTACCTTTTTTAATTGAAATTATCCCTTTTGTGTATTCTACTGGTTTATTTCAATTAGGGGCTCTGAGGTGGTTAAGCCACCTTATAAATACAAATTAGCAATTATATCGTTTATACTTAAAAATTTTGAAGGTGTTTTTATGGGTTAGCTCTCCTTGTAAAATACTAAATGTGAGGTTGTAATTTAGTGGTTAGAACTCCACTTTGTGACCATAAAGACTTGAGTTTAAATCTCAGTCGCACATTATACGTTTTACATTTTAGCTTCCCAATCTAAATTTTCCAGTTCCACCCCAGATACCAATTTTGGTGTAACATTGTAGATTTTTATGCTAAATATGCAACTTTTCTACACTGTTCTTGTGTTATTAGATTTTCTTTTTTATTCATAGCATCTTTAATTATCTTTGTTTTCAAAAATTTACATGGAGGCATTATGCAGTTACCATCTACAAGTTGGATTCAGGTCTTAATTTATTTGTATTTCTTTAATTTTGAAAATGATAGATGAGTGGTTATCACAACGCCTGGACCCCACTGATGATGACGTGTCCCCTTCATACATTTTTGTAAGGTGGACTGGTTCTATCGACTAATCCCATTTTTTATTCTCTTCGCTTCTCTCTTTTTTTTTCAAACGAAAGAAACGCCATTAAAATGAAAAGAGTTTATGGGCTTAAGCAACTACATTAGCAAATTTAAGAAAACATTCAGAACCGCTGTCAAGTAACGGAAATGAAAATTAATTATTACTAAAAATAGTTAAAAGTAACGGAAATGAAAGTTACAAAAACAGTTAGAAAGTGATTTCTTTAATAAAAATTTCTAAATTAAAAAAAAATACTCTATAATTCAAAAGGTAGAATAGGAAGTGCCAGCTTTTAGAATAAAACATAAATTTGTATTGATGCTCATATGTCTTGTATTATGAGTAACTAAGGCTTAGGTGCTGTGGATAACATAAAGTCTTCTGTGCTATTGTCTTAAAAACTTATTATATAAATTTTAAATTTTGATCTAAGTAGCTCAGTAAATTGGTTATATAATGAATTTGTAGGATATCAATTTTTACTAGTTTTGAAGTTTTTTACTATTTTGTATAATTTATGAAAGATGGCCAAAAATTAGGGGTGTAAACGATCAGATATGGATCGGATAGTGGTCAAACCGTATCCTTATCTGTTATAATTTTTTGGATACGGATACGGATACAGATAGTCTCAGATACGGATCAGATATCAGACGGATACGGATACAGATATGAATATAATTCGGATAATTAAAAATAAATTACTAATGTACATTCTAGTAAATAATAACATCTAAATATACTTTTTTTTCATTCATAAATTAGATCTAATATTTTTCATAATAAGTATGTAGGTTACAAAATATATATCATACTATCAAAACATTAGTCACTAATCATGTCATAGTGTTATATTGTTCATTAGAATATATATATACACAGTTTAATAAATCATTGGTAAGTATATGCAATTTAATAAATCAATTTAAGAACGTAGAGTACATGTGGTTAAACGGTCGAATACAGATAGTTACGGATAGTTAAAAATATTACCGTAACCTTATCCGTTATAATTTTTTGGATACGGATACGGATCGGATAATTTAAGTAATTTTCCGGATTCGGATCCGGACGAAATTAGATAATATCCGATCAATTTACACTCCTACCAAAAATAGCCTAAAATATTAGTAATTTTCTTTTATTTTTAAGTCATTTTTTGTCACCTTTAATAAATCATAAAAAATAGATAAAAAATTCTAAAAATAGTAAAAATTGGTATTCTTTAAGTTCATTATATAACCAATTTACTGATCTACTTAGATCAAAATTTGAAGTTTATAAGATAGATTTTTGAGACAATAATACATAAAGCCTTATGCTATCCATAACACCTAACTCTTACTTTTATATTATTATCATTCGTTACAAATAGTTGTCAAAATTATGTTCCGTTGTAAGTTGATAACACTGAAAAATATATTAGTTTATTTTATTGCATTTCCCTCTTGTGCTTTCCGAATCAGGAATCTGTTATTCATATCTCAACCATTAATTTTCGTCGAGATCGCGCATGAAAAAATTTCTTCATTGAAATTCACGCATAAAAAAATTTGAAAGGTTGAAATCAGAATAACAGGTTCATGTTGTTCCATTGTAATAACAGCTGATTTTTATTTCCTCCGAATCATAGTTCGACAAAAATTTAGGTCCCGTCAAAGATAGGCCACCAATATATTTAGAAAATATTAAAAGTTACATTTTAAACTATGCTAAACAAACAGTGGGGCTATGTCAGGAGCATTAATCAATTGTCTGTGACTGGTTAAGATAACATTAGTGGTTTCCAACAGAAAATTGCGAAAGCAGAAATATTTGAATTAAAAAGCTTAGGTGTTTCCAACAGAAACATTGAATAATTTGGTTCATTAAATATAGGCACAAATTAATAATTGATACACTAATTTTTTTTTTCTGTAATAATGATTAAGGCAAATACACTTGCCCTGGAGATTTCATTGTAATATCAATTTTGCCCACCATCTTTCCTTCTTTTCTTTTTTTTTTTCTTTCGTTGTGCTTAATGATCGCCCTGATCACATAATTTTTATTGAGAGTTTACCTCAGTAATTTTTTAATTAAGAACTGTCAAGCACAAAATAAATATTAAGTTAATTTTAAACTTGTGAAATTAATTTTTAATTCTTTTTGGCAGTCACGTCAACAATTACTACGGAGGAGAGAGCGATCAATAAAAATAGTTACAAAATAATTTATTTTAAAATAAATATAAATTAAAAATTATGATACATCTCAAAAAGTAAAATAGAAAATATGTTTTTATGCAGTGTTCTAAATAGCGCGCTATAGCGTTTTTGGACCCCAAACACTACGCTATGACATCAAAATGCGCTATTTGCGCTACGGCCGCTATAGATTATGTCCAAACCGAAATTAAAATTTGAATAGAAAAAAAAATAGATTATGTCATGAATCATGATGCTTAAGATATTTTTAATAAGAAAAATCGATAGTTTATGATATTACTATGGATATTTTGAACCGCAATTTGGACTTTGTACGGGTTCAATATGAATATTATAATTTCTTAATTACTTTGGTGTTATTTATTGTTCTATGAGACTTTAGATAATGTTGATATTTAGTACAAATATTGAATATACGGAATGTAAAAAAAAAAACGCTATTTGGAATAGCTTCCGCTATAGCGACGCTATTCGCTATAGTTTTTTTTTTAGCCTTCCCGCTATGACGCTATAAATGTTATTTAGAACCTTGGTTTTATGCTTCAGATAATTTTGGACCAATCAATTTACATAGGACTGTCCAATAAACTGTTTATTTCCTACACTATCCATCCAATTCAAGTTGATTCGAATTGGTTCAACTACCACATTTAAAATTGACAGGTTAGAATACTAGATTGATATAAGACATTCAAATTCATTTAGTACAAATTGGAGAGGAACAATGCAGCTCTACTATCTAACCAAGTAAAAAAAAAAAAATTTAATCTAAAATTATATAGTTCTTTATATTAAGATGTACTGTCAATTCCTAATAACTTTTTAAGTGAAGCATTACCAAGTCTAAATTAAATATTTAGGTAACACTTTATCTGTTTCCGAGTTATGTGTGCATGTTTATCAGGTCTAGAGTCTTCAAATAGACTCAACAACAGAAAATTTGTTGGTAATTTATAAAGATAATGATAGCGATGTTTTAGTTTCATAAAATGCACGGATAATAAAGTTAAAATGAAGAAAAAATATATATAATTTGTGCGATGTATGAAGAAAAAATGATTGTCAATATATTTATTCTTTTATTATACATTAAAAATGTTGCATCTGTGTAAACTTTCATTTCCATGAATGTATTAATTTAGCTAATTCTTGACGATTGAAAACTTTGCACCTTTGGCATCTTCGACAAATCGCAGAATTAAGTTGTTGTTTTTTCGAGATAAAATAGAGTAAAGTTTTCTAATTTTAAATATTTATAAATAATAATAAAAAATCAATCGGATTTTACGATATATCGCTGACGGATTTAGGTTAGGAAAATGGAGTGCAACATCTCCCATTTTTCTAATTGTACATGTACACGTGTGGTAATTTGATATTACATAGCATTTTTTAAGACAAATTATATTTAATTCCCATAAATATATAAGAATTGTTCTATTGTAACTCCTATAATTATAACTTTATATTTTTTATGTGGAGTTGGGCTATGGTGGGTGGCAATGTATAGTCCCTCTTGTACATTTGACTATAAATCGATAGTTTTGATTTTCAAACAATCGATCCAAACCGTTCAATTTGATATTCATATTAAAATGTGCTTGAAGACTAAATTTTACATTTTTTGAAAATTGTTTGCTATTTTTTTAGAATTTTTTAAAATCACTGTTTTTCTATGGTCCAGAAATTTCTAAAAAATAATGATTTTCAATAATTCTAAAAAAATAGTAAATAATTTTCAAAAAATATAAAATTTGGTCTCTAAGCACATTTTAATATGGAGAATATGTTGAGCCCTTTAGATCGACTGTTTGAACTCCGAATTGAACGATTTATAGTCCAATGTACAAGAGAGGCAATACATTGCAATGCACCATAGCCCAACTCTTTTGATGTGTTTATTATATTGATATTAATATTTAGTATGATTTTTAATCCTTGTTTAACAAATCGTTTGGCTTTGTTCATACCTGTGACCTCAATTGCAGAATTAAATATTGTGACCATTTCTTTTGTAATTATCCGATAGTGCTCAAATTAACCGTAGAAACAGACGTCAAAATTTAAAGTAAGACACTAGGGAAATAAACATTGGGCTAGAAATAACAAAATTAAGGTGTTTCAAAAAAAAAATTATCAACTGGTGATACAAAACAATAAAAATAAAAAGTTAGATTATGGTAATATGCATATTAAACATGATCTTCTATGAAATTGTATTTGGAGACTAAATTTTATATTCTTTAGAATTTTTAATTATTTTTTTAAATAGGTAGAAAATCACTTGATCTAAAAATTCCGGACCATCCGAAACAAAAAAGAATGATCTTTTAACCTATCTAAAACATAGTAAAAAGATTCTAAAAATATAAAATGTGGTATGTATATACATTTTCATACGAAAATCATGTTTAACGGTTAATATGCCTGAACTTTAAAAATAATAATAATAATAATTCATATCACCAATCAGAACCGTAATATAATACTAGTATCGTGCCCGTGCGTTGCAACGGAATATATAATAAGATAACAAAAATAAATTCTCATACAAAATGACAAATTTTCATAAAAAAACAAAATTAGAAATATATTCTAGATTTATCACAGTAATATGTATAGAAATAAGGAAGTAGATAAATAAGGAAGTGAACAAAAAATTGATTTGCATTGTGATCGGCCATATAGAAAATTTCAATTGGAGAGGGAGAAATAAGGAAACAAATAAATAAGGAAACGGAGAATCATATTGCTAAATTTTAGAGTCTGTTTAATTTTAATTGTAACGCATCGTGTGGCAGTATGTGTGACGAGTATGTTTGTAGCTAAATTTAAACTTCTACACATAAAACATAAGGATTTAATCAAAAGAAGATAGATTATGTGATTGGAAAGCTGAGATTAAATCCAAAAATTAATCTTTCAATCATAGCCGTTGGCGAATCGGACACCCAACGTGCTTAATAATGGAATGGAGATATATTACCATAATCTCAGTCAAAAATAAATATAATAGTATGTGATAATGTATACCAAGACATGAGATGTATCCATCTTGTGTGTTCTTGCCAGTGTTGTAAAAAACGTTCATTTAAATTGATTAATTGGCTGATTAGTATTGACGGTGATCAAATTATTATGGATTATTTTGACTAATTGACTAATTATTTCTAATTATGATCGGTTATTCCCAATTAATCGTTTAATGGTATCATGTTTGTCCAGCGAGCGCATACCATTATTTACAACTCTGGCTATTGCTATGTTACATGATGAAATATATCTCTAAATGAATTAAATGATGGGGCCCTAATGTTGACTTTATTTTGCAATAATCATTTAAAAATGAAATAAAATATTATCTGTAGGGTACTAGGGTACCAGCTTCCAAGTCTGATTAATCTATTGACCAGTAGGTGCACAACTGTAATATTCTTTATGTCTGAATGAAGCTCCTAAATCGTCGGTGAAAATGAGATGATACCATACCAGATTAACTAACCAAGTACCCTTCCTTGGATCAGCTCAAACTAAAGATTAACTAACCAAGGACCCTTCCCTGGATCAGCTCAAACTAATATTTCTTTTAATTCTTAATTAGTCTTATTATATATAGACATGTTTTGTCCGTGTACAGCCTTTAAGTTCTAGATTCATCTCTTATGATATATTTATTTTAATATTTTTAAATAGAATTGTTTGAGGAAAGTTTAAATATTTTTATTTTTAGAACTTCAATAAAATATCAAAATAAAATTGTTAGATATTACCAATATTATTCTCTATATAAACTTAATTATGACATTTTAGTTTTGTTTTAATTGCTATCAGGAGCTTGCAAAAATACACTAATATGGATAATTTGTTAATGTTGATTTCTTAAGTTAATTATTGATTCATACAAAAATAAAACCAAAAGTTATAATTTTTTATGTGCATGTAGAGAGAATAATATAAATTACAACTAACCGTTTTATTTTGACATATAATTAAGTTTTAGAATTTGTTATTAAGCAAAGACACAATGGAGTCACAAAAAATAAAGGCATCCGAACCCTCTTTTGTTTAGAAACGAAAAATTAAAATTTTAAATACATTCTTTATCATTTAAATATATAATGTGTATCAAATTTATTGGCTATAAAAATACTTTATATAAAAAAATCGCAAGATTATCAACATTCTCATAAAATCTATTTTGATATTGAACTTGAATTGACTGTCCATACGAGAAACATTTTGAAAACATATTTAACTGGATTTAACATTCGAAACTGAGCAGCAACACACACAACCAAAAATTAAAATCATGCTGTTCTGAGATTATTTTTATTTGGAAAGTGTTGAATAAATTATATCAGTCGTAAACTTATCATGCTTAGTTTGCACAATCAATGGTTTACGACCTTTGATTGAAAATTTTAAAAATTTGTAAGTAGGAATTAATGCACAGACCGCACAACATAGATGGAGAAATTCATTCTTTGATTTTACGTAGTATTTTCTATCACAATAATATATTACAACTTATTTTTACCATTTAATCTTTCTATCATTGTGCGTTGTATAAAATGAAGGACAGTTTTTGTTGTTCATATTTTCCTCTATTTTTAAAATCCTATCTTTTAAATGTGATATATACTATATTTATATGATACACATGAAAATAATGAAATTTGAAACACATGAATATATATAGAGATGAGCTATTGTGCTTTGCAAAGTAAAGCCATCGTTTTACTTCGGCTTACTTTTTGGATTTTCAAAGTCCAAAACGTCGATCCGACCGTTCAAGTTGATCTACATATTTAAATGTGCTTGCAGACCAAATTTTACATTTTTTGGAATTTTTTTACTATTTATTAAGCCACTTTGAAAATTGCTGATCACATGGTCCAGAATTTTGTTGCACTGTTTTTTCTGGACCATGTGATCAGCAATTTTCAAAGTGGCTTAATAAATAGTAAAAAAATTCCAAAAAGTGTAAAATTTGGTCTGCAAGCACATTTAAATATGTAGATCAACTTGAACGGTCGGATCGACGTTTTGGACTTTGAAAATCCAAAAAGTAAGCCGAAGTAAAACGATGGCTTTACTTTGCAAAGCACAATAGCCCATCTATATATATATATATATATATATATGAGTAGAACTAGGGTGTGATGTGCTCACCAAACTCTTTGGTGAGCACAACTCTACATAAACTATCGGATTCACTTCAAACGAGATTAATCCAACCGTTGAAACCGATGTACTTTACAAGTGATGGGCGTACATGCAAAATTTTGAATTTTTTAAATTCATTTAGTCTCAAGTCAAGTGATCAAAATTGAGAATTTTTTGAATGCATTAAAACAACTTCATTTTGGATCATTCATTTTTCATCAATTTTGACCACTTGACTTGAGACTAAATGAATTCAAAAAATTCAAAATTTTGCATATACATGCATCACTCGTAAAGTACATCGGTTTCAACGGTTGGATTCATCTCGTTTGAAGTAAATCCGATAGTTTATGTAGAGTTGTGCTCACCAAAGAGTTTGGTGAGCACATCACACCCTAGTTCTACTATATATATATATATATATATAGTAGAACTAGGGTGTTCCTAAGCTCACCAAGCCTCTCGTGAACTCAACTCTGAAACCTATCGAATTGACTTCAAACGACATTTCCAAACCGTTAGATGTTCAATCTATATTAAAATGTGCTTGGAGACCAAATTTTACATTTTTGCAATTTTTTTACTATTTATTAAGCCGGTTTGAAAACCGCTGTTTTTATTAAAATTATGCACCATTGGAAAACAGCGGTTTTCAAACCGGCTTAATAAATAGTAAACAAATTCCAAAATATGTAAAATTTGGTCTTTAAGCACATTTTAATATAGATTGAACATCTAACGGTTTGAAAATGTCGTTTGAAGTCAATTCGATAGGTTTTAGAGTTGAGTTCACGAGAGGCTTGGTGAGCTTAGGAACACCCTAGTTCTACTCTATATATATATGTATATAATAGTATTTGATGGAATATCAAATGACACTAAAATTGTATAATATTTGATACACTGTCAATTCATAAGCAACAACATATCCATAAAAAAAATTTCCTAAAACTTTTTTATATTAATTAAAAATATATTGTCAAGATTGTGAAAAAAATAATTATTGTCAAGGATCTCAACCATCCGAAATTTTTCTTCATATCCTCAAGGAAAAAAAATCAAAGTTGCCCTCGCATATTTTTTTTATAAAACTGCCTCTACCGCTGGATTTGCTGGAAAAGCCCTAGTTAATCTCAGTTCAAGTGCATTAATGTTTCAATACAAAAATATCGATGTTTATGTAATAAGATATGTCATCACATCTTCTTAAATTATATATATATATAGAGAGAGAGAGAGTTTGGCTAATATCAAAACGTTTGCACCAAGGTCCTCGTGCAACTAAGTCGTTTTCGGATTTTCAAAGTCCAAACGGTCGATCTAAACCGTTAGATGTGATCTCTATATTAAAATCTGCTTGGAGACCAAATTTTACATTTTTTTGGAATTTTTTTACTATTTATTAAGCCACTTTGAAAATTGCTGATCACATGGTCCAGAATTTGGTTGCACTGTTTTTACTGTTCATCCGGATCAGCAATTTTCAAAGTGGCTTAATAAATAGTAAAAAAATTCCAAAAAATGTAAAATTTGGTCTCCAAGCAGATTTTAATATAGATTGAACATCTAACGGTTTGGATCGACTGTTTGGACTTTGAAAATCCGAAAACGACTTGGTTGCACGAGGGTCTTTGTGCAAACGTTTTGATATTAGCCACTCTCTCTCTCTCTCTCTCTCTCTATATATATATAGAAGGACTCAAATGCTCCATTACTTCATGCCGCAATCGTACCCCAATATCTTTATCTTCAATTTCAAAGTTCAAACAGACGATCCAAACTGTTCATTAAGATGGGTACAAAAATTCAATGGTCTGAAAACAACGATTTTGTAAAATACTTAATAAATTGTAAAAAAAATTCAAAAAAATGTTAAAAAAATTTGATCTGCAAGCACATTTTAATGAATTCAGATTAGGTCCGATGCTCATCGGACATACCTTGGTTCGATGGGTGTGATGACCATCCGATCTGCATCAAGATTCGTGTGCTCTGCATCAAAATATGTGCAAGCCTGTATCAATTTCCGTGCACAAAGATATTGATGCTAATCGTACAGTGATGGAGCTAATTGAACCTAAATGTAGGTCCGATGCCTCCTATCTCCATTTTAATATATCCATCATGTTGAACAATTTGGATCAACTGTTTAGATTTTAAAAACTTTGAAAATGTAAGGTGTAATCGGGTGTCACCAAAAACAATGTAAATGGATCCCTCCTCATATATATAGAGGAGGGATCGGATGACACCCTTTTTAGGTATATTTTTAGGGTCAAACACTAAGGTTCTCGTTTGCTCTCATTAGTGACTAATACATGATTATGCAATTAATTCTTAAATTAATCACATTTAAATAAAGTAATCAAAATAGATTTTCAATCTCCACGGCAACGCATGGTCGGTACTTCATTAGTCTTTAGTAAAAAAAAAAAAAAAAAAAAAAGCAAAAGCTAATTCCTTTGTTAATCTAAAATTAAAGCTTAGCTGGACCCAAAATCAAAGCTGACATAGTGCCTTGCATTTAACACTTTTACTGCATTTCTCGGTTGTGCTGCTCACGTTCTATCCTCTTAAACTAAAGCAAAAGCTAGCCGGCCCTTTAAAAAAAATACAAAAAAATAGAATAATATAGGTTTTACCCAAATATAGACAACCAAGATTTTGTCCCAGGTGTATTTCATCATTTGCATCTCTTCTCACCTTTATACTTCTTGTATCAGTATTAATCAAAGAAATATTATTTTTGTTAATTATATTTATTGGAACTTTTGATATTTATCGGCTTTTTGAATAATAACACACACAAAATGAGTCTCTTGGAATATCAAATTTGAAATATTAATATTACATATGAAAAAGAAATTAAACAAACTGAAACTTAAAAATATTTCCTGGATTGTGTTGAAAATTACGTGGTGAGCATGTTGAGTGTCGTGCAAATAAGCAAATCAACATAGTCTAATTATATTTCATTAATGATCTTTAATTGATTTCCTCTGCCCAAAACTGAATCTATCAATTATTTTATTTACATGCATTTAAATCCTTTCTCTCCTCTCCATCCTATAAAAACAAGAACACATCATTTGATTATATTTCTCAACAATTCATGGCTTCCTCAAGCAAAACCACCATTTTGGTCCTTTTCTTTCTTGCCATTATTGTCGCCGCCTCAGCCGGTAACCAACACATGGGTGTTGCGAAGCGGCAATTAGATGAAACCAATGCTACAACAGGTGCTACAACAGGTTACATCAGCTATGATGCACTGATGGCAGATACCGTGCCGTGCTCAGTCACTGGCGCCTCATATTACAACTGCAAACCTGGTGCTACTGCCAACCCCTACACCCGCAGTTGCACGGCAATCACGCAATGCCGAGACTAAACGGTAGAAGGCAAACATTTATAAATTACATTATTATGTGTTGGCATTCGATTGGATTTTCGACATCGAAGTACATATCGTCCAGAGGAGCTTGTACATGTAATCTGTGTTTGAGAAATGTATGTCTATGTGTGTATTTTTTTTTTTTTTTTGAATTAGTAATTAGATGTGTCAAAAAAGAATGTTTTTGGTTGAGCTATAATTTATATTTTTGTTATCTTTGTAATACTAATATTGCTTTCATTGAGGTATATTATTTTTGCCTATACAAAGTAATGTAAGCTTTCAATTTTAATATAAATGCCTTAATTAAGTTTGGTCATTTTGGTATATTTAATGCCTTTATATAAGTTTTCTGGGGTGTGCATTGCATGATTAAATCTTACAATGCTGATTAGGAGCAAACAATCTCTTCTTTTATTTTATTTTTTACATTTTATAAAAGGCTACAAGTCCGTTTTATATTTCTTCATAAATCTCAACTGATATTGAATTTCAAACTTGCGAACTTTATAAATTAATTTTATGTCGGATGTTTGAGAATTTATGAAGAAAAATCAATTTCCTCGACCAGTAACAACCGTCTATTAGGGAAATATAATTACTGATATATTTGCTTCAATGCAATGTGCAACATAATAATTAATTTTGTGAAATTTCGTTTGTATATATATAACACATGTATTGAAGATGGCCAATTAATATTAGACAAGAATGCATTATTAATTAATGTCTTTTTTTTTAACAAAACCATGCAGTCTGAAATCTCGTGTTTATTTTTCTGATATGAATTCAGATTAGGTAATTATCTGATCCTGTTAGGTTAGATTCAAATCGTTCAATGTTCAATGTAAGTTTGTATGAATTTTAAATTGAGCTCTCTATATTTCAAATTAGCTCGAATTTCATCCATCCGATACCGCAGGGAGATAAGATTTACTCTTTAGTAATATGAATTGTTTATCAAATGCAAGCTGGCCACACAAAATTAAAATTGGAGAAATTAATGCCTTGCATTCTACTCATTTTAGCCACTTTGTTGAGTGCATTTGTTGGTTGAGGTCCACACGTTCATTCCTCCCGTTTCAAGCAAAACAAGTCTAATGGGTTTCTTAAATAAATATGAAATAAAATAATGAGTATTAGATATAGGAAAAAGATTATTTAAGTATAAATAAGACTACTTCAACAAAGGAAGAAGAACTGTCTTTATCTCTTTTAATTAATGAAGGAAAGGATAAAGGACCTAATCAACAGCTTCTATTAATTAAGTTTTGCAGAAGAACCCTCAATGATAGATTATTATATTTTTGTTGGTTTATGTACACATTATTTTGTAGTAGTTTTAAATACATTTTGTTGACCAATCATTTGTTCTAAAAATTTATGTACACCTTACTATTTTCAATTATTGCCAAGTTGTCTGTAACAACGATCTCATGTCATTTTGTCCTGCTCTTAAACTTTGTTTACTAACAACATTTTACTATTATAAAGTATTTATGTTCTTAATACATTTGAATTAGAAGTACATGAAGATAGATACAAGTGCAAATTACATATATGTTGTGGAACTTTTTTTTCTTAAAAATATATTTCATTATAAGTAAAAAAAAAAAAATTGTGAAATAGAAATCGTCTTTATTAAACGGGTCAGAATATTGAAATCTATTGATTTTATTCCTATCCAAATACAAAATAATATCAATTTTAGTTTCTTAAAATATTCCAATTGATAGATCATATTAAAAGTAAAACTTGAAGCCAAAACACCTGTCAGTGACTCAGTGGTGTTTTATAAAGCATCTTAACCTGCGCCTCTTTTTCTAATAAAAATACTAAGTATACAAGAAAAGCAATACAATGTAAATTAACATGCATATGTTTATATGTTCTGTGGTTTAAACTAAGAAATTTCATACAAATTTAATAAATAAATATAGGATATAAATATTCAAGGCTCAATTTTGGTTGCATGACCGCTCATATTTATAAGGTGTATTGAGACTTTTATTTGAGAACAACTTATCAAAATTGGAGAACTTATTGATTAGAAAGATAAGAATAGCACAAAATGCAGGGTTATACATGCTCTTTTTTTCCTAACTAACGTATTCAAATTTCAAAGTCAACACGACAATCTTTTGAAACTTTCTACAAGCAAACCAACTTAAAATTTCCCCTCCAACCTCTAAACACCCATTTCAATTTTAAAATCAAACCACCCCCTCTAACTGATTTCTCTCTCTCTATAAACTTCTCTAAAACTTTCAACACCCAAGTAATACTTCTTTGGAGAGAGAAATTTGATACAAAAACACAAAAACAATTTACTTTCAGAAAATGACTACCACAACACAGACCACCATTTGTGTTCTCCTCCTCCTAGCATTTGCCATGTACTCTGTGTCTGCCGGCGACATGGACTGGGTCAAAACGGGGCGGCGATTAGGAGATGACGCTGAGTTGGAGTTTGGCGGCATCCCCCGCCGGGCGCTCGATGAGAACAACGGCTACATCAGCTATGGCGCATTGCGAGCCGACAGCGTTCCTTGCTCCGAACGCGGTGCCTCCTACTACAACTGCCAGCCTGGTGCCTCCGCTAACCCCTACAGCCGCAGTTGTACCGCGATCAGTCAATGTCGCGACTAAGCATGCATTAAAATATATACACGGTTTCTGTAGAGCTGTATTGTTTTGCTTTTTGTGTGCATTTCCTCTTTAAAATCTATAGTTTGCATGAAATTCAAAAGATGATTTGATTGAAAAAACCATCACTTGTTTGTGTATTGTGGCAGACAAATTAACAAATTCAGAGTTTTATGAGGGTGTATATGCAAAAGGAATATCTGTTACATATTTGTGGAAATAAGCTGAATTTATTTTGTTGTCATGATGATTTGGTGTTTAATTTCCTTTGTTGTATGACAAGAGGTATTAATTAATTTCTTGTATGTAAAACTAAAGTGGCTTCTTATATCATGTGATGTGCTTATGTTATTTTCAGTCTAAATTTTACTTTTTTGCTCGGATAAATATATAAAATTACTCTTTTTTTTTGGGAATTATGTTTTCTTGCCATTTGACCGATTGATGGAGCACAGAATATTTTCAACATCATGTGTAGTTGAAATATTATTTTCATGTCCTGATGCGGTGCATTTGTATGGATATATGAATTTTAAATTTCAAGAGAAGGTATGGGAAGCACCACATATTTGACTTATGTTGCACCTAATTTTGAGAAAAAAAATAGTCTATGGATGTATGCTTAATTGCTTATAGAAGACTTTTCAGGTGCAATTTGTAAATATTATATTTGTCATAATATTAAAATTTTCGAATAATATCGAATTAATAAAAGAATGATTTTTTTATTTGCTTTTTCCTTAGCAATATTTTAATATATTATGTGTATCATAATAAATTATTTTTAAATAATATCCGTATTTAAATATGAATTCTTCTATTTTACTCCCTCCCTCGCACGAGAGAGTATCCTCTGCGGAGCGTTATGGTGCGGTGCCGTGCGGTGCTTTTAATCTGATCCGTTCGTTTTGATCGGACGGATGAGATCAGATCTTATCGGACAGGAAAATTTTAGTTTTTTGTTTTCAATTCGGATAAGATCTAATCTGGTCCGTCCGATCAAAACGAACGGATCAGATTAAAAGCACCGCACGGCACCGCACCATAACGCTCCGCAGAGGATACCAATTCTCCCTCGCACAACATATACGCAACAGTCACGCCTAAACGAAAACAAAAATCACAGAAGTTGAAGGATGAAACTGCAAATAAACATCGCTACCAATGATCGAGATATGCAATATTAATTAAAATATTTTTAATTTTGCATTTGGATTCCAGTGATCGAATAACCACGAAGTCCCCAATTCCAATGAACCTCGTAAGACGTGCATGCTTAGGAAAATATGATATAATCTAGAAAGGAAAATAATTACTTATTAATTTGCTAAGTTTAAAAATATGTTGATTTAATGATATACTTGACTTGATAGAGAAGAGGAATAATGAGTGGGATCTCATCTTCTTATATTAATGCATTACCGCAGAATTTGTGGTTTGTATTCCTGAATGTTTTCTTTTCTGTTTTGGTGAAATGGAGAATTTTTTTAGTAAAGGAAGGACTCATATTTCTATTTTCATATACTCTGGTGGGCTAAATTTTAGAACTGCATTAATTATTTTTTTTAGAAGTGAGAAAGATGAAAAAAAAAAAAAAAAGTTTAATATATTAGAAAGAATCGAATCAATAATTCCGTTTCTTTAGTCATTTTTTAAGAAATCAAATCATGCATAGGTAAGCTCCAACCCACAGTCTGTATCACATAGAGTTCGATTTTGCAGCATAATCGTATTATATTTTGGTGTTCGAAAAATGTTATTCCAAGTTAAATCAGCTTAAGTTCTTGTTTGATAAATGTTTAAAGTTAAGAATATCTAGGTTGAATATGAAAGAGAAAATATCAAAAACCTTCTTACACTAACAGCGAGCTCTGAAGATGGAATAAGTTAAATCATCTAGATAAGTGGTATAACTCATTCTAACTTAATGTTAGAATGACGCCATTTTAGACCGATCTAACTATTTAGGACCGAACTTCTTATTTTTCCGGCCTAACTTTATTATGCAATGAGAATCAGTTTCTTTTAATTTGTCATAACATCTAAGCAAAGATGATTATTATCATCTCATGGTGGGGTGATAATTAGTCAGAACATAGTTAAAAGGAGAATGCATACAAATGTTTCCACCTCAGAAGCAAAATTGGCCCATAAAAATTTGGGCCATTTCAGCCCACAAAATCAAGTTTCAAAAACAAGTCCTAGTCTTGGCCCAAAACTCATAGTTGGTTTTGTATGAGATGCTATTTTATTTTATCCTCCCAATTAAAACTGACAGTGCGTGCGGATTTCCATTCCACATATTATTTAACCAACGCAAATAAAAACTATAACGTGTAAATAAAAATTTATAAAATCATAGTTTTATTTTAATGATAGTACGGTAATATGCACATCAGGTGCTATAGATCTATATCTTTACTTTTTATTTTCAAATTTCAAATAATTGACCCGAACTGTTAAATATGATCTCCTTATGAAAATATATCTAGATAACAAATTTACTAATTTTTAAGATAGTTAGAAGATTGTTGTTTTGAGGGGCGATTTTGAGGCGATCTGAAAACCGATCAAATATTCCAACAAAAATCCCCAAAAAACACCAGCGAATCTGCGATTGATCTCTATTCTCCATTAATGGAGTCTTTCGACTAACTCTTGAGGACTCAAGCAATACTGTAGCTAGTTCACTAATGGCGTCTAATCGCTTCGGGCCTTTGGCGGAGCTTGAACCATCTCTCTGGGCATTATCTCACGCTGTGGCAACGATCGTGGAGAAGATCCAGCAGCCCTATCAACAATCATTCAAGGTGACTGGACGATCTTTCTTGTGGCAATCCGATTCTCAAGGAGAGCAACAGTGTCGATTCGATCGAACTGAGCTTGTGCGGTCCAAAATAGAATCACTTAGGCGACTATCCCTTTGTTTCAGATGTGGCGATTGTGGTCATCGAGCGTCAGATTGCCCAAATGATGTCTTGTGCTATGCTTGTAATAGAATAGGTCATCGCTCGTCGCGCTGTCGTGCGATGATTGCGGTGAAGCCACCTCCGACAGACAATCTGACAGCGAAGCCACCTCCGACCGACAATCTGACAGCGAAGCCACCTCCGACCGACAATCTGCCAGTGAAGCCATCTCTGACCGACGATCTGACAACAAAACTACTCATGCCCTCTAACATTGGACCCGAGTCAGTCAAGAAGCCCTTACCCGTTTACTACGAGGTATCGGTTATAGATTCAATCAAGAGATTGGAGACGGAGTTAACAGCAATAAAGCAAGAGTTGGCACTACTGAAAGCAATGGCAGGTATCACAGTTGCATTGGGGACGTGTGAAGCTGATGAAGGGACATCTAATAGAGGTGAGCCTGTCACAGTAACTTCAGTGAAAAAATAAGAAGCTGTTGTTACCAAATCAGCTAAGACCAATACACCACCAATACAAGTGATTTATGTACCAGTAACTCCAGTGGATCATGATTCTTGGATAAGTCAGATTGCTCGAACTAAAAAAAGGCCAAATCTGGCTCCCTAGAGCTGAACCAAGTGACCCTTAGTAGAGAGAAAAAAAGTGTCCAATTCAAACGGGTAGCAACAAAGGGCACTGAGCGAGAAGAGATGAGAGGTAACATTGGTACCAATTTTGTGGGTTAGAAATTCTGATGTTGAGAAGGTGTGGTGAAAATATTGTTGCTAGATGTGAGTTAGAAATGATATACATTAGTTTAGTCAAATTCTTTACTGATTGGGTAGGATTTTGTGTTGTTGGCTTAGAAGGCGCAATAGAGATATCTAGTATTGTGGGTGTATCTTGTATTTTTTTTTCTTTTTTCTCTTTTATAAGCTGTTGTAATTACATGTTTCAATCAATGAAACGGGCATTTTTCAAAAAAAAAAAAGAAGATTGTTGTTTTCAGATGGTTCATAATTTTTAGGTCAAGTGATTTTTTTTTTTAATAGTAAAAAAATCTTAAAACAAATAAAATTTGGTATATAAATATATTTACATACAAAGATCGTGTTTAATTGTTCATATTGGTTGTTTGGAGATATAAATCCACGTATCGATCAGTAATATACATCTTACCACATCCTCACTCAATTTTTTCTTTATATATAGTTAGTTTTTTTTTGGAGAAAAATTATATAGTTAGTTTTAGTTACGTGATTGAGTATTAAAAAGCAAAATCTTTAAGAGGAATGCTCGTACGCTATCTTCATTGCATTCATTTGTTGTTAACTTGTAATTATTGAACATAACTGGTTCATCATAAATTATTCTAATATTTAATCTTCTGGAATCCGTTCAAAATCTCTTGTCATTAAATTTTCTGAATTTGGCCCTTTTAATATTAATGTTTTGGGTTCAAAACTAAATCAACAACTATTAAAATGATGTAATTATCTAAGCTTTTAAACTAAAATCATAACTCTTTTCAGATGAACTTAAAAGATCGTAGAGATGATGATGATATCCGGTAGGTATTGATATATCAGCTCCTCTAAATAGATTGATTAACCAATTATCTCTATAGCTGATAAAAGTTTGATCCGACGGCTCACAGTTAAGATACATGTTAATTTTAACGGCCCACATCATCGAATCCGTATCCTCTGGAGTAACAAAATAATTCTATTTCGATCTGCTCGGTTGATCGGAATCCCGACCAATCCGGTCCGAAGCGGGATGTATGAGATCTCTTTAATATTCGTGCGGATTCCGATCGGAAGGTCCAAATCTAGACATAAACATTTTGTTACCTTCGGTGATATGAATTGGATATGACTCTGCTGTTATTTCAATGGAAAAACAGGCTCCTGCTTTTTCGATCCCAACTATCAAATTCATTGAGATTTGTGCATAAAAAAAGTTTATTTATTGAGATACGCAACTGAAGAATTTTAAATGATTGGAATCGGACCCCGCTTTTCTATTAGAATATCAGCAGAGTTTATTCCATATGAATTCCACACATCATCCACTCCGAAAGTAGCAGTAATCCGAATCCAATTCCAAATCCTCTGTGATGAAATCGATCGGGGCAGTGTGGAACGTCACTGACATGCGGGACCCACCTATGAGAACGGATTTATCCCTGATTCCATTTGCGGTACCACGCGACGTAGCCTTTCCCAAAACCCCAGTTAAAAGCCCAAACCAAAAGGAGGTGTAAAGATTATTGAAAGAGTAGTGCTTGCTTCATACAGCGTACGAGTTATATACAGCGCTATTTTGGTTCCATTACCCGTACGCTGCATGAAGTAAAATATGCTCTGTTAATATATTTACCCAGAAAGAGCGGGGGAAACAAAGAGAGATGTATTGAGACTTGAGAGTGGTAGATCATGAAAGCACCCCTCCTGTAAACTGTAAAAGAAAAAAAGAAAAAAAGAATGCACCAACGCGAGACACGAAAACCTTTCTAAAGAGAGGTACTTTGGCGGCTGTTCCTCTCACCTCCTTCTACAGTTTCTCATTTCGAGCAAATAATTTATTCTAAATTAAAAACAAATATATACTTAATTACTGCTTGCTCAAAACCCTAAAACCCTACCTCCCCGAGAAAAATGGAGGCTCCGAGCGAGTTCCCCTCCGTCACTCTCTCCGATCTCGCGGCTTCATCCTCCGCCGCGCCGGTGGATGCTGTCTTTGCCCTCGACAGCTCTGGCAAGACCCGACTGAGATTCGTACAAACGGGCTCAGTCTCAGTCGGTCCTTTGGTCGACCTCGATCTAGAAACGACTCAGGTAGTGATAAATTTTGATGCTTTGTTGTTTGGAATTGAGCTGACAGAATTACACTATCTTCAATTAGCTGGCTATTGTTGTAATCTCTTATATATAAGATCGAATTCAACATATGTTAGAAGCATTCAGACGGCTTCACTCTGTACTGTAACTTACAATGTCCTTTCAGCTGAAATAATCTGTGGAATGTCATGTAAATTTGCATTTATTCTTGCCGATGCAATCATATTGTGAGCCATTAGAGGTAAAATGTGTAATTCATAGTACAAAAATTTAGGCCCGATATTGCCAGTGATTTGTAGAGGTATTTACTTTTTTTAGTTGCAGTTAATTACAGCAGTGAAGGAGCTTGCTTTTATAATGTTATAATTGGTTGTGTTTGATTATGTAGGTATTTAGAGTAGGTCCTGTTGACTTGTTGTGTATTAGCGAAGAGTCAGAAGGCAATGCTACTGATGAGGTATAATTCTGCTGCATATTATTATTTTGGTACCTCTCATATAGTTATAAATTTAGTAGCTTTGAACAATTCAAAGTTGATGAAACCTTCAATTTAGATGAAAACAGAAGTTCTTGGAAACCCAGAGGAAGGGAAATTTGACAAGTCGATTGAACTAAGACATTTCCCGATTGTTTAATAGAAAAATTGCGGGATCAATTGGTTCTTCCTTTTTACTACTAAAGGTTTCTCACAAACATCTTCTCTTAATTAAGCGTGTTTATTCATCTTTTGTCCGTTTCAGAGGTCATTTTCAAGAGCCTTTAAGGTTGGTTTTAAGACAAAGGATGAAAGCAAAGGCTTTGGTATAACCTTTGAAAAATGGAAGAACAGGAGTTCAAAAGATGGTATGTGTTTTTTGTACGACAAGTTATTATCCTTTCTTACCTTATACAGTAATTAATTTGTTAAATCTTTCTTGCAGAGGCATTATTGGAAAATGGGTCAATAGTTCCCTCTAAAAGCAAATTCGACAGTAAAATAGAGGCCACCTCAGCCAAGATGTACTTCCATTATTATGGGCAGTTATTACATCAGCAAAATATGCTGCAAGATTTTGTTAGGACAGGTCTAGAAATGTATTACTTTTATATTTCTCTATAAGATTACTTTCAAAAGTCAATTGTTCTAACATATCCTTCTTCTTTTTTAATTTTTTTAGGTACATATTTTGCTGCAGTAATAGAGAACAGATCGGATTTTGAAGGCCGTGTTGTGGTTGATGTTGGAGCTGGTAGTGGTATTCTTTCATTGTTTGCTGCTCAGGTAGGTAGACTCTTACATTTATTCCATGAATTTTGAGAAATATATATCGACAAGCAATGGTTGGTGTTGTATGAAGTTCAGTAAAAAAAATTATTGAGGAACTGAATTTTTTAGCTTTGTCATCCATTATGGCACATAGCTAATAAAGAATACTTGATTAAAATTACTTATTTATTTTTGTAATTTTTTTTTACTACCTGTGTACTGTTGGTAGCATGTTATGAAAATTAAAAGTGGAAGTAAAAAACTTATAGACTTCCAATAAACTAAAAGTATTGTAATGGAACGGGTGGCTTTCCTACTGATAATTAGTGAGTCATTTTGCAAATTTCCCAAATAGAAGGCTCACAATTTTACGGAACCAAAGACCAAGCTAGGATACAGGGTTGATAGGATATTTTGAATAGGTCATAATAGTTTCCTTATTTTCACGCTTTATTCTATAAACTATACTACTTATATGTCTTATGTTCAGGCTGGCGCAAAGCATGTATATGCTGTAGAGGCATCTGAGATGGCTGAATATGCGCAGAAGCTAATTTCTGGAAACCCTTCTTTGGGACAGCGAATCACGGTCTGGTTTAATAATTTATCGTACAAAATATCAAATTGATCTAAGTTGTTATATTATTTGGTGCTGATAATTTGTGGGTCTACAATGAACTTTCCAAAAGGTTATTAAGGGGAAAGTTGAGGAGGTAGAGTTGCCTGAGAAAGCTGATATTTTGATCTCTGAGCCTATGGGTATACACTCGACTCTTTTCTTTTCTTTTTTATTTGCTTTCTAGTCATTTCTCTTAATCTGACAAAAGACGTACAGACATTAAGGTTTGTGTTTCCATAAGTAGGAGTGTTCAATTGGGTCCGGTTTATTTGGTTTTCAACCGAACCAAAAAAGTTTGGTTAAATGGTTCCATTTTTTGGTTCAATTGGATCGGTTTGGTTGAATTTTGAAATTACTTTGGTTTTTTATATTTGGTTCAGTTTAATATTTCAAAACCAAAAAGACTGAACCGACCGAACTCTATATGGTTTAAATCCATGCTTTATGTATAATGTATGTAATATCAACTTCTATTTTGGTTTGGATATTATAGAACATCAACATGTTTTGTATGGAATTGAACAATGTATGTAATGTCAACGACTTATATATAATTCATATTTATTTCTATGATTATTAAATGTATACATATGTCATTGAGTTTTGACCTTTTAAAATTTAGTGTCTCTTATTTTGGTTCAACCAAACAAACTGAAATTTACTTTGGTTATTTTGGTTCAGTATTTATTCTGACAAGTTTAATTCGGTTGGTTCGGTTATATTTTTTAAAACAAAATAAAATTTCGGTTTGACTATATTGATTCGGTTTTAACCGAACTGACCCAATGAACATCCCTATCCATGAGAGCTCGTGGTATTACCCAGTTAAACCCGTGAGATTTGTCTTTTATTCTTTGCTTAAAGTATGCATCTTTTGAACTTAATAGGAACCTTGTTAGTCAATGAAAGGATGTTGGAGTCTTATATAATAGCAAGAGATCGATTCCTAACACCCAGTGGAAAAATGTTTCCTACACTAGGAAGGTACAATTTTGAGTTATTTCCAAGGATTTGGATTACAACAACCTGAGCACAGTTAAAAGGCTGGTATACAACATCACATCGTTATACTGTTTTTCAGAAGATTGTGGACCATCTAAAAACAGTGATTTTGTACCTATCTAAGAAATTAGTAAAATATTTCCAAAAAATGTAAAATTTGGTCTCCAAACACATTTTAATAGGGAGATCATGTTGAGCGGTTCGGATCGACTGTCTGGACTTTGAAAACGGAGATAAGGATGTGAGGCATGATTGGGGCACGAAAACAATGGGGCTTCTTAGCCCTACTAATATTATATTGCCTCTTTAATAGTTAATACTTAACCGTATACTGATATTGATCTGCATGTGTTGGTCCAGCCACTGATTGATAACTCTACATATGTCTTTTTGATAGGAGCATCGGGTTCTGTGTTTGCACCTCTTTTCGGATTTTTATTTTGTATTGAATTGTAAGCAACTTTTTTCGAACATGTTAAACAGGATACATATGGCTCCTTTCTCTGATGAATATCTTTACGTCGAAGTTGCAAATAAGGTCACCTTTCATTTTTTTTTTTTTTATTTGCATGCTATTATGCTATCTTTTTGTGGCTTAAACTTCATATCTTAAAAATATTGTTGACATTGCAAATAAGGTCACCTTCCATCTATTTATTTGCATGGTTTTGAAACATCCTTTTGCACCTTAAAGTGTTAGGATACAAAAAGACGAACCAAACAAACTTAAAAGACCAAAATCTGGCGCCTTATCGTTCTCATGTCATGCCATCAAAGTCTATGCACCTGCTAAAGTTTAATCTAGCTAGTATTGAGATAACATTAAGTTTCTATAATTTTGTATACAGGCCTTATTTTGGCATCAACAGAACTTTTTTGGTGTTGACCTCACCCCATTGCATGGGTCCGCTTTTCAGGGATACTTCTCTCAAGTGTGTTGCTTTCTTTATTTCTATTGTTTATTGTTAGTTTGTTTCATCATTTCTTTTCCCCATTTACACTAGTACCTATTTTGCAAAAGAAAAACAAAACACCCAACAATTTTCATTATAGAATTTAATGTTCAACATTGCCTTTGTCATGTTTAAATAATGCCCTACAATTATATTTTGTAAAATTGTTTTTAATGTGTTTTTGTAGTAGGAAAAAATTTGAGGATGGTCTATCGTGTGACTTACCTGTTCCAGCAGTTGTTGGCTATTAGATATGAGTATTATAAATGGTCTCATCTTTAAAAAACTGTAAAATACTCGTTGAATTAATAGTTAAAGCTATCAACAATGTCATGCAGCCTGTTGTGGATGCCTTTGACCCGAGATTATTGGTCTCTCCGCCTACATTTCATAATTTGGATTTCACCCGTATGAAGGTAACCTTTTATTCCAATTCTGACTTGTTACGATGTGTTTTATAATTTTTTATTAACGCTTTGTTTCGTTTTAATTAGGAGGAAGACCTTTATGAGCTTGATATACCTCTCAATTTCATAGCTTCGGTCGGAACCCGGGTGCATGGATTAGCTTGTTGGTTTGATGTATTATTTAACGGAAGGTAACTTTTGATATTCCATTGGTATCAATTGGCGAATAATGACAACTAATACATGAAAACACCAAAACACTAAAATTCATTGTAACAGGAATTAAAACATGAATTGAACAATAAACCAAATAAATAATAACTAATTCAATATGTATAAAAACAACACTTGAATGATGAAGCAACATAGAAGGACAATAAGGAAAATGGCACTAACTTCTTTCATCACCAAATTTTAAGAGAAAACTATGTTCAATTATTTCCGAAAATTAAGATAAATGTATTTAATCTTACAAAAATGTTTATCAATGATTCAAATCTAATTATGTCTAAATTAATTAAGTCAATAGAGTAGGTAATTTAACATCAGAACACGTTATTATTACAGAAATATACTTTGTCATGCTTACCACCCAAGGAATTTTCACTACCAAATAAAATCTCTTCCCTTGTTAACTAATGCCAAATTATATATATTGCTCTCTTTATTTTTTTAATCATGTAGCTCAACTGATGCTAATTACACAAAACCTCAAAATGGTGCAATTAGTGATGTTAATTTGTGTTTCTCATATTCTTTTAAACTTCCGGTTTAGAATATGTTCAAAAAGTTGAAATAAGGGGAAGGTAGTTTGCAAGGAAAACTGAAATACTATGCACCACAAATTATATAACACAAAAGTATTGTTATTTGTTTTTATTAATGCAGCACTGTGCAGAGGTGGCTAACGACATCGCCAGGATCTCCAACGACACACTGGTACCAGCTTCGGTGCGTGCTGCAGCAGCCACTGTATGTTATGGCTGGACAGCAGATCACTGGCCGCCTCCATCTTGTTGCGCACAGTGCACAGAGTTACACCATCTACCTTACCTTGTCAAGTAAATTTTCTTGGCTCTTCCTTTGTTGTTTTCTTTCGAGATTATGTCAATTGTCAAGCATAGGCCTTTGCACCATCCTTCTCACCTTATTGACCTTTCTGTTAATTCTTTGACTTTTCTTTTCAATAAGATGTGAAGAAGCATTGGTCAGACTCAAACCAATACTTCAATTACACAAGAAATTAAATTTCATGCGGCGCCAAAAAATTAAATTTGATAATTTTGTTATCATGTTTTGTTCATATATATATATATGAACCTAGGTTCTATATCCCAGGCCTAAATTGTTTCACATACAGGTTAAGGATTACCGTCTTGCAAACCTGTGCCATTTAGCTTATGTTCTATGTTTTATCTGCATTTAGTTGAGCTTCATGATACTAAAAATGGCTGGTACCAAAATGACCGGGTGCGATATGGATCTCAAATTACCGAACACCTCATTGTGGTTTGTTTGCAACTTG
Organism: Carex kokanica; assembly: GCA_025461125.1. Lineage (NCBI taxonomy): Eukaryota > Viridiplantae > Streptophyta > Magnoliopsida > Poales > Cyperaceae > Carex > Carex kokanica. The sequence goes on along the minus strand of JAJGRX010001283.1, from coordinate 1,662,145 downwards.
CAAGAGCTTAGCCTAAACCAAAAGATGGCACTCTTAGTAGCAGATATCATGAACATGTTGGATTTATAATTTATTATAGCCTGAAAATTGTTCTGGCTGTGTATTTTGACAAAAGCAAAAACATGGGGACCGGGAGCTGATCAAGGAGGCGTAGTGCAGACATCGACAGGTAAACTTGAGCTTAAAGAGCCATATTACCGACTATCTCAGCCACAAGCATATGCCTCAGATCCGCAGCCACAACAGCAACAGCCACAGGTTGTCCAGCCACAGGTAATTGTTTAGCAACCAACTTTGCTTTTCATGCTGTTTATATTTTCATGCTTTTTTCACTATTGGTTGGTAAATGTCTTGTAATTACCAAGTCAATTCCTGATTTTCTTTTTCTCTGTGCAATGGTGCTTTTTGCCCTTACATTTTAACCATAATTCCGCAACCTGAATGGTTTCTCTTTAGTCTTTTCTTATTTGCTCGTGGACATGAGCAACAAGGACTAGTTTGATAAGTATTTTAAAGATTTAAAAGCAAACTGTAGAGATATTGTGGGCTTACTTGTGAAATTGCTCTTTATTACTTGTGAAAAGCTTATGTGAGCTCCCTGTTGCACATATACCATTTGTTTGATAAAAAAATTTGATCCAGTATACTGTTATATTATTATTTATGCGATGTACTTCACTAGCCAAGAGTTTCATGTTCTAAATTTTTTTTTTTTTTTTTTTTTTTTTGAAACCTTGGCAGCATATTTTTCATTAAATAAAATAAAACTACATCAATCCTCTACCAAAACATCGTCACATTCAAGTCTAAACAACACATCAACATCTAACAACACATCATCTAAATCATCTAATAACACAACACAATACGACATCTAACTCACAACATTTAGCAAACCAACTTCAAGTGGTCGCCAATCTCCTCTCTCACCTTCTTGCTCTCCGTTGCACCAATTGGCCAACAACATGAAGGATGAGGCATCTATGACGAGTATTTTGTTTTTTTTTGTTTTTTGGAGAGTGGTGGGTAGGGGAGGCTGCGGGTTGCCGATCTCCCCCAACCTTAGGGTTTCGAGGTAACCCGTTTAGAGGTAGGGAGAATGACGGAGTTAGGGTTTGAGGCGGATCTAGGTTAAGGGCGGCGGTCTAGGGTTTAGAGACGGAAAAAGGTGGAGCGGTGGCAGCGGAAGGTAGATGCGGCAGTAATGAACTGGGTCGGAGCAAAAAGGGTAAGGAGGAAACCCTAGATCTGTTTCTCTTCGCTCTTTTTCGCACCAAGTCGTGCACGCTAATTGGAGAGAAGAGAGGCGGGTCAGACGAGAGTGTGCTGGCAGAGGTGGACGGAGGCGGGAAGGTGAGGAATGGGTAGGCGGCTAGGGTTTCAACCCTCAGATCGCCTTGGAGTCGCCCACTCAAAACCCAGACCCCTGCCAATACTGAAACAACTAATTTTTTTTTTTTTCAATTCAGTTATCAAAGAGGTTGAAAGATAAACATTTTTGTGTGTTCATTTTTGAAATTTTTTTACCTCTAGATCTTTACAAAACTAAACTTGTTACTATTTGTTGTGGTCGTTAAGTACCTATTATTTTTTTGCTGTTAAGTAGCTATTCTTGATTTTGTGACATCACTAAATACCTTGTTTTGAATAGTATTTTTTTAATATTGGAAACTGGTAGAAGCAAGCAAGCACCTATTATGTTTACTAGCAAACAAAGATGAAGTTGATGTTAATATTTTAAAATTTTATTTTGAACAGGATATTCACCAATTACAAGACGAGATCGATCCTTCCCTAAGCTTGGAACAACTTTAAGATCTTTTATCTTATGAAGAGCACACAGTAGTTTATCCCAAGTGTGTGGTGTAGTGTGATAAAAAATACTGGATCTAAGTCTGATTCTTTTCAAAAAACAGCTCAGATCTCTTTTAACTTAATATGCGCTATGTATTGCACTTGTCACTTGTACTGTCTTAAAAAAAGGTTTGTTATTTATTTATTGTGCAGTAGGTGTTTGTTATTTGGTTGTATCGAATGGAGTTCATTTCATTGCTAAAATAAAATGATTTCCTTCAAATACTACATTCATACCACAACTGTTACGATTTGGTATGATTCTATGGTGGCGTAGGTCTAATTAGAGTGAGGTATACATACTACTTTTTTTTGTTACGAAACCAACATGATTACTTTATTTTTTACAAAAACTATAAGAACTGAAATACCATTTCGATCCGTTATGTTTTTTTATTCTAGACCGAAATGACATTTCGGTTCGGTCTCCTTTTTGTATTTTCTGTGGTACTAGTTTCATAAGTTTTTATATGAGCTGTCACAGAAAATTCAAAATGGGGACCGGACCGAAATATCATTTTGGTCTGGAATAAAAAAAAAATAACGGACCGAAATGGTATTTCGGTTCTTATGGTTTTTGTAAAAAAAAAAAAAAGTAATCATGTTGGTTTTGAATTTTTTTTTTTAATTATTGTTTATAAAATAAAATTCCTGTGCAATGGTTTGTAAATGCAAGTACAATGGTGTCTGCGGTTTTTTGATAAACTGGAGGCGAGAATTGTTGTGGCTAGTTCTTATCCGCTTATAGAAGCGCCTAGAAACTGGAGGCGAGAATTGTTAGGGGAGTGCTATTCTAAGGGTAATAATTAAGTTTTTGAGAGCTGAGAGAAAATATTTTCATTAATTCCAGTTTTATGCTTAGCTTAATTAAGAAATAGAGTGGGCTTTTCTCTCTCTCCAGCTTAATTAAGTATCATAGTTAATAAAAGAAGTGGGTCCGAAGAAATCTCTTTTCTTTCGTATTGACTAATTTTTTTATGAATAATATAAATTTAAATTTTATCCAATTCACAACATCATGTCTATGGTAAATTGTGCATGCCATCCAACATGTATAGGTACCGATATATCATACAAGATATTCAGAAGATTATTATGTGCTGGCTATTATCGAATCATGCACTATTACTTTTGACGAGTTGGCATGAAGGAAATATCAATTTCAAATAAACAGAATGTTGGATGCAAATGGTAATAGTGCAAACATGATAGAAAACAAAGTGTTAAATGGCATTCTTCATAGAAAACATGTACTTTTTTTAACCTTTTATTTTATAATTCGTGGCAGTGATGAAACGGATTATTTCATCACGTAGCCATTTCTGATTAATGGTACTGGTTTGTAAATGGTTCCTTGAGTGGTACATATCTTCAATTTTTCTAGTTATTTCATCTTATTTTTTTACTTGTAAGATCAATAATTCAATTGTCGAGTTTGCTGTTGTGAATTGGATAAATTTTAAATTTATATTATTCATAAAAAAAATTAGTTAATACAAAAGAAAGAAGATTTTCTGAAACCCACTTCTTTTGTTAACTATGATACTTAGTTAAGCTAGAGAAAGAGAGAGGCCCACTCTATTTCTTAATTAAGTTAAGGGTAAAATTGGAATTAATTGAATATATTTTCTCTTAGCTCTCAAAAACTTAATTATTGCCCACTCTATTTTTTAATTAAGTTAAAGTTAAGGTTCTTTTTCCTTCTAAGTGATTTCATTTGAATGCCTACCTCACTCTGAAAATAAATAAAATGGAAAGACAGGAACTCAGAATAATAACCTGTATATAATTTTTAATTAAGGATCTTCTGTAAATAGTGTTTTTTAGGGGTTTTTCAAGAAATAAAAAAAATATTTATATAAGTTGATTTAGATATTTAGAAACACATCTTCTACCAACATTTAATTAAGTTAATTTTTTTTAATAATGTTTTCTTAATCACTACTGAGTAAAATGCAAATAAAATAGTTTCAAATATATTTCCACTTATTCTGTGATTTTTTTTCTTTCTTCATTATTTTGTAAGTTTGAGTATTTTTGTAGTCATTATTTAAAAATATATGTACATCATTTTCTTTCCAATTTTAAAATAAAAAACAGTACATGTTTTTGGAACGAAATTTTATTTATTATTTTAAAATACAGAATTTTTGTTTGCTTATCATTTAAAAATGAAGCTAAGAGTTTTGTCCTGTACCCCCACAAAAGTCGGAGGATGTTAACTGGTTATTGAATGGTCGATAAACAACCAGTTGTCAAAGAACAACATTTGCCACCTGCCACGCATAAAATAGTCTTAGAGCATCTACATCCCAGCAACTCAAATGAGTTTCTAAATAACTGTTAACTACTTTTTAGAAATTGAGGTCTTCATTCCTAAAATTAATTTTAGAGTTTCTATTAAGCCACGTCAGCAATAAATTAATAAGGAGAAATAATTTGAGCCAATTATTTGGCCAGCATGGAGTTTATAAACAGTTTCTTAATAAGAAACTTTCATGCATAGTTTCTAAATAAGAAACTCTCCCACATCTCTGAAACTGGATTAGAAACTGCCACATCAGATTAGAAACTCTCATAGTACCAGAGATGTAGATGCTCTTATTTGTTTTTTAATCTGCAATTGTGCATCTCGCTTGGGGAATAATTTTTGTTTTATGTAGGGTCATATAATAGGACACGGGAGTAGCAATTTTTTTATTTTTGTAAATAAAAAATTAAATAATCAAACAAGAATAATAATATTTTTTATTTTTTTATTCCATGAGAAAGAATCAACGGTTCGGTTCCATTGAAATATCCACATGAACCAAATTACCGGTTTGACTCTAATAATTTACCTAAGTTGTAGCATGTCATCATCGCAAAAATTCAAAAATTATTGAGATTAAATTATTAATTCAGGTTCAGTAGAAATTATGAAATTCATGGGCCTCTTCTCTTTTCTCTTTCTTCCACTAGAACCCCTACTAGAGAGACTAATTTGATTCAAGTCCTATTTATTTTTCACGCTATGTGGTCGTCGATCTCATTATCTTGTCTCCTCTTGGAATCAAATTAATTGTTCGGTTCATGTATATCTTTTGAAGAAAAAAAACAATCAATCTGATCATTTGAATTTTTAATTTTTATAAAAAAAAAAATGCTGAGTCGTGACATATCCTACTTACTCTGTTACGTGTCAGCCACTCAGCTGTTTATCAAGCCCGTAATTACCGAATCATCGCCTAAAACAGCATTTTTAATACTCGCTTCTCGTGTAAAAGAGATCCTCAACTGGATTAAATGAGGCTGTAGCATGTAGCCTCCAATGTATACGGGAGCGAAACTTCTAGATTTTCCAGGTAAATTCTACAATATGTTGTGCGCTCCTCCTAATTGGAATTATTTTATGATAATATAATTATTAGTTACATAAGACAATAGAAAACAAAAATAGGGTAAATGTATGACAGAACTGAATGGTTTACGTGGCTAAATGAGAGCATTCGTGTACTTTAATTAATGGAGAAAAACAAACCGACAGCTTTAGCTGTCTTTTCTCGGGAATTTTGTTTTTGACAACGATATATGAATTTATAATTATGCTATGCTAATCTATGATTAGAAAAAAAAATATAAATCGCCTTTTTCTCGTACATATTATTTTTACCCAAATTGCTATGTGTCATCTTAAAATTTGTTAACTTCTTTGATTGTATTTTTGTTTAATTGTATATGGCGTTTTCTAGTCACAGATGCAAAGAACTTGCAATGAGATTTCAAATTGAAATATTAAATGTATCATTGAATTTATTCAAACAAATATCTTAAAAATATTTTTTTTTTTTTGTAGAATGTCACAAATTTAGAATTTGAACGGGAAGTTCTTTATAAATATTTAAAGATTAAACATTTGCTTATTTTAACTTTGAAAAATAGCTTATTAAAAGGTTAATGATTTTAAATGTCTACTAACGATCTCATCGATAAAAAAAAAAATATTTACAACAAGTCAAATGATCCTCCTTCATAGATCTAAACTCCTTTATTCTCATGAAATCATCTAAATTACTATAATCATCTAATTATATATACACTCTCAAACATTGTATTATCTCATTCAATATCTCTCTCCACGACCGGATCCGTTTTCGTCTGATAGCCGCCGCGTTCTAACAGCTGAATCTGTTCATCACCGCACTTCGATCGAGATGGGGTAGTGAATCTACGCTCCGAGCTTTGACGATATTATGCTCTCAGTCGACTCGACTCCCTCCCCTCTCTCTCATTCTCCTCTCCGTTCGAGAAGGTAGAGACAAGAGATAGGAGGATATCGCTTTGTCAGAGGTGAGATCTAGGAGTGAGAGAGACATAATGGAGAGATGGAGGAGGGAGGCAACTAGGGTTTGGAGCGCCTGATAATGCAATTTTATGCCACTTATTTGTTAATCGACTCTCCAGATTTTAAATTTGACAATCTCCGGTACCAGCGAAGAAAGGTAACCCTATATTCCTAGATAGGGAAGTTGAAATCAAGCTTCAATGATTTTGACAAGTGTTGTTGTATCTTGAAAACTAGTTGGGTTCACAAATTTCTTCTCAAGAGATGACAGCTCAACCTCCTACTTATTTAAAAAGTTATCTTTATTTTTAACAATTATGTCTTTTTTATAGAATATTTTATAAGAATTAATTATTTGACAATACACTATCACGATAACTTTAACAAATTCCAGAAGTAAATTGAAATTTTAAAATCCAACAACATAAGTATGAAATACACACACACACACAATGAGGAGGGATCCAATTACATCTTTTTTTTGACACATCTTGACATTGTTTTTTTCATATGTCAATTTTGCGATTTCAAAATCCAAACAGTCGATCCGAACCGTTCAACATGATCATCATATTAAAATGTGCTTGGAGATCAAATTTTACATTTTTTTGATTTTTTTTTTACTATTTATTAAGATGGTTACAAAATCGTTGTTTTTCAATGGTTTGAAAACAACGATTTTGTAACCATCTTAATAAATAGTAAAAAAATTCAAAAAAAATGTAAAATTTGATCTCCAAGCACATTTTAATATATCCATCATGTTGAACGGTTTGGTTGACTATTTGGACTTTGAAAATAGTAGGTGTCAAAGTGTGTCAAAAAAAGAGTGTAATCCGATCCCTCCTCATATACAATACTTTAATTTTATAAAATTTAAAATTTGTAGATTTTTTTTATTTATGAGTATGTTATTGTACGTACACACATAAAGAGATGGAAGAAGAGAGTTGGGCTAGAATGTTTTGGATCATTCGAGGTCTTAGCTCCAAACCTATATTCTTAAAGTTAAAATAACTGCTTTAAGACGCAAAACATGATCAATTATTGAAATCTTAAATGAAATTTAAAAATTCAAATTTTCTAAAGTGTTTTTTACTTCTTAGATAAAGAGAAAATTTATTGATTTAAAAGTTCTGAATCATCTATTCGTAATAAGTTTTTGCTATTAGAAAATTAATAAAGGTTCTAAAAATAAAAGTTTCCGTTTACTAAAAACTATATGAAATGAAAATTATAATAATGAAGATTGGAGATAAAAGTACTGGAAAATCCGTGATTTATGGAGGGACTCCTATTGTTCTTTTATGATATCTAATTTAAAATTCTACGGGGTGTGCAGAGAGAAAAATTCCATTGATGTCCCAGTAGAGAAAGTTTACAGGAAATCGTCGCATGAAATCTCTCCTGAGATCCCATCGGGTCCCAGAAACGAGGTGCTCCAATCCGGGGAATTAGTACTTACCTTTTGAGTTTGAATCCGATACGTTCGTTATATATTGACACAAATCTTAAAGAGATCCAGGCTTTAAAGTTTTGATCCGGATTTTGGTCCGGATTCAAATTCAAATGGTAAGGTAATGCTGAGGATCCGACTCAGCCGTACTTAGAGTGCCACTTTTACCGGATTACTCGGATCCGATTAATTTGAATAGGATATGGTTTAAAAATTATAACCAATTAAATTATGGGTACGGTTACAAAATTAATAATTTAATATTCAAACTAGATCTGAACCGGAACCGATACTGTAATGGATAGGATATGGGTTTGATTTAGTTATCCGACCCATAACCGAACCCGACCCAATATCCGTATGCATATCCAATGATAATAATTTATTTATAATTATTTAATATAAATACATATATTAATAACTATGAAAAGACAATCATTTGTAATATTTTTTAATTTTTTGAATGAAATTTATTGCTCGTTTCGCACATATTATTGAAATCAAATGTCATGTTCATATTTTGCCTATAAATTTTCAAAACTAACTAATTCCTTTCTTGATCTCTTTATCTACTATGTAACTACCTTTTTGCACGGATTATTGAAATTTATTGCTCTCTTCGCTGATTGAAATAAATTAGTATTAATATTCTATTCTTGGATTTCGAAACTATATAATGAAATCACCATCTCCAATATTTTACTTTCTAAAATTATCTCACTTTCAATATTCTGGAGCAGATTTTAATTTATATTATAATGATATATTATGTGAGATGTTTAAGAAATTATAATTATATTTAAACGTAAAGTGTTTTTCAAATGCTTGTGAATTGCGACATGTACCCGCTACGGATCCGGACCTGCCCGGGATCTGAACTGGACCCGATAATCCATAAACAAGTTATGAATATATATCTACCCGGAACTGAAAGATTGGACTCAAAATATCTATGAGTAAACAGATATCCGGATTCGGATACGACCTAATTTGAAACAAATAAATATATGAATCGGAATTCGAACCCGAACACTTTTAGATACAAGTTCAAAGAGTAGAACTAGGGTGTTCCTAAGCTCACCAAGCCTTTCGTGAGCTCGACTCTAAAATCTATCGAATTGACTTCAAACAACATTTCCAAACCGTTCGATGTTCAATCTATATTAAAATGTGCTTGGAGACCAAATTTTACATTTTTTAGAATTTTTTTACTATTTATTAAGATGGTTTGAAAATCGCTGTTTTCCAATGGTGCGGAATTTTAATAAAAACAGCGATTTTCAAACCATCTTAATAAATAGTAAAAAAATTCCAAAAAATGTAAAATTTGGTCTCCAAGCACATTTTAATATAGATTAAACATCTAACGGTTTGAAAATATCATTTGAAGTCAATTTAATAGATTTTAGAGTCGAGCTCACGAATGGCTTGGTGAGCTCAGGAACACCCTAGTTCTACTCCAAGTTCAAATATAACAGTATCCGGATCATAGCACCTCTAGCTGTACTCTCTCCGACTTTAAATCGTATTGGATTTTATCCAAACGGCTTGGAAAAATTTAATCCAAAGTCGATTAAATACCGTCTGTGCTCTGCCGACTGCCATTTGTGCGAACACATTTAGAAAATTAATTGAAACGGTTCGAGGGTCTCTCAACCGTCCGCACAAATTCCGATGCAGATCGGACGAATTAGATTTGTCTTTGGATAAGAATTTGTCCAAAGGCTTTGGACCAAAATCCCAGTCCTTTTCAATTTTCCATCAAACAAGTGATCCCCTCTTTCCAGATGCTTCTCTCTCATTCGTTACTTTCTTGTCTTCTTTCCTATTTCAAGGGTTTAAAGGATCCCTTTCTTTCAAACTTTATTTCTCAATTTCACGAAACGCACTGCAGATTTTAGGTTTTAAAGGATACCTTTCTTTCAAACTTTATTTCTCAATTTCACGAAACTCACTGCAGATTTTTTTATCTGAGATGGCCGAAGTAGTTGACGTTACGGTAAGGATTGTTTCCTCCTCTGTTCTTGTCACTAATCTCGATTTATTAATCGACGATTCGCTTATTATTGTGGTTTTGGTGACTTGTTTAGTTCCGATCGAGAGAGAAAGAGGCAGAAAAGTAGCTGTTTTATTTATGGTTTAAGAAATCTGAATCCTGATCTTCTAAAATCATGAAAATAGACGGTTTTATTTCTCTATCTTAATAATCAATTGCATGCTTCTCTCCATCTGAATATATTCTCCATTCGATTCTTTTAAAGCTTGACCTTTTTATTTATTTTAAACGATTTTGAGGTACAAGCAAAAGGAACCATTTCTTGTTTTAATTAATCAGACTATCGAGGGAAATTCTTCTTGGCAAATGATTTACTTTTCGTAACCTATTTTATCTTTTTTATGTAGAAGAAACAGGAGCTGAAGTATCTCGATTTCCTCCATGTGGCTGCGGTCGAAGCCATACTATGCATAGTGAGTCTGTACGAGCTGGCTAAGGAGAAATCTGGACCACTGAAGGGTGGGGTCCAGACAGTGGAGAGCACCGTCAAGTCCATCGTGGCCCCGGTTTACAACCGCATTCACGACCTTCCCCTCGATCTCCTCTGCTTGGCTGATCGCCAGGTGAGTGCAATTGTCTCTATCTCTGAGCGCATCTTAGCGCGATACTTGAACATTCTTCTTACAGTGGGGATCTCGTAACAGTTCGACTTTAGCGCATTTTAGCATTATAATAGATCGGGATGGTGCCATGTTAGAGGGGACAGTAGATTGCCCGTCTCACGTGCTCAGGTCCCTGCTCAGCATCCTCACGCTCATGTGGCCATCGGATATTTTATTGGCGCACGATAGCCAGACTTGCTATCGTGCGCCGATATTTCTTCTTGAACGGTCTTGTCTGATATCTTTTGTATTAGTCTTTATTTTTATTTTATTTTGGGAATAATTAAATTCTATTGTTTTTTCTATGAAACCCTACATCAAAAGAAGCAACATCATTTTCGTTACTTAGTGCTCTTGGAGTGCGTATACACTATTTATTTATCAGTTAGGAATAAACTTAGCAGTAAATTGCCTTGCTCGGTAAAAACTTTGGAAACAATCCTGTTTTTACTTTTGACTTCTTTTATTTTAAGGTCATCCGTACAAATAAGCTTTATCTTTCAAGAGTTGGTAATCAAAAGATTATTTTTTTCTTGATCTAATTAATTAGATTTTAATTTGTGTGAAGTAGCCTATCAGATGAAACCTCATGTTTTTCTAGAAGAACACAGAATTCAGTACTCCAAATGAAACCTCATATTGTTCGCTTGTTTTGACACTCTCTTGTTATTGCAGATGTTAATAGTGTTTTTTTTTAGTGTAGTATTTATAACTTGTTTGGGATTCTTCTTTATTAGTGTACATAATTAATTCTTCGTTTGATTTGTGCATTTCTAGAGAAGCCTTTTTGTGAAATTTCTATAAAAATATAATTTTTTTTTCTAATATAATGACTTGAAATAAAAGGTCAAACCATTCAAGTACCAAGATATCCTAACATACCAAGCACAGTTTGATTTGTTCAAACATATGCTTTTATATCTAAATCAAACATATGATTTATATCTTAAGATGCAAATAATCCAATATTATTATTTGGTTGTGTTATTTTTTCCAAGGGACCTGGCCACTGGCAAATAAAACTGTAGCTTTTAAGAAGTAATTCCGCAATGCTTCTTCTATGACACAGCAGTTGGTAAACAAAACTGAGATATTTTATTGTGTAACAGGTTGATTCTGTTCTGGGTGTGGTTGAACAACACGTGCCAGCTACAATTAAGACAGCCACATTCCATGTCTACACAGCATTGCAATGGTTCACTATGGCACTGTGTGCATTCTTGAGTGATGCACGCAACTCAGGTCTATGTGCCGCATCGAAGGCTGCAGGTGACCGCTACAAGCCGGTTGCTGTTGAACTGTACAAGGACTATGAACCAACTGCTGAGCAATATGCTGTTGTCAGCTGGCAGTACCTCAATCATCTACCCCTTTTCCCTCAGGTACTTATTTTCCCGGTACAATCGTGGAACTTGTTTTCTGAATGGAAATTAGTACTGTAACTGCAGTCCTTGCTATAGAGGTGTCAACGGGTACGATACGGGTCAGGTAGAAGCATTTTCATATCTGCACCCGCAAAGTTAACGAAATTTTTTTTTTATCCTTACCAGTATCCAATAAGCTAACGAAAAAAAAAAAAAACTCTATCCATTCCCTCAGCGAATATGGTATGGATCGGGTAAATGGATGAAAGGGTGTGTCATTGACACCCCTACCTTGCTAAGTGTAAATATAACTGCAGCAATTAATTGAGAGTTTAATTCCGCATCAACATGTTATATCTTTTCTGGGTAATAATAGTTTGCACACTTGGTGATCCCGACGGCTGCTCACTGGGCTGAGAAGTACAACCATTCTGTGGAGTCAGCAGGTGCACGTGGCATTGTAGTTGTGCAATACTTGCCTGAGATACCAATTGAGAAAATCGCCAAGGTGTTTAGTGGCAACAGTGTGAAGAAAGAGAGTACGGCTGTGGCCAAGCCTGAGGATTCCACTGACAAAAGCACAGCTGTTGTCGAGCACAAGGTTGAAGTGGATCCTGAGGATTCCACTGACAAAAGCACAGCTGTTGTCGAGCACGAGGTTGAAGTGGATCCTGAGGATTCCACTGACAAAAGCACAGCTGTTGTTGAGCACGAGGTTGAAGTGGATCCTGAGGATGAGTAAGATGGAGAGTGCTAAGGTAATATGGGGCTTTTGCCGGGGTACTGAGCAAAAGAAGTTCCGAATAGTTTTCTGTTTATATCTGTGCTCTGTTTACTAGTTTGTTGTGTCAGGGTTTAGGTGAACCTATGGGGATTATCAAGCGTTGGTTTTCTGCGCTTCTGGTTTGTAAATAATGTATGCACTTACCATCATTTTATGAAAATGAAAGTAAAATCTATGTGCCAATTTGTGTTTGGCTTTTCAATTGGCTTGTGTAGGAAAGTTACTTGGTAGGCATCTCTTTATATAACTGTAAGCCTGTCAAGAATTCCCCGGGCAAGCTCCAATTCAGATCCAGTCAGGTTCCTGACCTGATAGAATGAGATCCGAATTGTTTATTTTAATTCGGCACAAATCTCAAAGACCCATCGTGCATCTAAAGTAGGCATGGAAAAAATTGCTCGGTTGGGATACCTCACTCATACCAGGGGGTAGGGGTGCAAAAGGGTCGGATATTATCCGACCATATCTGCATATGTATCTGAAAATTAGATATGGATATCCGATATCCGAATATCTGTGCCGATATGGATACGGTTTAAAATTTTAATTATCCATATCTGAATAGTAGAAAAATATCATATACAGGGCCGGTCCTGAAGATTTTTGGATCCGGGACGGGAGAAAATTTTGAACCCTTTATGTAAATAATTTTTTTTATTAATATGTCATATCATACAAAGTAGAGAGACATAAAACCAATACCCCTCAAAATAAAACATATATAATGATGAACATACCCACACCATGTTTCTTGCTTGCTTCTTAATAAATCAATTTTGAACATTTATATGTTATACCTGTATAAAACATACATCTAAATCACATCTCATCTGAAATGATTCATTGCTCATATAGCGCCGTTATAGCGCAAAATAGCGTGTTATAGCGGTAATAATGTCATAGCTTTTATGGTCCAGAAATGCTATAGCGACGCTATATTGCGCTATTTAGAACCTTGACTAAAACAAGAAAATAATATGTTCTAAAATTTTCTTGAGCAGATTGTTGCTCTCTATCTGTATCAGGATTTTCATCAAAATATTTCTTTCTTATAGCCTTATATTTTACCTAAAACAGTAGCTCAATTTCCATTTCATCAGCAATCTCTTTAGCATTCATCATAGTAAAAGTAAACCCATTTTCGCTAGAGGCGGAGATCAAGGCTGGAGGCCTAAAGCTTGGAGGCGGAGGAGCGGAGCAGTGGAGATCAAGCCTGGAGGTGGAGACGGGAGATAGGTTTCTGTGGAAGCGAATCAGCAATTTTTTTTTTGGAAGCGAATCAAGGGTTTCCGCGGAGATAAAAGTTTGCATTGGCTTCCAAAATAAAGATTGTTTTGCTGTTTTGATTCGATGGCCCAGATAAAAAAACAATAGCCCTGATAAAAAAACGCCAATGGAAAGAAACGATGGCCCAATTTTTACCCATATAGAAATTAAAAAAAAAATTTGGGCCCCCTGGATTTTTGGGCCCGTTGCCATCGCCCTGGATATCCTGAGCCAGGGCCGGGCCTGATCATATAGTTTACTATATATTATGAAAATATTTATGTATATATCTACGGATATCCGATATCCGATCCGTATCCGTATGTATCTGTTTAATATCTAATCCGTATCCGTATCCGAAAATTAAAAGTGGATACAGATATGATTTTACCACTATCCGATCCGTTTGCACCCTACCAGGGGATACTCGGCAAGCTCTGGACTGGTCCATCAATAGAACGTTGTCTAATTTATGCATAAAATATAAAAAATGAAAGCAATTCATATGTTTTTGAATTTTGTATACTTGTCGTGGATAAAAAAGTTATTTCTTTTACTTGTTACAATCTGAAACGAGTTAGCATCCAAACTGGTTATCAAGTGCAGAGTATCATGAGTAGTTTGTTGCAAAGGTCAAAATAATAGCTCGGTACGACTGCTGTATGTATTTTGTATATAAAATAAGTTTGAATCTTAATTAAACGTTATATTTGAGTATAAATCATATTATATTCATATTGTGCAAGGAAAACTTGATCGTATTTGATGAAACTTTATAATAGTTTATATTTGTTACGACATATCATATTACATTAAATCTACATCTTATAAAAGTAGCTGAATCTTAAAACTATTTTAGTACTATTATGTCCATTTAATCGTTTGATCTGTTTTTTTTATTCATCTCATTATCTTGTCGAGGAACTCAAATCGTTATATAAATTTTCATAATCAATTGATACATAACAAGTTGGAGAATTTTCGGAGCCATATATCGACACCAATTAAAGTAAAATCAAAGAATACAACAATTTTTTTTTTTTTGACAAAAGTTAGGAGTCTTCCCACCGATTTTTTTTTTAAATCGTAATAGAATATAAATAAGAAAACAAGATGACTGTAGATTTTGCAAGAAACATTAGTAGCGTAACTAGGGTTCGGTACACCCCATGCCACACGGTACTAGGGCTGGGCAAAATTGCTCGAACTCGTAACTCGTTCGTAACTCGCTCATTTATAGCTCGCTTTAACTCGCTCATTTACAACTCGAGTTGGCTCCAACTCGAGTTAGCTGACTCGTTTAATAAATGAGCTGAGTCTGAGCTGAGTTGGCTGACTCGTTTAATAAATTAGCACTTGTTAAACTGGTTAAATGAGTTATAAACGAGTTGTGAGCTAACTCGAGTTGATAATGAGCTGAGTTCGAGTTGGATTTACAGCTCGTTTAACCATCCCAACTCGAGTTGACTCGCTCGTTTATTTAATGAGCTGAGTTCGAGTTGGGAGTAACTCGCTCAAACTCGGCTCATTTACAGCCCTACACGGTACACTAAAAATCACAAAATTTAGAAGAAAAAAAATGAGTATACTGGAATATAAATTCTGGTACACTCCATCGGCCGAATTGGTTGAAAATCACACTAGAGGAAGGAGAAATACAACTAAAATAAGATAAAAGACAATAAGTAGAGCATGTGAAATAACCAGTAGAACATAAAAGAAAGACAACAAGTACAAAATGAAATACAACTAAAAGAAGATAAAATACAACTAGTAGAATACGAAAAACAACCAATACAAAATGAAATACAACTAAAAGAAGATTAAATACAACCAGCAATAAACAAAAGACAACTAGTAGAACGTGAAAGCCAACTACTAAAACATGAAAGATAACCAGTAGAACATGAAAGACAATAAGTACAATATGAAAAACATATAGAAGAAGATAAAATACAACGAAAAGAATAATAAATACAATTAGAAGAAGATAAAATCCAACAAGTAGATGATGAAAGACAACTAGTAAAACATAGCAACTAGTAAATGATGAAAAAAAATTGGTTGAAAACGAAAGACAACTAATAGAAGACGAAAGACAAATAGTAGAAGATGTAAAACAATCATAAAAAAATAAAAAAATAACTAGTAGAAGATGAAATACAACCAGAAGAAAAAAGAAAAACAACAAGTAGAAGATGAAAAATAACTAGTACAAGATGAAACACAATTAAAAGAAGATAAAATACAACCAGTAGAATGAAAAACAACTAGTACAAAACGAAAGACAACTAGAAGAAAATGAAATACAATTAGAAGAAGAAAAAAATACAACTAGAAAAAGATAAAAGACAACAAATAGAACATGAAAGACAACCGGCACAAGATGAAATGCAACCAGAAAAATATGAAAGACAACCAGTAGAACATTGAATACAACTAATTGTAGATGAAAGACAACAAATAGAACGTAAAATACAACTAGAAGAAGAAGAAATACAACTAAAAGAAGATGAAATACAACCAATAGTAGATAAAAGACAACCAGTAGGCGACGAAAGACAACTAATAGATATTGAAAGACAACTAGAAGAATATGAAATACAACAAGTAGAAGATGAAATATAACCAGAAGATGATGAAAAACAACTAATAGATGATTAAAGATGACTAGAAGAAGATGAAAGATAACCAGTAGAACGTGAAAGACAGTTAGAAGAAGATTAAAAACAACTACAAGAAGATAAAAGACAAAAAAAAAAAATTAAAAACAACTAGTAGAAGATGAAAAACAACCAATAGATAGCCAACTCAGAAGGCCATGTACTAGCTAATACGGGTAGACAATGACAGTGTTGATATATGTTGGCTATCAATTCACGTTATATTCCTTTTCTTTTTTTAACTATCTTAGCAATTCCATCGCTGTCACTTTCTATTAGTGCTCACTGCGAAATGCAAAGGGGAGGGAAATTAATATGACATTAACATTAATGAAAATGGAGGGGAGTTATATCTCTTGTTATTACAGTTTGTGGTGGTGGTTACCATGTTGCCTCTCTTTCCAATAGAAGAGAAGAGTAGATTAAAATGGGACTTGTAACTTTGATTACAACTATATATATGAATATATATGAGTAGGGTTAAAATGTTCTATTATTTTTGCGTCCTAATCGTGCATCACATTCTTATTTCTATTTTTAAAGTCCAAACAGTCAATCTGAATAGCTCAACATAATCTTCACATTAAAATGTGTTTGGCGACCAAGTTTTGATATTTTTTGGAAAAAAAAAATTACTATTTTTTAGATAGGTACAAAATCATTCTTTTTTAGAAGATTTTGGACCATTCAAAAATAATAATTTTATATCTATTTAAAAAAGTTTATAGAAAAAAAATATAAAATTTGGTCTCTAAACATATTTTAATATAGAGATCACGTTGATATGTTCGGATCAACTGTTTTGACTGAAAAGAGATATAAGGATGTAAGGCGTGATTTGAACATGAAAAGAACGGGGCATTTATCAATTAATTAAATAAAAAGATTTTCATTAATGAGATGAAAGGAAATGTTATGTGTTAATTAGACATTGGCTAAATTTCATGGTGGATAGAATTTTCGTGTCCAGTGAACAGAGAATTCGGTTCCTCTACGAAGAGCATATTTCAAGCCTGAAGTCATTTTTTGCAATTTTGCTCGAGCAGTATGAAAAATGGCATTAAATGTCAACTATTCAACAAAAATTAAATTTTTCTTGAGTTTTGTTCTAATTTGTTGGGTATGTTTGATTGCAATCAACAGTGAATGATGTGGACAAAATTTCAAATTTAAGAAAACCGTTTATAGTTCTAATTTGCAGATAATCCAAATTAATTAATTCCTAATTAACAGAACGAAAAAAAAAAAAAAAAAACGGGACGTTACGAAGAATAACGTCTAGATATTGCAATGTAGTTCGGAGCCTATTTGGAATGTGGGGGTCTGCTTTGCGATTTGTGCCATATTAAAATGGACGACTCATATCTCATTTTACAAGGTCACGTATTGGCATATTGCGCTGGATCTGAATTCTGGATGGAGAAGAGAGATTTTTTTGCAGATTTCTGGATATTATTGTTCTTTTTTTCGTTAATTAAGAGTTAATTAATTTAAATTATCTTAACATTATAAATCATAACGGTTTTCTAAGATTTCGAATTTCGTTAAAATCTTTCATTGTTGTTGATATTGTTTTTTTATTTTTCTATTAATAAAAAAATCGGCGTAGTTGCAAGATGAAAATTGAAAAGGGAAGTACATATATATATACTTACGGACGGATCTTGACATTGGTTTAATTGTTTTTATTAAAAATATAAAGTGGAATGATAGGATTTTGTAGGATTTCTTTGGACACTGTAGAGAATTTTCTTTTTACTATGAATTTATTTGAAAACGTTAAATTATCATATCTAGAGATATCACATAATGCATTGAACCTACTAATATCACATATTTTCCCTTCTCAACACAAGAATGGTCATATGACATGATCATGGTGAAGACGGTGTTTGGAGTTCCTTTTTCCTTAAATTAAGAATAAAAACATGGAGTAGAACTAGGGTGTGATGTGCTCACCAAACTCTTTGGTTAGCACAACCCTACATAAACTATCGGATTCATTCCAAACGAGATTAATCCAACCGTTGAAACCGATGTACTTTACGAGTGATGGGCGTACATGCAAAATTTTGAATTTTTTGAATTCATTTAGTCTCAACTCAAGTGGTCAAAATTGAGAATTTTTTGAATGCATTAAAACAACTTCATTTTGGATCATTCATTTTTCATTAATTTTGACCACTTGACTTGAGACTAAATGAATTCAAAAAATTCAAAATTTTGCATGTACATGCATCACTCGTAAAGTACATCGGTTTCAACGGTTAAATTCATCTCGTTTGAAGTGAATCCGATAGTTTATGTAGAGTTGTGCTCACTAAAGAGTTTGGTGAGCACATCACACCCTAGTTCTACTCTAAAAACATGTCATACTAAGAAATTTTTTCAAAAAAGCTCAATGACATCATTAACTTCAGATATGAGATTGCCTCTCTCGGACATATGTGCATCAACATGACATGAGTTAAATGGTTGCACAAATGGAATTAGTTAAACCCCCTTTCAATATGATTTTTCATTATATTATAAGAAAGGAATAGTAAGTTGAAGGATGACCTTTCCAACTCTCATGTTGAGCACATGAAAAAAACAAAAAATAAAAGAGAGAGAGAGAGAGATAACAGGAAATAAAATTATGAAACTGAACATCAAAACACAAACACATAAAATTGACAAAGACAGAAAGACGAAAAACATCTAACATTAAAAGACTTAAACATCATATACACCTAAATTTATACTTTCTAAATAAATGATAAAACTTCCTGCACAGGAAAAAGAGTTTCATATCCAATTAATTTTGGTGTACAAATGACACATAGTTACCACTTGAACAAGGACAGTAATTAATAGAAAGAAAGAAACAATCACTGTCATGAATCATGAAATTCATTACTGGAGAATAAAAGTACTGAAAGGTATTCCAGAAAAAGTACCTCCTTATCTATATTTGTGTCCGTCAAATTCGATTATTTTTTGGGTAGTGCATTGTCTTTTGAGTTAATGCAGAGGATACGAATTCGAAGATTTGGATGTCAAGGACAAGTTAAAAAGGTTTGATGGTTCAGTGAGATGAATTGTCAATCGTACCAATTTGTCTAATTTGTTGAAAATTAAAAATTAATTCGTTCTCAACGAGACTGATTGTTTTTAACGAAAAATTGATCAATACTTTTTTTGTAAGTTGTAATGTGTTTTTAACATAGAAAATTCAAAAATAACTGGAATCAAATTATTGACTCGGTTACTGTTAGGATTGTGAAATTTGTGTGCCTTTTTCTCTTCTTCCTTTTCTCTTCCACCTGGGCCTCCATTAAGAGAGGCTAATGGAACCGAATTAATAGTTCGGTCCCATTAATTTTTTGCACTGTATGATTGTTAATGTGATAAATTGTGAAAATTAGTTGAACCTAATCATTGTTCGGTTTCATTGGCCTCTCCCCACCAGAACCTATCATTGATACAAAACAATCTATTTTTCAATAATAAAAAAAAATCAATCTTGTTTTTGACAAATTTAAATTTAAATTTTTATAATTTATAAAATACAATGGGGCATGGCTCAAATGCCCCATTGCTTTCATGCCCCAATCGCATCCCACATCTTTATCTTAGATTTCAAAAGCCAAATACATGATCCAAACCGCTCAACATGATATCCATATTAAAATGTGCTTGGAGACCAAATTTTGTATTTTTTTTGAAAAAAATTTACTTTCTTTTAAGATAGCTACAAAATCACTGTTTTTAGATGGTCCAAATTTTTCTGAAAAACAGTGATCTTGTACCCATCTTAAAACATAGTAAAAAAATTTCAAAAAATATAAAATATAGTCTCTAAACACATTTTAATGTGGATATCATGTTGAGCGGCTCGGATCGTGTGTTTGAACTTTGAAATTGAAAATGAAGATGTAGGATGTGATTGGAGCATGAAAGTAATAAGGCATTTGACCCCTCCTCAATACAATGATAGTACAAAATTTGCTATTCTGAGAATGGTTTTTTGTTCGAATTTCTGTGGTTTCGATCATTGTATTGATCTCCTAAAACCTCATATATTATGACAAATGCAACCAACTATGTTTAGAAGTTCAGATAGTGAAAGCAAGCAAAAGAAAGAATAAAAAGAAAAAAGAAAAAAAGCGAAAAATTGAGAAAAAAAACATCCTAAGATCAAAATCTCCGAAATTTTTATTAATATTAAAAAAAATATCAAATTTCAAAATCTATATCCGATTTGGAAAATTTTCGAAATCTGCCCAATCCGGTAAATTATTTACCGGAAACAGGCCCTATATCCGATAAATTATTGGCTCAAATTATCTATCATTTTTAATTTATTGCTGACGTGGCTTAATAGAAACTCTAAAATTAATTTCGAGCATGTAAGAGTTAGAAACTTTAGAGACCTTAATTCTAAAAGGTAGTTAACAGTTATTTAGAAACTCATTTGAGTTGTTGGGATATAGATGCTCGTAGAGTATTTATGATAATAATAATAATATTAATAAAGTTTACAATTGAACGTCAAAATGCATCTTCAACCCCATCTTACTTAAATAAGAAATACAAAATGTTAATTAATCCTGCGGCAAAAATTGTTAAATCGATAAGTGGCTGCAATTTATAAATAAAATACAAAATGTGTATTTAGAAACTTTAAAAAATTGACGAAAAAGTACGGAAGGTATTTAAAAGCGTATCCATTAATGACATCTGAATAAAATATTGATGACATGTTTATAATTTTAGTGTTCAATTTTAATAACTTTTAGCATTAATTGTCACAGCTGTGAAAGTATTTGATGACAAACTATCAATATTATTTCAATTTGATATATTGGATCAGTCTAGTTGTGTTGATTTTGTATGTTAATTATATGCAGTAAATTAGAGACAAATCAGGAAGAATTTGTTACTGCAAGTGTTTTAAAATATCTGGGCTATACTGGGCTGAAAATAAATGTAAGATGTATATTCGTTAAAGGCCCGCAAATTATATGGGTCCAGATGAGTCTCAGACAACTTTGCAATTTGATCCTTGGAACATATTATATTGGTGAACCAAAAATATGGATCCAGATGATCCTGGAATTATTTTGTTTTCGTTTCATATTGATCACTCATTTTATTTTGGTTAAAATAATTGTCAAAATAAAAATAAAATCATGTATGTACTAACTACCAACTCAATCACTAGAAAAGCAACATGTCATTTAATAGATTATAGATGTGACGATATTTACAGAATGAGAAGCAGATGCCAAATGCTAATTATTTTGTCTCCTTTTTAAACTTAAATCTTTGTGTAGCGAAGTTATTTATTTTTGTTATAATCATATATAAGAGGTTGTTTTGATAAAGGAATGTTGGGATTAATTAATAATTAACAATATGATTTTTGAAGATTATAAAAAAACAAAACCTTTAAATCCTGAATTCAATGTTTGAAATATTATACATACTATGTTCATATTATGTTTATGAAAAAAATAAAAATAAAATGTGCAAACATTATCATTTATCAAACAAACTTGAAATTTGTAAGGTTTAAAATTGATGATCGTTGATCGAATATTACCCGACTTCTACATTATATAAAATTTAATGCACATTTAACCTATAAAATCACCAACGTGTTTATAAATATTTATAAAAAAAAAAACTTTTTAATTGGATTTTATAATATTGCTAAGATGAGAACTAGGGTGTTCTTAAGCTCACTAAGTTTTGGGGGAGTTTAACACTTCAAAACATATTGAGTTGGTTTCAAATGAGAAATCAAAACTGACCATGAGTGGCACGTTTATATGAAAAAAATTATAAATTTTAAAATAATTAAGTATAAAGTTAAACGGAAAAAAAAATATAAATTAGTTTTAATATGTATATTTTTCATCAATTTTTTTTATCGTTTGACTTTATTTTATATAGAAAATGTATAAATATTGATTGGAAACGCATCATTCATGAAGTATATCAGTTTTCACGTTTTGAATTTGTTATTTAAAGTCAACCCGATAGATTTTGAAGTTAACCTCACAGAGAAAGTTGGTGAGCTCAAGAACACCTTAATTCTACTATATAACATTTAGAGCAAAGCTAGAGTGTATTGTGCTCATTAAAGGGTTCGATGAGCATAAATTTAGAATCTATCATATTGAATTCAAACGAGATGAATTCAAACCGTTAAAACCGATCTACTTTACGAGTAATGCGTGTACATGCAAAAAAAAAGGAGAATTTCATGTATCCCCTCAAAAACCTTGAATTACGTATTTCCCCTTCTAAAATTCATAATATCATATTTACCCTTCTAAAGTTTAAAAACTCACAAATTTACCCAATTTATCAATATTTCTAATAAAACTCATTTTACATATATAAATTACCCACTTTACCCTTTCTCCCTCTTTTTTTTTTGTCCTTTCTCTTCCTTTCCAGAGAAATGAAATCTCAAACTCCTTGTGCACATGTGCTCTCTCTCTTTCTCTCTTAATGTTAGATACGGAAATGTAAACATGGTGCTCAAGTCGAGCATGTTGTGCAGTTGATTGAACTTCATTTATAGGTGCTAAGTTACATATTTATAAGTGAGGGCTCGGTGTTTTTGAGATTGCGTAGATCAGATGGCTTGCTAGCCAATACCAGATACATGTATGTGGAAGAAAGCATTGTTGAGTTGTGTTTCCCTCATCTCACCTCTAGCAATCATTTCTTCTGGTGGACCTACAAAGTGTTGCTTCATTCTTCTTATCCAATTTCATTTCTCTGGGAAGGAAGAGAAAGGAGAAAAAAACAGGGAGAAAGGGTAAAATAGGTCATTTATATATTTAAAATGAGTTTTATTAGAAATATCAATAAATTGGGTAAATTTGTGAATTTTTGAACTTTAGAAGGATAAATATTATATTATGAATTTTAGAGGGGGAAATACGTAATTTCCAGGTTTTTGAGGGGATATATGAAATTCTCTCCCAAAAAAAATGAAGTTTTGCAAGTTATTTAATGCATTCATTTTTCATCAATTTTTTACCGCTTGACTTTGTACTAAATGAATTCCAAAATTTTAAAATTTTGTATGTACATGCATCACTTGTGAAGTAAACTGATTTCAATAGTTTGAATTCGTCTTACTTGAAATTAGACAACGAACCCTAGCTTTGCTCTAACATTTATGATTACCAATCTATAAGTTCCGACCCCTAAAATAAAAATCGAGTCTGTGGAGGTTTATTACGAAAAAAGCTCATCCCTTCCGAGTTCTAAGTTGAGTGCTAACCCCCTCCCAAGTAAAACCCTTTTGAAAAGCAGGAGTCGCTCCACTGCGCTACTCTGCTCTGTTGTAAGGGAAGGTGAAACCAACCATGGCGACCGGCTCAGTTCTAACCCTCCGCCACGTGTCACTTCCACCTTCCATCTCCACCTCTCCTTCCCCTTCTCTCTCATTCTCTCCTCATTCTCTATCCAAGATACGACCTCGGAGCTTATTAATGGTGTCAAACTCGCGAGCACCCATGAATCCAGTTGAACTCAATAGCCCATTTATGCCAAGTCTCAGTTCAGAGGATTTGTTTGACCTCGTTCCCAAATCGCGAAAAGCACCCGACAATTTGCCTCTTCTCGACGTAGTTGCGAGCTCGACCTTCACCCCTAGTTTGACTCGCTCAAGAAAATCTCTCCAGGTAAATTGATGTCAATGCCTGGTTAAATTACCGCATCAGTTCAGAAACCAGTAGATTTGTAAACTAGACTAGAAAAAACCTTGATTATTTAAAACCTTGGTTAGGTTTTTTTTTTATAGAATTCTCCCTTCTAGGAGCTGATATTTTTATTGTATTGGGTTTTATGTAAAAGTTTTAAGTTTGCCTACAAAACCTACATTCGTGTGTGTGAACTGATATTTATCATCTATGCCCCTTTAAAAAAGAGGAATATAGACCTATATCCATAGCCTGGTTTTTGATGTAGTCTTTGTAAAACATGTCTTGTTTCTCTTTCATTAAGTAGAGAGAAAAAATAGAGATACTGCGCTATTGTTTCTCTTTTATTAAGCAGATGCTAAATATAATATTTTTGTCTCCTTTTTAAACTTATATCTTTGTGCAGGGAAGTTTTTTATTTTTGTTATAATCATAAGATAAGAGGTTTTAAAAAAGAAATGTTGGGATTCATTACTAATTAATTAATATGTTTTTGACAATTATCAAAAAAACCTTTAAATTTTAAATCCAATGTTTTAAATTAAAAAAAAAAATCGGTTTCTGTCTTGTTTCTCTTTCATTAAGTAAAGAGAAAAATATGTATATTGCGCTATTGTTTTTAAATTTTTTTGTGAACAGCTTAGGGAAAGGAGGATGTTTCTGATGCTTATAATGTTTTATAGGTTGAGCAGGATATTTCTTATTGTCAAATGTGTATATGTGGTATATTTCAGGTTTTGTATGGCATTTATATGAAATTGCTCTTTTTATATTATCAGCTGATTAGTTGTCTTTTGTAGGCAGTAACACGTACTCGTATTGACGATTATAGGCAATTAAAGGAGCCCCCACCTGATCTTGATTCTGATCTTCTCTATCGCCGTGTCGTGTACATCAACTTACCAGTAAGAGAGAGAGAGAGAGAGAGAGCAATAAATTTGTGTTTCATCTTTTCTTATGAATCAATTGGTTCGGTTCTGATACCTGTACTGCACCAAATAAATTTGCTATCAAACCCAAAATCTTTTAGCCTATAGTGATTTGATTTATTTGCTTGAAATCTCTCTCTCTCTCTCTCTCTCTCTCTCTCTCTCTATCCATCTATCTATCTCTCTCAGTTAGTACCAGCTGTCACTGAACTGATAGTGTCGTGTCTTCTGTACCTTCAAGCAATGGACCCAAATGAACCAATCTACATGTACATCAATTCAACTGGTACATTTCGAGAAGATTACGAACCAGTGAGTAAATTCTTTCATTTATTATTTTTATTTCTTGGTTTACTGACGTTAATTTCCTCTTATTAATGCTCTTAAGTATATGTGGCATATCAGATTGCACTAGAGTCCGAGGGTTTTGCAATTTATGACTGTATGATGAGTTTAACAAATGAGGTATTTGCTTAATCATTGTAGGCTTACAATATACTTTTATTAATACAAAATGAAAACTGTTCTTTATAGATATCGTAGCCGGGCTTTATTATTATGGTTCATTATTTCACCAGTATAGCACATTATTGTACCAATAATATATGGAATTTACAGTTGGTTGTTGACTATACAAATAACTACGAGAGGAGGGTTTATGTCATTTTTTTACATGTGTTAGTCATAGGGGTGTTCATTGGGTCTGGTTTATTTGGTATTCAACTGAACTGAAAAAGTTTGGATTAAATGGATCTGTTTTTCTGTTTAAATGGATCGGTTCGGTTAAATTTTTGAATTACTTCAGTTTTTTATATTTGGTTCGGTTCAGATTCTTTAAAACCAAAAAGACCGAACTGACCGATGTGTAATGTCAACAACTTATATATATTTGGTTCAATTTATATTTGGTTCGGGTTTTTTTTATGGAATTGAACAATGTGTGTAATGTCATTTACTTGTATATATAATTCATATTTATTTTTGTGATTATTAAATGTATTTGTGTATGTATTGAGTTTTGACCTTTTATAATTAAATCTCTCTTATTCTGGTTGAACAAACCAAACCGAAATTTACTTTGGTTATTTTTGGTTCGGTTGTTATTCGGTTGATTCGGTTATATTTTTTAAAACCAAATAAAATTTTTGTTTGACTATTTTAATTCAGTTTTAACCGAACCGACCCGATGAACACCCCTATTGTTAGAGATACAGTAGAAGCTGTATAGTTAGAGATGTTGTTAAACACAATGAGATAGAATACGATCATTTTATTCATTCCTTTTCAACAAATATCAACATGACTTGTCTTCATATAACTAAATATTTAAATGATGATATGTGATTTATTGTAGGTGCATACTGTGCTACTTGGTACAGCAGTTGGCCATTCATCTCTCCTTCTTGCAGCAGGAACTAAGGGAAAACGGTACATGATGCCCCATGTAAGAGGTGAGAGCATAAACAAGGCCAACATCTTTTTTGGCTGACATTTTACTTAAAAGGGCAAAAATTGAATCTTATTTAGCTTATATTTTTTTTTGTATTTGCTAAAATTTCTTGGTTGACTATTATGTGTCTCAGCTTTCCTTCAACAACCACGCATGCCAGCGTATGGGGAGATGCCGACTTCTGATTTAGTTAGACGCACTAGAGAGGTCTTTACTATTGTTTAATTTATATGACTATATTTGTTGGGTCTTTTTGCAAGGAAAATTTGCAAAAAGAGGCCTACATTACAGTGTTAAAAAACTGGTATGGACCAATTGATGTGAACTTAGTAGTGACTTTTGCATTTCTCCATGCTCTGGGGTGAATCTTAAGGTAGTGTAGGGGGTGCTTAGCGACCCCCATGTCATGCGTATATAAGTTAAATTGAAATTTCATTTTTTTTTTAAGTTTTTAGATAGTTCAGCCCCTTCATAAAATTTTCTAGTTCCGTCACTGTGCATGCTGCTGCTACAGCTTAAAATTTCTAAAATTCTTGTTTCTTACTACAGGCCTTGATCCAAAGAAATAAGTTGATAGAACTTCTAGCGAAGCACACCGGAAATGTTTGTATTTCTCTTTAAAATACTTTAATGTCTACAGTTATGATGAATTTATTTGTTCTATTAATCTATTTTACATTAATTTGATTCCTGTCATGTTTTAGTCATTTGAGAAAGTAGAGAAATTGATGCGACAACCCTACTCTATGTACTTCAAGGAGGCAAAGGAGTTTGGCTTAGTAGACAAGGTATCATCACTTAACAGAAATCCTTCAATTAGATGAAATTTTCAATTAACGGATCCTTTTTTATAATTATGGATGTTATACCCGATATTTTTAGAGTCTGGTGCGTGGCGACAAAATAAGGGCTGCTAGGCCGACTAAGAAGGAAATACTCAAGCGGGCCAAGATTCTTGAAAAACGACAAAACTGAGTTATAGTGGATCGGATATTCCTTTATATTATAACATAATACTTATTTTTATTTTCAGTTGGTTGTCTCATTAAGAAGTAATTGCACTTTCGAATAATTGAAAATGTTAAAATTCTTTTGTTTGCAATTTTTGTGATTCCTTCTCTTGTTAATTTTACTAGTTGGTTAATGGTTTTTAAAATGGAAATAAATAATGTCTCCTCGACTCTAGGGTGGTATTTGTTTGAGGCCTAAATTGTTGAATAAGGAATTTAGTCTCAGTTAAGTCATCAAACGTGAAATAGTTAGGTCAGCTTAACTAGATGTAACTCTAAAGTTAGGTCATTAAGTCCAGAGACGCACAAAACTTAAGCCATCTAGAAAGGTGATTTAAGTTTAGTTCATCTCTAGACTTAACTAATGCGATTCTGATTTTTTGTTAATTTATTCATTGGCGAAGTCAATCTTTTAAACTATGAGACTTAAATGTGAATGCGATCAATCATATAAAATTTTGATGTTGCGAATGGAGATCAATTTTACAGTATTCATAATATTTTATTCTAAACTATATAGAAAATCACATATAAACACACACAAAATTGAAGAAAAAAAAATGGGTACCTCGTGGATTTATTTTTTTCATTTCACCTCCTCTTGAGTAACTAAATAATTTTTTGTAAATTAATGTTAGATATTATGTATTAATTTTGGGAATATAATTTTCATTTTCTTAATATCATTCTATTATCTGTAATGAGTGCAAGTAATAATTATTAATGAGTGAGGCTACGGTACTATGCATAGCACGGATTGGTCTGTGCTACGGCTCAATATTTAAGTTTTCAAAATTCTAACGGTCGATCCGAACCGTTCAACATGATTATAAAATGAATATGTACTTGCAAACCAAATTTTATATTTTTTCGAATTTTTTTACTATTTGTTTAGATAGGTAGAAAATTATTGTTTTTGGATGGTCCAGAATTTTTAGATCAAGTGATTTTCTACCTATCTAAAAAAATAGTAAAAAAATTTGAAAAAATGTAAAATTTGGTTTGCAAGTACATATTCATTTTATAATCATGTTGAACGGTTCGGATCGACCGTTAGGATTTTGAAAACTCAAATATTGAGCCGTAGCACGGACTAATCCGTGCTATGCATAGTACCGTAGCCTCATTCATTATTAATTATGATTCTTGTTGGTTATCAATGTGGATATAACTTAATATACTATTTTTTATTTCAATTTAATTATCAATTTATTTTTAAATTATGTGTTCATACCTTTAATTTTTTTAATCAGAATGTTGCTTTTGTTTCGTATTATGTAATGTTATATTTTATTTTAAATCAGAGCGGCATGTAATGAGACCAAAAAAAAAATAAGCCATGATTTAAATCACAAATCCTAACCAAATAAAAAATTACTCGATGATCTCAACTAAATATGAATAACATACACTTGAAGACTTCCTTGACCTTGTAACCTTAACCAATTACTTGGGGGAGATAAAAGGCGTCTCTAAAGGACGATAGGCATGGGTCCGGATCCCCTAAAGTAATCCAATTTTTGAGTTTTTATCGTGACCGTCCGAATCGAATCCGTTGTTCAAGATCATCTCGGGATTCGAACTTATCTTTTGGGATGCGTGCGCTCCACTTTAGTTGAATGATCACGAATTCGAATCGGACGGTCCTGATCCAAAACCCAATTTTTGAGTTACTTCACTGGATCTGAATTCGGCACGTGGCCTGGACATGATAATAATTAATTGTACCTTTAAACAGTATTTTAAGGGATTCAGGGGACAATTCAACACTCGTAGACCAAGTTTATCCATTTTGTTTCCCAGGGTTGGATTGTTGCCTCCCTGATGGTAATTTATGTGCAGCCAGATAGACACCACCAATAGATGATCAACAAGTTTTCTACCTGAAATCTTCTGTGGGTGGAACAGTGGAGCCAACATGTTGCTACCAAGGAGAAAGAGAAACGACACATTCTACAACAAATAATAAAATAGAGATGGCTTAATTTGTTTATGTTAAAATTTATTATGTTCAACCTTTTATTATATTATAAACAAGAAGTTTCTGGTTCAATGTTTTTATAAGATTTAAGAAAGAGATAATCACATGTGGATCTGTCGTCCGATGCGACATCGGCGTGATATGTTTGACTCGCGACTACGACATTTGTGGTGCTTGGCGATGGAGCAAGGTTATCTTCAGTTAGCAACAGTGGCAGTTGGGCGCTCGACACGGTGGGCTAGGAGGGAGATCGGAACAAGTATCCTCTCCAATATTGTAAAAGATTTCTTTCACTTTACGGTTTGAGATTAACTCCCAGCCACTTTGAGATTCGGGCTAGCGCAGGAGGTAGTATTATTGGGCTTTGAGATTCGTGCCAAGTTAAAAAGAATGGTTCAGATCCAATAATTCTAAAAGATTTCCTATTACGGTACCGGGGAGGATCTGAATTCAGGGAGATTGACCTCCTTGGGATATGGCTGTTCTCTTTTCTTGTTTTTGGTAAGAGAAGGAAGAGAGATAGAGAAGAATAAAGGAATTAGGGATAGAGAGATTTAAGAGAATGGAGAAAATAAATAGTAGATCTGTAGGAATAATGCACTGAGGTGCTTTATTCTGAGTATAGAGAATAATAAAGAGGTTTAGTGTGGATTAAAATGTTTTGTTTTTTCTAAACTGGAATAGAATGAGATAGGAGGCGTAATTTCTGAAATAGACGTTAACCTTATTTCAGTATTTTCTGGAGCTTTGATACCATATCATATTTGAGGAAAGAGAGATTTGTATTGAATTCTAATTTATTTATAAAAATAAAATTAGTAGGCAACGAACCTTATATTTATTTTTATTTTTTTGGTAAAGAAACTTGAAGGTCTTCATCCTCTAGAATAGAATTTGGTGTAGAGTTATTAAATTATTTTAAAAAATTAAAAATAAGGAGCAAATTTTTCATCTTTAAATATTTAGGAAAAACTCTGTTTGAGTTTCAAAAATCTTTTGCACAAAGGATATTGTGTTTAATTACTGGATCAGAAACTGATTCTTTAGATATTGAACTTTAGCACACAAAAACTATTAACATCTAAGATGGAGATAAAAAGTTCTAAAAGACATTTCCTTCCGTAAGTTGCTGTACGAATTGCCATATAAAATATAGTACAGAGAATCCAGATGAATAATCCTCCTGAACGTTGAACCATCAAAAGCACTGGTTCAGATCCAACCAAAAGAATAGGAACTTAAAATAATTTTTGTGTCAGTTTCTTTGCCACTTTTTACATTAGAAGTCTGGTTGTGAAGTTTGGAAGCTCTCGCTTACGAATCCGTATCTTCTAGACGGTACCGGACCGTATACAATACTTTCAACCGAATTACAGTTACATGAGTGCATATTTAGAATGAGGAAGGTTCAAATACCTCTATTTTTTTTCTCCACTGTGCTTTTATTTTTAAAAATTTTAATAACTCAAAATTTAAAACTTAAAAGTCAAAATAAAACTGTTGAATATGATCTACATCATTTTATCTATGCACGTATAAAAAATTATGACATTTCAATTTTGTTTTTATGTGAATCAATAAGTTGAAAAATCAACGTCTAGAAATTATTCACATTATTACATTTTTTACAAGCTCTTGATGATAACCAAAACAAAATTGAAATGTCATAATTTTTTATGCGTGCATAGATAAAATGATGTAGATCATATTCAACAGTTTTATTTTGACTTTTGAGTTTTAAATTTTGAGTTATTAAAATTTTTAAAAATGGAAGCACAGTGAAGACAAAAAAATGAAGGTATTTGAACCCTCCTCAGATGATTTATTTTGAAATTCATGTCAGATTAACAACTCATATTTCATTCTACTCGGTACAGTACTGCACTGAATCTGAATTCCTTTTGCTTACCCAATGGAGGATGTCCGAACTCCGAATATAGATGGCCATGCTGTTATCACATGACCTATTTGAGGTGTTAAGTCCATTATTCTCCACACACACACATATGATCTATTTTAAGGAATTTTCAAGGCATTCTCTTTAAAAAAACAAAAAAAAAGACTTCCAGCCATTACATCAAACAGACCTACTAATACTTTTGTGATGATTTCTTGTCTATCACTAATACTAATACATGATTAACTATTTTACAAGTGATGGATTTAGTTTTTCTTCTCTAGTGCTTGGGATATTTATGGTCTGTGATTGATATTTGTAGCAACAAATAAATTACTCAATTGCGATAAAATAATGGCCACTAATTGCTTCTGTAATTTGCTACAACAAATATTTTCACAAATAATATTACTAGTGAATTTTTTTTTGTGCACAAATGTTCTTTTATTGTGGTAATAACCTTATCACTAATTTATAATCCACGTTGATGAGATAAATTATCACATTTTCAGTTGCTATAAAAATATATGGTCAAGTTATCATTTAGGGGTATTTTCGCAAATGCTTTTGTGACCAATTATTTTCACAATCGTGATAGTGTTAGACTGTTAGTGATGATCAAATATGCGTTGGAAATGGGGGGGATAATTTGTCCTATTTGCACCTCACAGACGGAAAATTCAGATCAGGTCAAGGGGATGGGTGTAGGTTCGATGCCCATCGGCCCTAGTTTGGTTCCGATGGGCATATCTACCGTACAATCTGATCAAACAGGATCAATTTAGAATAAGTCGCTTAAGTCACCAACCGTTAGATGATCTCTTAATTGAATCAATGGTGGATGCTGCCCATCGGAACCAAACTAGGTCCGATGGGCGTCGAACCTACTCCCATCCCCAGGTCAAGGACTCAAGGTACCTTATTCTGTCAAGTTAAATTTGAATTGTTCAATATAAGTATATACAAATCTTAAAGTGAGACTTCTTATATTTAAATAGATTTGAATTTTGTATGACTATTTCATTTTATCCCTGCGATGCTCCAAGGATATACTCTCGCAAACGGAGAGGTGACTTCATATTTTTTGTTTATGGAAATTATTAGAAAAATAATACAAGATAATAGATGGACTGTTTGAAATTTTGATCTTATAGAAGGAATTGATTTTTTTCTATTTCTTTAGACAATTTTATGTGACGTGAGTTGGGTGATCCGATTTTTTTTGTTACCATCTTCTAAAAATAAACAAATCAAGTTTGACATAGTTTTTTAAAAAAATTGAAAGTTATTAGGGATGCAAATTTTAATTTGCACTGCATCCTGGACAGGGGTGCAAATTGCGCCTCTTGTTATTTATTTTTGTTAACAGGTCGCACTTTTGAAATCTCCTTAAGGTAAGTGCAGATTTAATCTGCGCCCCTCCGAAATTTTTATTAATAACCTCAAACAAAAGAAAAATATCAAATGTAACCCCAACTCCAAAAAATTTTCAAAACTAACCCAACCGCCCCATGACTGGGCGGTTCACCCTACCCACCAAACCGCCCAGTGGTTGGGCGGTCCACACGGCCAAGAAAACCGCCCCCTAATCGGGCGGTTAGCCATAATTTTTTTTTTTTTTTTTTTTTTTTACAGATATGTTAGGATATTTTTTTAGTAGGATATATTTATAAGATATATATATTTTTTTAAGATTTTTTTTTTGTGTAGATATCTTTTTTATTAAGATATATTTACAACATATATTAAGATATATATTTATGATAAGTTTGTATTATTTTTGTAAGATATATTTTTTTTATTGTAATTTTAAATAAAATTTGGTTGAGTTTGGATGCTTCGTCTGACATTAGAACCGTCGATTCTTTTATAATAATTGTCGATTATACGGCTGTTGTATTGATTGTCGATTTGGCTAACGTGGTAAATATTTTTATGTTGTCAATTTGTGTATATTTAATTGCGCTATGAAAATAACAAAAATCAAGGATACAAAAATAGTTACAAAACTACTAATTAAATCAGTTCACAAATTTAGCGACGACGACCGAACAAATTTAGAAGTCGACGAGTTCTCGATCTGCTTCCAGTCTGTTGTGCGACACTACTACCGCTACCGGATGCCTCTGCATGACTACTACCGCTACCGGTTGCCTCCGCAACAACTCTAGCATTTTCTCTTTCGTTGGCTTCGTTGATGGCATCTGCATTCCAGTTCACCAAAAATGGTATGTTATTGAAATCTTGAAATGTAAAATGAATTATAAAATATAAAATGAAATGTACCTGCTCGCTGCCTGTCACAAGTTGAACGGCGAGCCTGATGTCCCATTCGCCTACCCTGCATCTGATCCATTGTCATTACAGCACGCTTGTGGGGCCTTCTCCCTTTTCTGATATAAAAAGAAGTTAAATAACCATATTAAAAAGAAGTTCAGTGCATACACAAAGTATTCTCCCTAACCTGATCCACTTTCTGGGGGGGACAATTTTATCTCCAACATAGGCCGGCCATTGATGCTGGTTGGGATAAGAATGGAATGATGCACCCCAAGTACTCGCAAGGTAAGTGGTACGGTACATGTCGGCGACAAAATCATCCTCACAGAAGTTTCTCACTCGGCACACCGCCATAACATGAGAACAAGGTAGGTGAGCTAGTTGGATTCCTTGGCTTGTGCATGTTACAGTATTGTCATCTCCGATTTTGACAACATACTTGAAAGGCCTTTTAATAAACTCCATAGTCCCATCTGCTCTACGGCTGGTTGGAGCGTACTCATTCGGAGAGTGAACTTCAAATTCCAAGCGACCCCCATACGGGACAACGGTCATAACTGAACCTTTCTCCCTATGTTTGCGTAATTTGCCCTCCACCCTTGTTGAAAATGTTTGGTTCCTGGCGAGTAATTCTGTTGCTTTATCACGGCGGTCAACGAACCATGCATTAAGCTTGTAGAAAGTGTCCTCCACAATGGCTGCCACGGGCAACATTCGGCTCTGCTTGAAAACAGCATTCAAGGACTCGGACCCATTTGTTGTCATTATTTTCCATCTCCAACCTCCATCTTTTGCTTGAAATATTTTCTCATATGCGGGTGCTTCTTGCAGATCTCTCGGATTATTTTTCCCCACCTTGAGTAAGTACGAATTTGCCTTCGAACAATACTACACAGAAATAATTTTTCAGATTAGAAAAATATAAGTAAATAGTTTATTAAAATTTCATCTAAAATATACATACCTTGGCAAACTCTTTGAACATCTCTTCCAGCCTCCTCGGCTTCTTCCTTCTGCATCCAATTTTAAATGTATCTGCAACCCATTGGTCGAATCCGACATGCTTGTAGAGGTTGTCTGCAACGTGTTGCATACACAGCCTGTGCACACAGTCGCCCTGCGCTGTCGACCAACCGAAATCTGTTCGATCAAAGACATATTTGATTCCTTTGTGCTGGTCTGATATTTGATTCCTTTGTACTTGCTATGGCTTGGAGCAGTGGTGCAAGCAAGTTGTATGAATCTGTTACGTCAAAAGGGTATATGTAAAAAGCTTTATCCTCAAATACACTTTCGGCTCAGATTGCAAGTATACAATCCTACCAAAAACTTGTTACGTCAAAAGGGTATATGTAAAAAGCTTTATCCTCAAATACACTTTCGGCTCAGATTGCAAGTATACAATCCTACCGTGTAGTATATTATCGGGTATCGAACCACAAGGAGTAAGATAAATACTTAAATTTTTAACCTTAGATGATATATTTCAGAAAAGAAAGAAAGAAAAGTGCAATAAAGTAAATTGGGGGGTTTGTAGTAAAAATCCTAATTGTTGGGTTCAATACCCTAAAAGGAGACAATTAAACTAAAACTGAAAATTAAAAGAGAGTTTTCGGTTGCTTTTCAAGGTTTGGAAGTCTAGGGGCATTCGGTCTACAATCCCTTGCTAATTCTATCTACTCGGGTTGTTTAAATTCATGTTTGATTTTGACGAGGTTTCTAACTTATGTCGTCCTTGGAATAAATATTGATGCTATTATCTTGGGTGAACGGATTAATGTTCCTCAAATTCTAGGGTTTTTACACTGCCTAGCGGGATGTTTAATACACATAATTCAAGACGAACATCAATATTTATTCTAAGAAAGCTTAAGAATGATTTTTAACTTGTGTTAGCCTATGAACAAATATTGATATAAATACTTTGGGTGAACGGATTAATGTTCCTCCGTTGTTAGGGCTGTCACTCACCTAATCGGGATTTTTAATACACATAATTCAAAGTATATATCAATATTTATTCTAAGGTGTCCTAATTAGGTTGTGATTTCTTTCCATCCTCCTAACCTTAATTTCTGGAAATCCGGTTTAGATATCAAATTTTTAGTAAGATAAACTAAATCCTAAGATATATATTTATGATTTCAATTAGTACTTCCCTATCTTGACCAATGCCGGAATTTAATAAACTAAAGCGGAAAGACAAGACATAGCATGATTTCAAGCTACTTTAATTTACTAACCCTAACCAGGTGAACTATAAGTCAAGTACTAATGAAATTCATAAAGAATAATTCACAGAAATTAACAATCAATTCAAACAATCATAATAAAAACTAAGATCCGAGTAAGATAAAATTAAACAAGTTCATGCATAAGACCTAAACCCCTAGAGAGAAAACTAACCTCTCATTGAGATGCAAGAATTCATCAAAAGATTAAAACAAAACATGGCTAAAACAAAGAGAAATTAAATAGAGAAATAGTTTACACCCTTCTCTAAATGAAGAACCTTGATCTTGCCTTTGTTTGCTGTGAACTTCCCTTCTCCTTCCTTGATTCGGCTCCAAGAGATTGATGGTAAAGAAGATTGTATGTGGATTGGTAGTGGATGATTTGGAAGGGAAAGTTGTAGCCTTTTTATAGGAGATGTAATGCTTATTCTGGAGCCAATGGACGTGGGGAGTCATTAGATACTTGCCCCACAAGTTCCCCCACGTCCCCACTTTCCATATTTCACTCCCGGGTCGTTTTTAGAAGCGCCGAAAATAGAAAACCTGATTTTTAGGCTGAATGCGACCTTAGTGCGACCGCAGTGCGTCCGCACTGCGCTCGGATGCTTCAATTTCTGCTTCTGCGTCATGAGTGCGTCCGCACTAGTGGTTCCTGCGGCCGCATTCTGGGTTTGGTTGACATCTGTGTTTTTCGCTAAGTCCTGGATGCGTCCGCATTTTTCCATAGTGCGCCCGCACTAGGCTCGGACTTTTGTTCATTTTCTTCGGGAGTGTGCTGAATATTGACTA
The DNA here is from genome assembly GCA_025461125.1 of Carex kokanica. Taxonomy (NCBI): domain Eukaryota; kingdom Viridiplantae; phylum Streptophyta; class Magnoliopsida; order Poales; family Cyperaceae; genus Carex; species Carex kokanica. Next base: position 1,625,497 of record JAJGRX010001283.1, on the reverse strand, counting down.
AGTGTGGAATGCGGCCGCATTACGGGTCTGTGCGTCCGCATTCAGGAAGCATTTATTCTCCAAATTTTGGCTAAGTGCGGAGTGCGTCCGCACTGGGATCTTCTGCGTCCGCACTGCGCTCGGACTTTTTCTCCTGTTGAATTCTGAGGCTCTGGATTTGACCAAGTGTTGAGTGCGGCCGCATGACTGTCCAGTGCGTCCGCATTTGTGGTCACTTTTTCTCTTTTTGCCTTCTTTTCTGTAGATTGAAAACAAACAAACGCAGTAACTTGATTCTAGATAAATTCTATCCTTTTTGTATGAAAATACAAGATATTTGGTAATGTTTTGTGATAAAAATCGGATCGAATATGAATGTATTTTAGACTTATCAAATTCCCCCAAGCTTGAACTTTGCTTGTCTCTAAGCAACATCTAAACTTGGACTACTATTCGATCTCTAATTCAACCACATATCAAGTATATTTCTCAAATGAAAAATTTGTATGATCTTGTCAAAATTTAAAAATCCCCATGTAAATTTTCAAAAATCTAAAGTTCAACCCTTGGTTAATCGTGATTCACCCCAAAATTCGATTACTCTAACTTTCATTTCCTTAAAGGTTTAGAATTTGTGAACTTTATTCATCCAAATTTATTAAAAGACATGCATTTTTATTTGTGAAGAAAAAAATTCCCCCAAGCTTGGATAAAGCTTAGGTTTAAAAAATCGCGAACTTCGTGTGTTGGTATATTGCAAAATTCATTTCTTTTTGTTCTATTTTTCTTTTATTTCATGGCACTATCTTCCCAATCCTCATTTAAGCACCGGTTAGTTACAAGTAGTTAACTGTACCCAACCGTTCTAATTCAAGGGTGCTTTGCATGCTCATAGTCTAACCCTTCCACCAACACGAATGCCAATTTTATCGGGAGACTAGTGGAGCAGGAGTGCCCAAGACTCATAACCATAAGTACGTCATGTCGCCGTATCATAGGTAAGAGGAGTCTAATTTCAATTTCAAACTTTTTCAAAAATTCTTTCAACAATTTTTGCGAAAATACCATGAATACACACATCCAAAGGTATTAACTCACACCTTTGAATATTCCAATTTTTTCTAAATTCATTTTCTACATATAAAATTGCTTCCTTAATAAATTTAAATTCGTAATGTCGCAAATTCTTAAGCCTTTATTTCCACAAAGTTTTTCGCCAAATTGTGTGGTTATTTCAAATTATTCCAAGGGTATTCCTAAAAACTCATTTAAATTTGCATAAAAATTTCTAATTTTTGGCAATCACTCAAATTTATCAAAAGTTTTAGCCATTTTAAACACAAAAATTAAAATATGATTTTATACTTTATGCATTCTCAAACAATTAAGTCCAATCATGCAAGACTCTATTTTTCATAACCCCGTAAAACATCTTGACAAATTCGCAATTTTAAGCAATTAAGTTCAAAATCACAAATCCTATTCATGGTCAAGTAAAAACGAGGCTATAAATCCTAAAATGCATGAAAAATAAAAAAAATTAAAGTTTAAAGTTCCTAGATACAATTCTTCCCACCCCCAAGCTTAATTTAAGCATTGTCCCCAATGCATTAAAATAAACTAAAATAAATAAGAAGAAAAATAAAACATCCCGTGCTCCATCATGGAGTGTCATCTAGCTCATCTTGCTCCATGTCTTGTGCTCCATCTTCCTCGTTCAGCGGTGGTTGTGCTTGAGCTTCCGCCTCGGCTTGCGCTCGCGCTGCTGCTTGGCGTGCCGCTTCTGCTGCTCGGCCTCTGCGTCTAATATGTGGTGGTGTTGGTGGTACTTCATCAAAGCTTAAATTTTGAAGTCTTACCCCATTTTCGGCAAAGAACTTGGCGTATGATACTTCAGCCTCAATTTCATCCAAACGGGAATCGACATGGTTGCGCAAAGCACCTATTGCTGTAGTGAAGTTTTGTTGCATACTACCCATCGTGGTATTAAAATTGTCTTGCATGCTTACCATGTACGCCATGAGTTGTTGATTTGTGGGCCCATCTTGTGGTTGTGCGTCGGCAGGTGGTGGTTGAGGTTGTGGAGCTTGAGGCTCCATGGGCTCATCGACAATACGCCAAGTTGTCACATCATGTGGGTCAATGGCGGTTTGAAGAGGCAACAGGTGTTTGATTGTTCCCGGACCAAAATTGACCCAAGATTCTATGTGCTCGAGCCAATCTATCAATTTTGCTCTTTGGAGACCTTCTAAGTCGACACGGGATTCACCGCGCACTTGGTCATACCCCACCGGAATGTGCAATCCATTCGCAATTTTTGTTATGATCCCACCGATTGTGATTATCCCACCCCGCTGCCGGTTGGTTGCAACATTGTAGAGATGACTGGCCAAATTGTAACCAAGGTGAGGCATGAAGCGCATCTCATTATCATTCCTTCGCAACATGCAGCAAAGGTAGAAGAGTTCTTTTTGGTTGATCACAGAAGCGGTCTCACCTCGAGCCCATATAGTATAGGCCATCACGCGCTGGATGTAACGCAAAGTCGGATGGAGGATAGTCTTCGCCCTTTGTTGATTGAGAGGGCCAACTTCGCATATCAAGTTGCGGAATTGTACCTCGGTCATGTCATGGTGGAAGTTGGTGGTCATGTATGCGTTGTTCCCATGGGTGGTATCGAGCCCGAGAAGGTTCATCAATTCGGTAGCGCTCATGGAATGGTGGTATCCTCCTAGGTTGAAATCAAGGATCCACGTGCCCTTGTCGAATTCGAGCGAAGAGAGGAACTCGATTGTGATTGCTTGGTAGGTGTGCACATGGTCGGTGAGGAAATCCCACAGACCCAACCGCCCGGTGAGGAGTTGAACAGAGGCCTCGATGCCTAATGTCTCGAGGGTTGGGGTGTCTATCCATCGAGACGGTTCAAGGGATCGGTGTGTTTCGATGATTTGGAGCCTATTTGATTGCTCATTGGTCAATGGAGTAGCCGCCGGATAAGGTAGTGAAGTTTGGCTACTCTGGCCTTTGTCCTTCCTCTGCCTCTTGCCTGCTAGTCTGGTAGCCATTTGCCTACAAATCAGTACTCAAAAAGAGGTACAATATGTTAATTCCTGAAAAATGTGGCTGAATGCGGACGCAGGAACCACCAGTGCGGCCGCACTTAGGTCAAAACAATGGAAATCAGCTTTAAAAGTAAGCTGTATGCGGCCGCACTCAGGCCTGATGCGGACGCATTTAAGACTTGGCTAAAATTTTGGTCTAAAAAAAAAAAAAACTGTATGCGGACGCACTGGAATCCAGTGCGGACGCACTTAGGCAGAGGGGTTTGTTCTGGTCAGACCGAGAGCAGTGCGGACGCACCATGGTCGCAGCCTGGTCGCACGCAATGGTGAAGAACCGGATTTTGGTGATTTTTGCCAATTTGGTCGATTTTGGTACCAATTTCTAGATCTATAAAAACAATAAATGAAAGCAAGAGTTAGAAATTGCAAACCAAATTGGAGGAGATGCGAGATTTGGACTTGGTGAGGCGAGAAGACTCCTTGGTGAAGCAAAGAGGGAGATCGGCCTTGAGGGAGAAGAGAGAAGAAGAGGGCTAACGGCAAGAGTGAAGGAGAAGAGAGGGAAAAGAGAAAAAGGAGAAAGAGGAGAAGGGGTAGAGGGAGAGGGAGAGATTTGCTTGAGAGAAGGAGAGAAAGAGAGAAAGAGAGGAAGAAGTAAGGAGAGAGAGAGAGAGAGAGAGAGAGAGAGAGAAATAAAGGGAGAGAAACAGAGTAATAAAGAGGAGAGAGAAAAACGGCAGTTTTTGAAAAAACGAAAGGGCGCGACTGAAAACCGCTGCGGCTAGGGCAACGATTTTTTCAAATTCACGCGTGCGGACGCACTGAGGGATTGTGCGGACGCACGGAGGCTAAAAATTTTGATTTTTAAAATTTATTCGATTAATTTTCAAAATAATTAACCCTATCCCGAGTGCGGACGCACTGATAGTCTGTGCGGACGCACTGCGCTTAAGTTTGAGTTTCCAGTCTTGCAAAAATCTCTTCCTCAGTCAGTGCGGACGCTCGGGAGAGTAGTGCGGACGCACTCATCGGTGCGGACGCACTGGAGAGTAGTGCGGACGCACGCTGGTCCCTTTTTCTCTGTTTCTTATCCTGAAAATCTCGCAAAGTTAATGAATCGAAAATTTTGTAAAAGTAAAATTAAAACTAAGAAAATAAGTGCAGAAAAATAAAGAAAAAGCTTGGGTTGCCTCCCAAGAAGCGCTCAATTTTACGTCGTGAGCTCGACATGATTTGTGCTCATTGTGAAGGGTCTGGATCGGCTAGGCCAATGCTTTGCTCCTCGCCTACCGGATGTGCGTGATGGAAATGTTTGAGGCGATGTCCGTTCGCCTTGAATGCACCGGTTCGTTCACTCCAAATCTCAATGGCGCCATGGTAAAACACATTTTTCACTTTGTATGGGCCGTTCCACTTTGATTTCAATTTACCGGGAAAAAGACGAAGGCGGGAATTGAACAATAATACATCATCTCCCTCACGAAATTCTCGCCTTACAATGTGCTTGTCGTGCCATTGCTTGGTTTTTTCCTTGTACAATTTTGCATTCTCATACGCATTGTGGCGTATTTCTTCTAATTCGTGTAGATCAAGGACTCTTTTTTCACCGGCTCTTTTCATATCAAGGTTTAGGGTTTTGATGGCCCAATATACTTTATGTTCTAACTCAACTGGTAAATGGCAAGGTTTACCATAAACAAGTTTGAAAGGAGACATACCGATTGGTGTTTTGTAAGCGGTGCGATATGCCCAAAGTGCTTCGTCAAGTTTTAGGGACCAATCCTTTCTCGATGTGTTGACCACCTTTTGTAGGATGCTCTTAATCTCACGATTTGATACTTCCACTTGCCCGCTTGTTTGTGGGTGGTATGGTGTGGCGACCTTATGTTTGACCCCATATTTGAGTAGAAGATTATCGAATTGGCGGTTGATGAAATGAGATCCACCATCACTAATCACTATTCGGGGCACTCCATACCTAGGAAAAATAATTTTGTTAAAAAGCTTTCTTACTACCGCGGAGTCGGCGGTTGGGCTAGCCATGGCTTCCACCCATTTCGAGACATAATCCACCGCTACAAGGATGTATTTGTTGTTGCAAGAACTTGGAAAGGGGCCCATGAAGTCGATCCCCCAAACATCGAATAGCTCTACTTCTAAGATTGTGTTAAGAGGCATCTCATGTCTTTGTGATATGGTTCCTGTTTTTTGACATTTGTCACATCTCAGTACATACTCCTTGGCATCGCGAAAAAGAGTGGGCCAAAAGAAACCGGCTTGGAGAACCTTTGCGGCGGTTTTGTTGGTTGAAGCGTGCCCTCCGTAGGCGGATGAGTGGCAACAATGGAGAATTTGCTTAGTTTCCTCTTGAGGGACACAACGCCTATGCACCCCATCTACCCCTAATTTGAACAACAATGGTTCATCCCAAAAATATTGTTTCGCATCTGAAAAGAATTTCTTCCTTTGTTGATGAGATAAATCCGGGGGCACCAATCCACATGCAAGGTAATTAACGAAATCTGCATACCATGGTACGTCATTGTTGTGTACCGCATTAAGAACCGCATAGAGTTGTTCGTCAATGAAGGAGTCATCAATGGGTAGGTCGTCCTCTTTCGGTTTGTTGGTAATGCGTGATAGGTGGTCGGCCACGGAATTTTCGGTTCCTTTCTTATCTTTGATCTCTAAATCAAATTCTTGAAGAAGGAGAATCCATCGAATTAGGCGAGGCTTCGCATCCTTTTTGTTGAGGAGGTATCGGATTGCGGCATGATCGGTGTACACCACTACTTTGGATCCCACCAAATATGATCGAAATTTGTTGATAGCAAAAACCACTGCTAAGAACTCCTTTTCGGTTGTGGTGTAGTTTAATTGTGCTTCGTCCAACACCTTACTTGCATAATAGATCACGTGTGGTTTGTTCTCGACCCGTTGCCCCAATACGGCTCCTACGGCATAGTCGCTTGCATCACACATAATTTCAAAAGGGATATCCCAATCCGGAGGTCGGAGGATCGGAGCTGAAATTAATGCCTCCTTAATCCTGCAGAAAGCATTAATGCAAGGTTCATCAAATTTAAAATCTGCATCTTTCATTGTCAAGTTAGTGAGTGGTTTGCAGATTTTCGAAAAATCCTTGATGAAACGTCGGTAGAACCCCGCATGACCTAGAAAACTTCGCACATCTTTTACGCATGTTGGGTATGGCAATTTCTCTATCACCTCCACCTTGGCTTTATCGACTTCCAACCCTTTCGAGGACACTACATGGCCTAGAACGACTCATTGTTGCACCATAAAATGACATTTCTCCCAATTGAGGACTAAATTGACCTGCTCACAACGTTCTAAAACTTTGATCAAATTAGATAAGCAATTGTCAAATGAAGTGCCAAAAACTGAAAAATCGTCCATGAAAACTTCCACGGAATTTTCTAGTAAATCGGAAAAAATAGCCATCATAGCTCTTTGAAATGTGGCTGGAGCGTTGCACAAACCAAATGGCATTCGACGGTATGCAAATGTACCGTAGGGACAAGTGAATGTTGTCTTTTCTTGATCATCGGGATGAATTGGAATTTGGAAGAAACCGCTGTACCCATCTAAGTAGCAAAAATGAGAATGGCTTGCAAGTCGTTCGAGCATTTGGTCAACAAAAGGTAGGGGAAAGTGATCCTTCCTTGTTGCGTTGTTTAGCTTGCGGTAATCAATGCACATTCTCCAACCTGTGACTACCCTTGTTGATATCATCTTGTCGCCTTCACCTTTCACCACCGTGGTGCCTCCTTTCTTGGGCACAACATGAACCGGACTTACCCATTTGGAATCAGAGATCGGGTAAATGATGCCAGCATCTAGGAGTTTGATTATTTCCTTCTTCACAACTTCTTTGAGGTTTGGATTGAGTCTTCTTTGAGATTCGATAGAAGGTTTGTGATCATCCTCCATTAAAATCCTGTGCATACAAAAAGATGGACTAATTCCGGTTAGATCATTAATTGTATAACCGATGGCTTTTCTATGTAACCTTAGTTCGCGTAGAAGTTTTTCGGTTTGATCTTTGTTGAGCTCGGAATTGACTATCACCGGATATGTTTCGTTTGTGCCCAGGTACTCATAGCGGAGAGATGGTGGTAATGGCTTGAGTTCGACCTTTGGTGGTGTGGAATCAGCTAAGGAATCGCCAAGTTGGGCTGAAAAGGCCTGCGTGCGGACGCACTCAGGGTCTGTGCGGACGCACTTAGATTGGAATTCAGAATTTTCATGTTGAGTGCGGACGCACTGTCGGGCTGTGCGGTCGCAGTCAGCTTGCAATTGTGGAAATTGGCTATCTCCAGGAAGAGTGCGGACGCACTGTAGGGTTGTGCGGACGCAGTCAGCTCGGACTTCTGGGTGACCTTCCTCGTTAGGGTGAATGCGGACGCACTTCTGGTCCGTGCGGACGCACTCAGGGTCAATTTCATCGATTTGATCGTTTTCGGGGCTGGTTCCTTCCAGGATTTGGTCAAGTTTTTCATTAGCTTTGTCTTTCTCTAGATGAGCGGCTATGATTGAGTCTAAAACATCAACTCTGCATATAGAATCATTATCATTAGAGGGGAATTTAATGGCATCAAACATATGAAAATCTACCTTTTCACCACCTATGTCAAATGATATCTTTCCCTCTTTAACATTGATGTTTGCTCCTGCTGTAATAAGGAAATCACGCCCCAACAAGAGAGGGGTATGAGTGTCTTCTTCCATTTCCACAACCACAAAATCCACAGGAACAAAGAACTCACCTATTTGTACTATTACATCTTCCACAATTCTCTCCGGAAACCTTACCGATTTATCGGCCAATTGTAAGGACATTCTTGTGGTTGTCAATTCTACAAGATTTAACCTTTGGTACACAGATTTTGGCATTAGGCTAACACTTGCCCCTAAATCACATAGACACCTACCGAATTTGGTATCACCTATCTTACATGGGATAACAAAGCTCCCGGGGTCTTTAAGTTTTGGAGGTAGCTTGTTTGAGAAGAGAGCGCTACACTCCTCATTTAGGGACACCGTGACCACTTCCTCAAGTGTTCTTTTGTTTGATAAAATTTCTTTTAAAAAGTTTGTGTAAGTGGGCATTTGAGTAATTGCTTCCGTAAAAGGGATGGTGATGTTCAGTTTCTTAAGGTGATCTACAAATTTGGCAAATTGTTGGTCAAGTTTGTTCTTTGCTAACCTTTGAGGGAATGGTATAAACCTGTGAGGAGGAATGTACTTAGGAGTTTCAGCATGTTTTACCTTTTCCGGGATAGAATTACCCGTTTTTTGTTGCTTGTCCGATGTCGGTGAGTCCGCATTTGTGGAGGGTGCATCCGTACTTGGAGGAGCTAGCTCGTTTTGTGCCTCCTTTTGAGGTTGTTGCTGCTCTTCCTCGTCCGGCATCGTGGGTCCTTCATATTCCTTACCATTCCTTAGGGTTACGGCATTTGCTTGCTCCCTAGGGTTGATGTCCGGCTTGCCCGGAAGTGTGCCTTGTTGTCGAGAGGATGAAGAAGCTTGTTGTGCTATTTGTGTCTCTAGCATCTTTGTCTTCGTTTCTAGGAACTCAAACTTTTTGTTGACCTCATTGTTTGTGTTCCTTTGATATTCGATGTACTCCTCCATCATCTTTTCCAACTTGGAGAGTGGTGAGGGACCTTGGTAAGAATTTTGGTTGGACCGGTATTGGTTGGAATTACCTTGGTATTGGTTGGAGTTATCATTCTCGGTTTTCCATTTGAAATTCGGATGGTTCCACCTTGTGTTAGGGTTGTAAGAATTGGAATTGAAATTATCATTTTGCCTAACCTTATTGTACATCGAGTCATTCCTCTTATCACCTTGATTATAGAACATGGCATTCACTTGCTCCACATTTTCTCCTTCCATAAGGGCTTGGCAATCGGCGGTGATATGAGTCGCCTCTCCACATATGCCACATGGAGCCTTCTTTGTCACGGTTTTGACGTTTTGCATTTGTGTCATTTGATATTGCAAGGCCTCCACTTGTGCTTTTAAGGCGGTAACTTCATCGACTTTCATGATCCCCGGTGTATTAGAGACTCGTCCACCTCTTTCGGCTGTCCACTCCCTTTGGTTGATCGCCATATCCTCAATCATTAGCATGGCTTGCTCGGGATCCATCCTTGACATGTTTCCACCTGCAGCAGAATTTAAGTGAGTTTTAGTGGCTATTGTGCAACCTCCATAGAAGAATTGAAAGAGCAACCACATGTCAAGGCCATGGTTAGGGCACAAGCGTTGGAGTTCTGCCCATCGATCCCATGCCTCGGTTAGAGACTCCCCCTCGGCTTGCTTGAACGTTGTGATCTTCGACCGGAAGTGTTGGGTCTTGGATGGAGGGAAGTATTTTCCCAAAAACAATTTCTCCATGTCGTCCCATGTATCGATGTTGTCCCGGTTGACGGTCCTTAGCCACGTCCTTGCATTGTCTCGGAGGGACAAGTGGAAGCATTTGAGTTTGAGGTTGTCTAGCTCATCTCCTTCTCGGGCAAAAGTGCCGCAGTGTTCTTCGAAAATAGCCAAATGGGCGTGTGGATCTTCGTTGAGGGCTCCCCCGAACTGATTTTGGCCAAGCAAATGGATGAGAGAGGGCTTAATATCTCGTGGCTCTTGGCCATGGGGAATGAAGCCGAAGCGGTGGCCGTGTTGATGGTTTCGGCCATTGTTGTTGTGGCTCCCGTTACGAGGTGGGGTTAGTCCTCGTACGGGGGGGCTTTGATTACTACCTTGATCGTCATGGACCGATTGGTCGTCTCCGTTGATGGCTGGATTTATTGGTGGGTCCATTCTTAGATGCTCTTCTTCGTCGTCGAAAATCATCGGAAAAGGGGTTTTTCCTACGCTCATAGACTGCTGAAAAAGAACTTAGATTAGTTTCCAAAAAGAAAACGAAAAAAAAATCTGAAATAAATCGCTAAAGTAAAAACTTAGTATTTAAACTATACTCCCCGGCAACGGCGCCAAAAACTTGTTACGTCAAAAGGGTATATGTAAAAAGCTTTATCCTCAAATACACTTTCGGCTCAGATTGTAAGTATACAATCCTACCAAAAACTTGTTACGTCAAAAGGGTATATGTAAAAAGCTTTATCCTCAAATACACTTTCGGCTCAGATTGCAAGTATACAATCCTACCGTGTAGTATATTATCGGGTATCGAACCACAAGGAGTAAGATAAATACTTAAATTTTTAACCTTAGATGATATATTTCAGAAAAGAAAGAAAGAAAAGTGCAATAAAGTAAATTGGGGGGTTTGTAGTAAAAATCCTAATTGTTGGGTTCAATACCCTAAAAGGAGACAATTAAACTAAAACTGAAAATTAAAAGAGAGTTTTCGGTTGCTTTTCAAGGTTTGGAAGTCTAGGGGCATTCGGTCTACAATCCCTTGCTAATTCTATCTACTCGGGTTGTTTAAATTCATGTTTGATTTTGACGAGGTTTCTAACTTATGTCGTCCTTGGAATAAATATTGATGCTATTATCTTGGGTGAACGGATTAATGTTCCTCAAATTCTAGGGTTTTTACACTGCCTAGCGGGATGTTTAATACACATAATTCAAGACGAACATCAATATTTATTCTAAGAAAGCTTAAGAATGATTTTTAACTTGTGTTAGCCTATGAACAAATATTGATATAAATACTTTGGGTGAACGGATTAATGTTCCTCCGTTGTTAGGGCTGTCACTCACCTAATCGGGATTTTTAATACACATAATTCAAAGTATATATCAATATTTATTCTAAGGTGTCCTAATTAGGTTGTGATTTCTTCCCATACTCCTAACCTTAATTTCTGGAAATCCGGTTTAGATATCAAATTTTTAGTAAGATAAACTAAATCCTAAGATATATATTTATGATTTCAATTAGTACTTCCCTATCTTGACCAATGCCGGAATTTAATAAACTAAAGCGGAAAGACAAGACATAGCATGATTTCAAGCTACTTTAATTTACTAACCCTAACCAGGTGAACTATAAGTCAAGTACTAATGAAATTCATAAAGAATAATTCACAGAAATTAACAATCAATTCAAACAATCATAATAAAAACTAAGATCCGAGTAAGATAAAATTAAACAAGTTCATGCATAAGACCTAAACCCTTAGAGAGAAAACTAGCCTCTCATAGAGATGCAAGAATTCATCAAAAGATTAAAACAAAACATGGCTAAAACAAAGAGAAATTAAATAGAGAAATAGTTTACACCCTTCTCTAGATGAAGAACCTTGATCTTGCCTTTGTTTGCTGTGAACTTCCCTTCTCCTTCCTTGATTCGGCTCCAAGAGATTGATGGTAAAGAAGATTGTATGTGGATTGGTAGTGGATGATTTGGAAGGGAAAGTTGTAGCCCTTTTATAGGAGATGTAATGCTTATTCTGGAGCCAATGGACGTGGGGAGTCATTAGATACTTGCCCCACAAGTTCCCCCACGTCCCCACTTTCCATATTTCACTCCCGGGTCGTTTTTAGAAGCGCCAAAAATAGAAAACTTGATTTTTAGGCTGAATGCGACCTTAGTGCGACCGCAGTGCGTCCGCACTGCGCTCAGATGCTTCAATTTCTGCTTCTGCGTCATGAGTGCGTCCGCACTAGTGGTTCCTGCGGCCGCATTCTGGGTTTGGTTGACATCTGTGTTTTTCGCTAAGTCCTGGATGCGTCCGCATTTTTCCATAGTGCGCCCGCACTAGGCTCGGACTTTTGTTCATTTTCTTCGGGAGTGTGCTGAATATTGACTAAGTGTGGAATGCGGCCGCATTACGGGTCTGTGCGTCCGCATTCAGGAAGCATTTATTCTCCAAATTTTGGCTAAGTGCAGAGTGCGTCCGCACTGGGATCTTCTGCGTCCGCACTGCGCTCGGACTTTTTCTCCTGTTGAATTCTGAGGCTCTGGATTTGACCAAGTGTTGAGTGCGGCCGCATGACTGTCCAGTGCGTCCGCATTTGTGGTCACTTTTTCTCTTTTTGCCTTCTTTTCTGTAGATTGAAAACAAACAAACGCAGTAACTTGATTCTAGATAAATTCTATCCTTTTTGTATGAAAATACAAGATATTTGGTAATGTTTTGTGATAAAAATCGGATCGAATATGAATGTATTTTAGACTTATCAGAATCCTTCCAACTACCGAACAGTCGGCATATCGCAAGTTCACGCCCTCTCCACAACCTGTTGTATTTTAGGGTCACATGGTCGTAAGCGCGTCTCACCGCTCTACCGACCTCCTTAAGGCTGATCGACGGGTCCTCCTTAACATCTCGCTCAATTACATCGGCAATAAGTGATGCCGTAAGTTGTGAATGGTCTGTCCTTGACGACGCAGACTTGCATGTATGTGGGGGTTCACATTTCTTAATTATCCATGACGCCCCCCTACCCACAGGGGTTGCATACAGTCGGAACTCGCATCGCGGTGAGTCTTTGCAAACAACAACTAACTTTTTTGACTCCCTTTTTTGTATTCTGCACTCCCAGTTGCTGCGGATATGAACTTCGTATATTTTCTTCACAAGTTCATCTAGGGTGGTATAAACCTGGTCCGGAGCAAGCTCTGAGGTGTAAACGACACGCTTCCCAAAATAGCTTATGTCTGCTTCTTCAAAAGCAGTGGTATCGTTGAATGTGGCTACCGGGTGCCTGTCTGTCCGACCTCTGATCGGAAATCTGTCCTGCCTGGGTAAATAATCTCCATCACCGTCTGACAAGTGATCAGAATCCCAATCCCCGTCCCAACTATCACCCGAGTTAATTTCACGTTCCGGTATGGCATCAACCCCTTCAGCCTCCAGCATAGCATCTCTCCGGGGAACAATAACAGGTACAAGTATAGGTACGGACGGTGGTACAGAAGGAAATCTGGCTTCTACTACGGGTTGAATAGGAGGTGGAGGTGGTGGTGGTGGTAGGTCGGTGCTATAATCAGTGGTATAATCAGTGGTGTAATCAGTGGTGTAATCAGCAGTGTAATCAGTATGAACGGGTGGTGCGTACGGTTCAGACGGTGATACATGACCCAAGTTTTGGTTACCCGAGTGGTCAAAACCCGAGTGCTGCTGCACTGGGCTATCATAACCTGTATGGTCTGTAGAAGGTCCAACCCTGGTCCGATGCAGAAACTTTCTGGAATACAACTCCATTATCGGGGTACCCGTAGATTGAAAAGTATTGTAAACACATCTCCAACCATCCTCATTTGTTATTGGATACTTTACATAGTAAGGTATATCCCGCCCTGCGTCAACCCGAGTAACCAAATCTATGTCATACCGGTTGGGGGTTACACCAATCCTTTCGAATACCATTTGCTTAAGTTCCAGAAATGAGGTGTTTTCATTTACCTCAAAGCCGTGGGTCGGATCTTTCGAGTAACGTACTCCCTCCACACCCACCTCGAACTTCCCGCCCACATATAGTGTAACCAACATTTTATCTACATTAATAAACAAACTTTTATCAGTTACAAAATAATAGTACACAGTTAAATTATTAGTAAATAACAACATTAAAAAAAAAAATTAATAAAATTAATTAAAATAAATAAATAAAAAAATGAACAGTAATCTACAGTAGTCTACAGTAATCTACAGTAATCAACAGTAGTCTACAGTATCTACAGTAATCTACAGTATCTACAGTAATCTACAGTAATCAACAGTATCTACAGTAATCTACAGTAATCAACAGTATCTACGGTAATCTACAGTAATCAACAGTATCTACAGTAATCTACAGTATCTACAGTAATGCATAGTAAAATAAATAATAAAATAATAATAATAAAAACTAATAAAAAAAAAATTACCTGCAGAGAAAGAAGAGCGATGAATTCGGGGCGAGGGCGAGGGCGAGAGAGTGTGAGAATGAGAGGCAGAATGGGCATTTATAGGCTGGGCAGTGAACCGCCCCACCATGGGGCGGTTTGCTTGGCCGTGTGGACCGCCCAACGACTGGGCGGTTTGGTGGGTAGGGTGAACCGCCCAGTCATGGGGCGGTTGGGTCATTTTTGAAATTTTTTTCGAGTTGGGGTTAGATTTGATATTTTTCTTTTGTTTGAGGTTATTAATAAAAATTTCGGTGCGCCCCTTTCCTGGACGGTGTGCATATTAAATCTGCATTCATAGTATCTTTAAAAAAAAATAGAAAATGATGTCAACTTGGTTTATTAATTTGTAGCACATGGTAACAAAAAAAAACCAAGTGGGTGATATGTTGGATCTTAATAAGAACCATAATTTTTTTTCGTTTCTTTTAGAATTGCCTGAAGAGACTGTATTTGTCTTTCAGTTTTTTCTATAAGATCAAAGTTTCCAGACAATTCATCTATGATTCTATATTATTTTATAAATAAAAAAAATTGTATGCGTCTCTGGCTTTGAACAAAATAAAAATAATTAATGAACGTTGTAGCCTGGAGAAGTACCCTCCTACAGTCAATGTTCCAATCCCAATCATTGTGCAAGTCGGCACAGTACAATTGACAAATAGCAGCGTGTATTTATCACCTAATTTGTTAATCTCCCCTCCATTTCAGATATCAGTGACATCTCCAGTTCAAATAGACACCTACATCTTGCTTGCTTTTTCTGGATTTTTCAATGCATGTATCCAGAATTCCAGACTATATATATAATATATTGTTTTTGTAGTTGTGGTTGAAATCTGCAGATGCGAACAGCACATGCTGCTAGATTTGTAGCAATCATTTATTGATTAATATGGTAGGTTTGGTTTGATGATTAGTACAGATTATAATTTAAATTCAGATATTTGTAATGGCAATTGACAAGTGCAAATATTTGAGCCTTTTGAGGTCTACAGTGCTTGAAAGGGTATAGATAAGGTACTGTTTCAACGCTACCCAATCAGCTTTCAGTATTTTTTTTTAGTAATTGAAATTTTTTTATTCAAATTTGAGTAGAACTAAGGTGCTCTTAAGCTCACCAAGTCCTTTGTGAGCTTAATTCAAAAACCTATCGGATTGACTTCAAACGACATTTTCAAACCGTTAGATGTTTAATCTATATTAAAATGTGCTTGGAGACCAAATTTTTCATTTTTTGGAATTTTTTTACTATTTATTAAGCTGGTTTGAAAACCGCTATTTTTATTAAAATTCTGCACCATTAAAAAACGGCGATTTTCAAATCATCTTAATAAATAGTAAAAAAATTCCAAAAAATGAAAAATTTGGTCTCCAAGCACATTTTAATATAGATTGAACATCTAACGGTTTGGATATGTCGTTTGAAGTCAATCCGATAGGTTTTTGAGTTAAGCTCACAAAGGGCTTGGTGAGCTTAAGAGCACCTTAGTTCTACTCTTCAAATTTTTATATTAAATTTTTTTATGCATGGTTTTTTCTATTCAGATTCAAACTTGTGACTTTTAACACAGATGACATTGCATTTGCTACTAGATCAAAGACTGATTCGCACTGAAAAAAATTGTGTACTAAATATTATATTATCATGATTCCATTAAAAATATCTTAAGTAACCACGATAATGTTATATGTTTTCTTTAATTTTTAGCAATTCTTACAACAAATATCACAAAAACTCTGTAAATTAACTTTCATATTCCATCATTTCTCACATTCTTGTCATTTTTCTATGGAAAAATTGTAGTATTGCTACGATTCTTTTAATTTTCGAAAAATTCTGTAACAACAATAGATGAAAATTAAAGAAGCCGTTATGGCGATATAATTCTTTATTAAATAAAATAAAAAAGATTATACAAGAATCGTAGCATCATTACTGGTTTTTGTTGTGCGTCAAAAATAAACACTTGTGGATTCATATTAAATAATTTCTATATTAAATATAAATATTTTTAGGACGTTAATAATTAGTAGAGTCTAGGAGTGAAAACAGTATAGATAATATCCGATTCGTATTCGATCCGTATTTGAAAAATTAGATGTGGATATCCGATATCTGTGTGGATATGGATACTGATATGGTTTTACGTTTCAATTATTCGTATCCGAATAGTAGATATATATCATATATTTTAATATATATTATGAAAAAAATATTGTTATTCACCATTAAAATTAGTAAATATTATGACCTTTGGTATTTTTTAATATTATTTTAATAAATATATGATCCGATCTATATCCGTATCTGTATCCAGCTGATATCCAATTCGTATCCGTATCTAAAAAATAAAAATAAAATATAAATATAGTTTTACCACTATCCGCTCTGTATTCGCTCCGTTTCACCCTAGTAGAGTCACGGTCTCACAGGACATAAAGTGCAAGAATAAAATTATTTTAAAAAAAATCAACACAATCACCAGTACATAACACATCATCATTAACAGTTGTGAATGGACTTCAATAACGGTTGTAAACTAAGAGCATCCACATTCCCTGTATTATTAGAATTTTTAATTTGACGTGGCAATTTCTAATCTAGTTTCAAGGATGTGGAAGAGTTTCTTATTTAAAAACTATGCAGTAAAGTTTCTTATTAAGAAACTGTTTATAAACTCCATGTTGCCTAAATGATTGATTCAAATTATTTCACATTTTTAATTTGTTGCTAACGTGGTTTCATAGAAATTCTAAAATTAATTTCATGAATGTGAAAGTTTGAAATTTTAGAGACCTTAATTTCTAAAAAGTTATTAACAGTTATTTAGAAATTATTTGAGTTGCTGAGATGCAGATGCTCTAACAATCAAATTCTCGCTTCGCACTAATTGTTCCTCATTTTTATTCTTATCCCTATAAAGAACAATTTAATTGTAAGAAACGTAAATTGCAACAAAAAGCGAACAAAACTACAAAACACACCAGAAAACACACTATTTTTTCCCTGCCTCTCTTTCTTCTTCCCTTTATGTTTTCTTTAACAACTAGAGCCGAAACATCGTGTTATTTCTGCCCGATTTAATTAGTCGTTCTGTGACTATTTTTTTTTTTTTTTACAGAAATTCATGAATTAAGTACTTTAGAACTTTTAGTATTATTTTACTGGAACAACGGAGAAAAAAAGGTAAAATAATGTTTGGAGTTCGAGGTGTAATTATTGCCTTTCTTTTTTTACAAAAAGGCCAGTAGGTAGAGTGGAAAAAACGTGTTGTATTGTGTTGTACTTTATTGTCTCGTAAGCAAGTTAATTTTTTATGTGCCGTGCTGTATCGTGATCAAAATGTTAAGGGATAGTCTCGATATGCGAATGGTCACACCACGTGAGTCACACCGTGTCCAAACGTAACTCACGTGACAGTTTAATCATAATTTAGGTTAGTTTATTCAAGATTTACCATCTGGTCAAGATCTAATGGTCATAATTACACGTGACTCGTGTGACCACGTACTGTGACTAAATCTTTCGCGTGGCGTGACATGCCGTGTCAAATTTTCTAAATATGATCACGGCACGCGAATGGTTACGGCACGGGACACGCGAATCATGCCACACGACCGACACGCATGCTATGCCGTTTCGTACCGTAACTGTGCCGTTTCGTGACGGAGCCAGCTCAGCCATGCCATTTTTCCCACTCTACCCTTAATTAATGCATTTTATTATCGGATTGCTATGTTTTTTCTTTTTACGGAGGTTCATCGTTTCGAGACAAAGCAGAACTGAAAATAACCCGCTATCTTGATTAACTCTACCTGATACAATTTGATTGTAAAGATTGAGCCATAGAAGACGCCGAATAGAATTCTGTGGTAAAAATTCAGAAAGGGAAGAGAAAGTTATTGCCTGATCTCGGTGCACAGCATGACAAGAAATTCTCCTTTTATTTTAACACCAACCTCTTGAATAGAATTAAGTGTTAGTTTTCAATTTCTCTTCTACTCTTTGTTATACTTATATCTAATATATTTCTCAACTCTTATTTTCTTTTTCTATTTAATCATGGAGTTAATTGTTCACAACTGAATATTGTCTGATTTATTTATTTCCCATCATACCCTTGTCTTTTCCCATATAATGTACCGTGTAACAAAAAATCACCTAAAAGGAAGCAAATAGCTAGATAGAAACTTGTGTCTTGAAATTAGGACCTTCATCTAAACATCGATCTTTGCAGGTGGGGCATTCATCTAATAATCTGACTGAAGGCGCTAACTAAGGGCCTGTTCGGCTGCACAGTGGGAACGGGAACGGGAATAGGAAATTTTTGAACTGGATTTTACTGTTCACGTGGGAAAAAAAAAAATTCAGTCTGAGTGAATTTTTTTTTTCTCACGTGAACAGTAATTTCGGAATTACTGCCGAACAGGACCTAAGAGAGACGCAAGACGCTACAATGCGGATCCCACCCATCTGTTCAGGACCAGAGACGATGTGCAGGAACCGGAGAAAACGGAGGGTTGGGCTGTTGAAGAGATGACAACACCTGATTCATTAGAGAGATCTAACCAATCAAATTAGGATTTATTTCATGTATTAATTAAATGACCTATCTTTATTTTTTGTTTTGCTAAATGTATTAATCAACATACAATTCCAATCAAGAATTTTATTTGAAATAATTGGTTAGCTAATGCAATAGTATGATTGTAGTAGTGGATCTATTTAGTGCACCATCAATCATGTAATTTCTTACAACAAAATTCATATTGGGTCCAGAAACATAGAGTTTCACAAAAATTGTGACTTTGATATTCTTTCTCACCATTAATCTAAGCCAAGCCAATTAGAAAAATAGATACCTGACAAATGAGTTCACCAATTGCATGTTTATTCTAAAACACATATATAAGAGAACGAGAATAACAAAACAGGTGCCTTGTTGCATTATTTCATACATTTTTGTAAAGTCTTAGAGAGCTGTCTCTTAACAATTATCGCCAATCGCCTACTAATTCTGAAAAATGGCTCACCTGAACCAACTACCCGGCCGAAAAGAGAAGCTATATCTCAACTCATGTATACGTACAAAAGCTATATGCTCTATAGAGTGAAAGAGAGGCGATTGCCGTAGAGATGCTTCCTCTCGAACCAATTTTCTAGGTATCTCAACTTGGGGTTAATTTCCTCCTTTTCCTTTCTGGTAAGAAGAGATTAAAAAAATGAGAGAGAACAACAAATCGAAGGAAACCATTTCTTTAATCTGTTTTTTACTGATACAATGTCAATCTTTTTAATTCGTTTAATATGGTTGGATACAAGGGGATTAATGAATTGAAATAGGAATGGTCTAGTGTAATTAAAAAAGAAGATCGCTGGAGAGTAATAAAAATCCGTAGAGTCATGCAAAAATAGGGAAAGCACCAAAGCGCGGGGAAGAAGAGATGGATGAATTCTCAAATACAAAAAGTAGAATAAAATAGAAAAGAAAAGGGTATTTTTGTCTTTTATTATTTTAATCATGGATTTAACTACGGTTAATTCTATAGTTATTGTTTAATGGGTAAAAAGAAAGAGTTTTCAGAGTTAAGGAATAAATTAGATAAATTAAAGTGTTTGAAGGTAAATAAGAAATTAGAAAAGTCTTTGAGGTATACAAAAAATTAACCCTAGAATTAAGACATAATATACACGCACTCCTTTTTTTACGTAACTTCTATTATCTTATTATATACTTATGCAATCAAGCACGCAATTAACGACGGTGTAATCTTGTATTATATGCAGAAGTCATTTATCATTAATGATCTTTGCGATTAGTTTTGCGTGACTAAATCTCTTATGCTATGTCTCGTCAACGTGACTCGATCACTATGCTAATGCAAAATTAATTAATTGCTAAAATCCGATTTTAGTGAGGAAATTAGCTGCGTTACAATTGGTTTTGTCATGGTTAGTCATGATATGTCACACCACGCGTGGGAGTCATATGATATGATATATGTGTCGCGTGACATTTTCATTTGCACTAAAATAACACGTGTCTTCCTCTTATCTAAAATAACATGTCATGACACGTCACGTCACGCAAATTGACTCGGTCACGTCAGATGACAAACTTTTTCAACATTGTTTCTTTATTGTAATTTATTTTGTAATAGTTTCTTATTTTTTAACATCTTTTTTAGTTTTTTTCTATGAACTAATCAATACCTGAAAAAAAAAATATGATCTATCATGTCATCGATAACACTAACATAATTATTATTGTGATGAAACTGTTTTTCATCATTTTAATCACGTCATGTGAAATAATATTTTAATTATGTGCCGTGCTACAACCGAATCACAACGTATTAGTCATGTTACGTCACGCCACTCCACATTTTTCCTTCACTACTCTAAATAAATGGTTTTATTAGATTTTTTTTTCTGCTCACACAGTCACACACATACATAGAGATTTAACGAATTCATCATATTTTTCAGGTGGGTTCTTCATATTTCCTGTCCAAAATACTCTCTCATAGTATAGAGAGAGAGAGAGAGGGAATAGATGAATTCCTTTTTTTTGCGGTCTTAAGAGTCTAATCACAGATGATTAAGGGATGGAGGCAGAAGAGATGGTAGAGAAGAACCAATAGAAAAGAATGATCTGGAATAGAAAGGACCACTTTGCCTAATAAAAATGCACTTTATATGTTTTGTTGTTATTATATAGGCATTTTTGGCAAATGTTTTGGGTGTTTTGCTTATGTGAGTTTCTAAGTGATGTAATGATGAAGAAGCTCTAGGGACTTTTTAGTTAATTGTACAAGGTGTCTTGCTGTAAAGACCTATAGGTGTAGTACTAGTTAATTGGTATCATATTTTCTAATTTTTTGATGTTTAATAGAAATGATATAATCTACTTTTATATAAAAAAATGCGTCTGATCACATATAGATTTTGCGAGTGTTTAGGTTTGATGAATATTCTAATATGATTATGCATTTATAAGGGGGCGAGCCAGGCATTCGAACAATAGGGGTCAAATATATACGAGGATTAATCATATAAAAATTTTCTGCTGAGAATATGAATCAATTTTACCATATAAAGACATTTTACTCTAAATTATATAGAAAATTGTACAAAAATATAAAAAAAAATGGGGATCAATTGACCCCATTCTCCCTTCTTCAATCTGCATTTATATAGAAATTTGTTATAAATTTCCGCATATTCGCGGATAGATTTTAAATGCGTCTGATCACATATAGATTTGTGAGTGTTTAGGTTTGATGAATATTCTAATATGATTATTTTTTATAAAAATTCTAATATGATTATGTATTTGTATTAGAAATTTGTTATAAATTTCCGCATATTCACGGATAGATTTTTTCATGTATGATAATATTGTTTGATAAAAATAACAAATATATATATTAATTTGATCATTTGGAAAATTTGTTGCAAATTTACATAATTTAATTTTCGAGTTGTACTATTTAGGTTGGAGGTTTTCCACAATCAGTTGATTTTAAATAGATGCATTTAATCCTTCACGTCGACTTGGATGGTCCAAATCTCAAATAGATGTTAAATATGCAGTTCATTCGAAGAAAGTTTTGATAAAAATAATCAATTTAAAATAAATAAACTATAAATAATTAAATATATATGAAATATCATTAAAGTATCATGAGAACAGTGCACCTCTCAAGTGTCTACCTTGCGTCTACTCTTGAATACATTCAATTCTATTTTTTTAATGGATATATATGCTCTACTTTTAACATCTAGATGTATAGATCAAATTTATACAAAAATTATCTATTAAAATATTTACAATTAGAGACTTGCCTAGCTCATTCGGAACTCTCCTTTAGTATAAATTGATAACCTTAAATTTGATACAAGCTGCGTATGTTTTATAAACTTGAATTGTTGGATCTTTCATCAGACAATTTCACACCTAGTAATGCAAGACATCGCGTTTATAAGTTATAACTACTGAAGAATGAGACTATTGTAATATCTATATCGAGCAAAGCTAGAGTGTGATGTGCTCACCAAAAAAATTTAGTGAGCACAACTTCAAAAGTTTATCGAATTGGCTTCGAACGACAAATTCAAATTGTTGAAATCCATTACTTCATGAGTGATGCATGTATATGAAATTTATTAGAAGTTTCAAATTCATTTAGTACAATTTTACATGTACATGTATCACTTATGAAGTAGATAGATTTCAACAGTTTGGATTCGTCGTTTGAAGCCAAACCGATAGACTTTTGGAGTTGTGCTCACCAAACCCTCTTGGTGAGCACCAGGGGCGGACCCAACCCAGTTCAGGGGAGTCAACTGCCCCTCTCTGGATTTTGAAGTTTTATACAAATATATAGGTTCAGTTCGACTATGCCTCCCTCTAGAATTTTATTTGCCCCTCTCTAGAATTTTATTTGTCCTCCTTTGGACTTTTGGTTTGTAATTAATGTTAAATTTAGGGTTAAAATTATCATAAATTTCTTGAATTCTAATTGGTAATTAGGATTAGAAGTCAAAGTATTGAAAATTAGAAGTCAAAGCATTGAAAATTAGAGCATTGTTTTTTTATCTAATACCCTATTGGATAATGTGTTTGAACCTGATTAACTATTCAAATCCGATTTGTTATTTTCTTGCCCCTCCCTGACAAAAATCCTGAATCCGCCCCTGGTGAGCACATCACACCCTAGCTTTGCTCATATATATTACATATTAATCCATACCATGAATTCATATTTTATTTTTAAAATTCAAACAATTAATCCGAAAGCACAGAGATTATTTTTAAAAATATACTTGTCAAATTTTATATTTTTTAAGATAAAAATCACTTAATCTAAAAATTCTTTACTATCCGAAAGCACAGAGATTTTTTATCTATTCATATATTATCTCCGCTAATAGTCGGCTAATATTGAAAAAAAATTTGATGCTAACACTTCAAAATTTGAACCATTTTCACAGGGAAGTGCAAGCGCTGCATTTAAATTATTCTTTGGTTGGTCCAAACATTAAATGCACCACTTAATATGACTTGCACGGTTGATACGGGGTCGACTGTCGAGAATATGAATCCTACACCGCGCTGTATCCAATCAATCGACGCATCTTATAATTTTATAGTCACGCTTTGCTGATGCTCCAGGAGCAAGCAACAATTTCCTCTCCCAAAAAGAAACAATGCAACAAGAAAATTGGGAAAGCTGTGCACTTCCCTCCGGTTCAGATAAACTGGAGAGACGTATTCCCATTAACTCAATCCACGTCTGCACGTAAAGGCAAGTCTCCGCTTTGACATGTAGACCATCGATTTTGTTCCAGCCAATGACGTGTCATCACGTCAGTAAAGGACTTCTCAAGTGGTTTACAACTGGAGATGATGACTTAATATCAGGCGGCGCATATAGAAATCACTCCTTTCATTCCTCTCTCTTCCTTCCATTTCTCTCACAGCTTTCTTTTTCTCTTTCTATACCCCGTCTCTCCTCTCACCTCTCTCAACCGATCCGAAATATCTCGTCGAGAGAAAGCGGGAAAAAGGAGCGAATTAAGGGAGAGACAGGGAGAGAGATGGTGGAGACTAGGCGGAGTACAGCAGCGGCAGCGGCCGCAGGGACGTCGGGGGCAGCGGCGGCGCCACCTCCTGCTACTTCTCCCTCCCGACGCCGCACAAAAAGAATCAAGGTAACAGCAAGATCCTGATCTCTTCTTGAACGGGACTTATTTTTCTGTGTTCTCTCTTTTCCTTTTTTTTTTTTGGATTGACTCTCGTTCCTGCCCCTCTCCATTTGGTGGGAACATAAGACTTCCCTCGACCCTCAGCAGTAATCTCGTTGCTTTTTGAATGGAGGGAACCTTTGAAAAATTAGGCTTTTCCGATCACTATATTGTACAGTGGGGTTGCACATGCAGAGACCTGTTCAGCTGTTCTCCGGTTCTGTACGTACTGGAGGAGGAGATGTTAGCTCAGTAGTTGCTATTCTCTGTGTTCGTTTGCCTATGTAAATGTTTTTTTTTTTCTGTTTTAAATACAGGTAGAGAGACAAGGGCCTGGGACTGATGAACCAGTGCCAGATGATGCAGTGGATGAGCAGCCTCCAGTGACAAAAGCACATGGTGAGTTTTTTTAATTTTCAGTGATCTGTACTTTTAATAATTCTATTCTTTGCTTTCCTCTAACATATGAAGACTCAACATCAATTAATATCAACTGCATAAAAAGTACGGTGGTAATTTTTGTAGTGAGGTGGTAATTTTTGTAGTGAGTCGGACTCGTGGATTTTTGCTGCCCTTAGCCTGTCAATTCTGTGTGGGGTCCAAATTGCAGGGAATTTCAAGAATTGTTTTCAAAATTACGGAGCCCAAATGGATTCATGTTCGAAATAGTACCTATTGGCGCTGTTTGCTGAGAATTGTAACTTTTGCAACTTGATTATATTTTGAATAGAATTTTTGGGGTTAAATACAGAGAGTGTAGAGACGGAGGCATCGGTGAAGAGTGCGGAGCCACTGCAATTGACTAAGAAGAGAAATAACAAGCCGCAACCTAAGGCAGCGTCCCCACTGTCATGGGGCAAGCTTCTTTCGCAGTGCTCTCAGGTATACCCTTGCAATATACAAGCATAGCCTTGCAACTTAGAACCTTAATACCCCTCTGTTCTCCTTTTTTTAACAAGATATAGTAGCAGAGAGGGTTACATTGGATTTTGTTTTATTTCTTGGAATAAAGGGAACAACAAGGGGTTAGATAAGATTATGAGGCATACAGTTTACTTGGTCAATGAAGCATGTTTTTGATACTTTGCATGGGTGCATATGAAATGTTCCTTTCTATTACTACCTTTTTGTCGATTGTTATTGTTAGCAGTTAAACATTCGTCTGACCATTTTTAATTTGATGAAGGATCCCCACCAACCAATTTCTGGGTCTATGTTCACTGTCGGCTATGGCAGGAAATGCAACCTGCGGCTGAGCAATTCATCAGGAGGTGCTACTATATGCAAATTGCGACAAGTTGATGTAAGAAACAGTACTTTTATTGGTTAGAGTCATCTAACTCATTTGGAGTCAATCTAGGCAAACACATTGTCAAGTTGATTTCCGTAGGTTGTGGTTTGGCCAAAGACAATAAGTTAAATATTAAGTTGTAATTGAGATAGTTTCATTAATTTTAGCAGAATTTAAGAATGATATTTGATGTTTAATTAATCTGAACAGAATGTACTGAACTTCACCTTCTTTGGAAAAGAAATGTAGGACACACATTTTGTTTTCTTGTGGATTTTATACAAGATTGTTTAGTTGCATAAAGTGATTGTTGAATTCATACAAGAGTGAATGTGGTACCATAAGCTAGTTATGCAACTGTTGCGTCTTGCTGTTCAGATCTAGGTGTCCTGAATTAATTCTGAACAATTGGGTTGAGTCTGAAGTTACCAGAGGAATTATGATACCCTGATCATGCAAGGTTGGTTGGGAATTGATATCTTTATATCGAAGTATCAATACCCATAAGAAATAGAAAAGCACTGACCTAATCAAAGAAATAAAGTTTATTAACATCTGAGTTGACTATGAAAGAAGCGAGAGCCAACCATGTTTTATGATTTTGATACATTTCCTGACTAGATTTTATCACTTTTTTTTGGGCTAAGCGTGACGGCACACCAGTTGTGATGCTTGAGAATGTGAGCTCAAAGGGTCATGTGCGTGTGAATGGAAAAACCCTAGATAAGGACTCTGATATTGTATTGACAGGTGGAGATGAGGTGGTTTTCAGTTCAACTGGGAGGCATGCTTATGTATCCTTTTTATTATCTTTGCAAGTAGTAAAATTGGTTATACTATAATTAAGTTCTCATATCATGATTAACAAGTTCATTTTGGGAATATGTTGGTTTCAGAGATTCGCAATTAAGACAAAGGTTAGCACCATTGAGACTAAATTGGTTATACTCTCATATCATGATTAACAAGTTCAATCTGTGTATTTGGCAAAAAAAGGTTCAATCTGTGAAGTGTTAATTTCATAGGTTTGCAACAAGAACAATGGATAGCAGCACCATCGTTTATGTGTTGGCATGTCTACTGATACTAGTTCTGCAGTTCTAACATATACCAATTACTGGTTCATAAGTACTGTCTCTATGAGGCATTTACCCCTATGCAGATAATTTATTCAGTGCAAAACCAAACAAAAGGAACAAAACCAAACCAAACCAAAATAAAACAAGGATAAGTACCATTATTTAGGCATATCTGGAAGCAAAACCAGTGGAAGCATAACCAAGCAAAATGAACCAAACCAAACCAAAACAAAGATAGGTACCATTAATCAGGCAAATCGGTGGTCCTTAATGCACATCTATAGATATTTCAACCACTTTCTTCAGGGGAGAAACAGAGTGCTAAACCGACATTCTCTTCGTCGCGGTGCATGAGTGGCGGGGTGGCACAAAAAATTGCATCAAGATTCGAGTCGAAATCTAAAGACCAGTTAACTGCTTCAGCCAAAGGCTCTGCAATTCTTGCATCTCTTGGGGTCTACAAGAAGGACGGCTCTGGCCTTCCTCCTATTGCTCCTCATGGTGAGACCATCTGGCTTATGTTTGCTGTTTTTTATTGGGGCAGGTGAATTTGGAGTAATAGACATTGTACCAACTGGTATGTGAAACAGCGAGAAAAGGTGAAATAACCGCATATCGGACACCTTGAATGGAAGTATACATTTTTTTCTTTTGCTGGTACCATCCTGTTTGCCATTTTTAAAAGTGGTAGTTATTGGTGCTCTATAATGACTGAAGGCTCCAAATTAAGTTGATGAACACATGTAACAACAACAGAAATTTTTAGAGTCACTACTGGTACAATAACTCTTATAGGTTGGTTGATGGTTCTGACATGCCAGTGGGTCAAGAAACATTGACCAGTACTCACCTGGGTGGGTTGACCTCTCAGTTGGAATAAAAAGTTGCCTACTTATGTTGGTTTGTCCTGATTTGACTTGAATTATGAGTTAGTCCTGATCAGACTGGATCTAGCAACGTGCCAGTTTGTTTTGAGTGAAACTTGTCACCCCTACTGGGCAAAAGCACTAGTAGTGTAGTGGTACTGTCTTTTATTTATACCTGTGTTTTCTGTATGGTAGGTGCCAGATTTACCATTTGGAATGTAAAATTTGTAATTTTAATGTTTCCTGGTACACATGTGGTTACTGCATCTGTGCACAAAATACCAGAAGGAACAGTCTCTTACAAATCCAATTGAAGGTGTCATCAGCTAGCAGCCCTGACCCTTATCGAGCCATTACCTATATTTTCGCCCTTCAAAATTTATTTTAAAACTCAGTGCAGATTGAATATTTTTTACCTTTGACCTGTGAATTTTCATCAATTTGCTTTTACTTTTCTTTCCCCCAAAACTATTAATCCTTGTTTAGGCATTTTTTACTTTGTATACCATAACCTTATAAAAAATAAAGAATACACATATGCGTATCTTGTCTTAAGGATTTTTGAAACTACATATGGCCTTTATCATATTAGTTGGGGTGCTTGCATCTTTATAATACATTGGTGGAAAACCTCTCTTTTGGTTGCTTGCTACTTTCCATAATTTAGGAACCTTGGTAATAACGAATAATGCTAATAAACTAGGATAATAAGAGGTAGCTCTCCCCATTAAAAATAAAGACTATAATAGGGATTAAGTTATCACCTGACCCTATTTTTCACGAAATTCAGGCGAAACGGCATATGTTGGTAGTCTCTACAAATTTCTGGCAGATCAGAGAGATGCAATGCCGGCATCAGCAAAGCCACAGGCATTGAAGGAAACTCTGAAACAGTCTGTTTTGGATCCCAGTGAGATTCAATGTTCCTTTGATGACTTCCCCTATTACCTCAGGTGCTTTTTACATATAATCAATCATGCACAATGCAATAGTTATGTTGGGAGATGATAGTATTTCGGTAATGTGTGAAGAATTAGAAGGGCACCTGAAAATAACAAAATGTCGATACAGTAAAATCCCAATCATCTGAAGCGAATTAAAATTTGCATGGCAATTCTAGTCGCTTAAGTTAATTGACTAGGAGGTCAAAATAGAGTTCAAATTTATTGGAATTCTGACCAAATCTGTTATGGTTAGGAATCAATATATTTGATCTAGATTGGTACCTACTTGTTACAAAAAATGAGCCCTATAACTTAGGCAATTGATCAAAGAGTCAAACTAGTTAACTCGACAAATGGTATTTCTACTTGGTTTTCATTTTGCCTGATTGTAGTGTTAAGCCTTTTTAAGGGTCCGGCACAATTTGTTATCAAGAAGTTATGATGAATTAGAAGCTCCGAGTGTTTTTTTTAGGCGGTATCCTGTGCTCTCTCATTTGCTGCTCTGTCCATGTCTTTTTGTTAAACCATAACCCTGGTCACCCTTTAAAATCCTCTCTGTTACAATTGTAGTATTACTTGTAACTGTTTTTACTTTATTTATTACTAATATTATTGTTTTTCATTATCTTCCAGTGAGAACACAAAAAATGCAATTGTTGCAGATGCATTTGTTCACCTCAAGTGCAAGGATTTCCAAAAATTGACGAAAAACATCTCATCTTTGAGCCAGCGTATGCTATTAACTGGCCCAGCAGGTATTTGCCTTTGAAGAATAGCATTAATTAAATTTTGCATATATAACTGTTGACAACTTATATAACATGTTTTCTATGAGAGATCACTGCTTGATTGTATCCTTGGGGAAAAATAGATTTAAATTTTCTTTTTAGGCACTAGGATGTAAGGTTTTTTCTTATTTGTTTTGGGTATCCGAGTACATAAGTCTGATGATTTATTCGTGATAACAAAAGGTAGAATTAAATAAAATAAGATAAATAAAAAGGAAGAATTAAATTGCAGATGCGATGTTTTTTGTATGTAGGGACTGAGATATATCAAGAAACTATGGGGAAAGCTGTAGCTAAGCATTTTGATGCTCGATTTCTCTTGGTTGATTGTCTGCTTTTACTTGGTGTAAGTCACTTTGTTTCAATTGTTGGTACTAGTAGTAACTTGGTTGTTTCCCATATTGTGAGACGAACTAATACATGACATGTTTCCCATATTGTCTGCTTTTACTTGGTGTAAGTCACTTTGTTTCAATTGTTGGTACTAGTAGTAATTGGGTCAGATAGTATCCGTTTGTAATATCAATATCCAGAAGGATACTGATTCTCTAGGCAGTATGGATTCAGATAATTATTGGCACTGGCAAGCAGATATGGGCATAGATTTGGATATTATTTAAACTTGATTTAAAACTAGTTATTACAAATTGGGGCTGTTCTTACAATATATAAAAAAAATGATTCTGTTAAAACAATGACATTTTTATTTCATATGAAAATAATGATATTTGGTCATACTTACTAAGTTGCTTGTATTCTATTCACCTTTTTTCATTTATCAAGCAACAATGGTATTCTATCAAAGAGGTATTTAACAACATCCGCTTTGGTATCTGAAATTATCTGTATGTATAATTGTAACTGTTTGCGTCTGATGTGCCATTTATATCTGAATTGCATCCATATCTAAGTATATTCCCATGTTTCTATTCATTTTTGGAAAGAAATATGGGTATGAAAATGGTTTCATGACATCTGATATTTTCTCACCCCTAATATTGCATCTTGTTTTGGGACTAAACAATGATTTTGCAATGGTTTCAGGGACAATCGTTCAAGGATTTCGAACCCTATAAGGAAGGTATCATAATATATTTTTAATTGGAACTGTAAATTTTGTGTCTAGAAATAATCACTCATTCCCCTTCGAAAGAAAAGGTGTATGTTCAGTAAGGCTAAAATTGAACTGAACATAATTTTGTGAACAATATCCTACAGGCACTTCCCCTAAAGATAAAATTATGATAAAATGGGTCTACATTTATTTTTAAAACAACCATCTGACACGCTATCTTCTTTTAGGCGATAGAGTAAGATACATCGACTCCACAACTCCTGGTTTTTATCGCACACATAGGTAAGCCATTTCAATAGACTCCTTCAGATAGTACCATGCTGATGCTAATAGTATTGATATTTTTTATAATTTGAATATTTTAGCAACAGCTAAGCCCCAATTTATATTGCTGATTACATGGAAAGGAGCAAGATGAAATATGGGCCAAACCTGTGATCACTGTCCAAATACATTCAGAAAAACTGAAAAAAAGTTCGCAGCTATTTTCGTGATGTATTAAATATGTTGCCTCTTTGGACTTAGTCCCTAACCATTGAAGCAAGGTGAAGCTAATAATAAATGAAGTGGCCCTGATGTTTTCATATTAGCTTATAATGAACTTGATGGTTCTTTCAAGTTGGAAGCCAACAACAAATAATTATTGTCATCTGCATGTATCCATGGTTGTTAATTTTTAGTTGCTTGCTTGAGAATTTTAGAAAATGTTCTAATATTGGGTGCTAATTGCAAAAGGAACCCAATTTAGAGATTATATTTCTGTGGCTTTATCTTATTGCACAGTTTTCCTGTGATCTTTATATAGGGGACCTGAGTATGGACAGAAGGGAAAGGTGATGCTTGCCTTTGAAGATAATGGGTCTTCTAAGGTTGGAATTCGATTTGACAAGAAAGTATGTGAAGGAAATGACCTAGGTGGTCTTTGTGAAGAAGACCATGGTTTCTTTTGCACTCGTAAGTATGGAACGTGATTTGGGTTTTGTATGGCAACAGACAATTCATGTTTACGTAACCATGCAAAATGTCAAAGCATCATGAATAAAGTTACATGCAGATCTCTGCAAAATTCATGATATAGCGACTGCCATTTTTTGTTTTTTACCACTGTGAAGTTAAATTTTGGATCCCCTTGAAATTTAACATATGACATCAAACAAGAAAGAGGGTTATAGATGCGTTTCACATGGTTTTGATAAATATTCCTTGAATTGTTGATTTGTGTGCTATCTGATCGTTCATTAAATTGTTTAATATTTCAAATCACTTGATCATTGTGAGAGTCACCGAATTTGTGTTAGTTTTGTAGGGGACTTAAAACTGTAGATAAGAATGCACCATTTATGTTTTTATTTTTGTGTGCTTTCAATCCGATGGTGTGTCAGATATGGGTCAAGCATACATTAAAGAAAAATTATAATATTTTTGATGCTATTTTGTTACTTGGTACTGCATTGACCAGCATAATACCATTCATTTCTTGATTTTGAAGATCTTTTACTATCTGATGTAAATAAACTTATTCTAGACTTCTCTTGGTTTCAGCCGAATCTCTTTGCCTTGATACGCCAGGATGGGAAGATTCTGATAAACATCCCTTGAGTGAGTTGATTGAGGTGTGTTAAATAATCACTTTAGCATATGTTTATCATCATGATGATATTGTAATTTTTTATTCTGGACAATTTTATGTACATCCTTGCACAAGGAATACATGATTCTTATCGTCAGAATGAGGGATAAAAGGGTAATTTGGTCAAATCTCTGAAATCCCGAAGGGTTCTCTGTGAATATCCTCTTTGTTATTTTTCTTAAAGGGGTATAGAATATATTGTGAGGTTGTTTTGGGGACTGAGTGGTATATTATTTTTTTCTAAAGAGTGGGTGTCTCTTTGTTTTCGTTTTTTTTACAGTTTTCCACAGAAGAAACAAAGAAGGGACCACTGGTGGTATTTCTTAAGGATATTGAGAAATTCATAGCAGGTGTAGAGACACATTTGATGAGAACCAAGCTAGAGTCGGTCCCTGCTGGTGTTTTTATTATTGGGTCCCACATCCAGGCAGACAGTCGCAAGGAAAAGGTTCCCTCTCATTCTCATTTTTTATGTGCATTGAGGACCAGCTTGCCGCATTTCATATCATTGAGCACTGTATAGCTTTTTATGTTATCTTGGTTGTTTAGTGTTTTCTCGAGGTCTGGGACCATTTCAAATATGCCCTTAGAAATGATGTACAAAGCATAATTTCTCAAAAAGCATAGGAAAAATCACGTTTTCCTTATCAAATCATGAGAGGCATCCTATATACAATTTCAAATATCCCTCTCTTTATTTTTTTCTCCTTCATCATTGCTAAATGTCTTCTGATTAAAGTAGCAAAAGGGTTTATTTTGGCGTTTTCGAAAGATGAGCAATTGCATAGTTTATACATGGTTCAAGGCCAAAACAAAAACCTGAAGTTTTCATTAGTCTAGATCTCTGCCAGTATGTGAAGTCTTTGTGTGTTTTTTTTTGTTTCATTTTCTGTACTTCTAGCTGTGAAACTAACAACATTTTGTATTTGCAGTCGCACTCTGGAAGCCTTTTCTTAACAAAATTTCCATGCAATCAATCTCTATTCGACTTTGCTCTCCAGGTATGTTTTCCTTAACTTATGTAATGTCTTCAGTTGAAAATTTTATCAGTTTGCTATTATTTGATGATGTGTTTTTTTTTTATTAATTACGGGGTGTATCTTGTTTCTTTTCCAAGTTTAACTATGCAACGTTCTTGTTGCTGTCGACAAAGGAAATTACATTAACTAAATTGCTTCGGTTTTGTTCCTTGACACTAAAAAAGAAGAGAAAAATATTTATTTTGCTTATTAGAAGGCATACCCGTACTTCTATTGTGTATAACTTTGAACAATGTCCTCTCTTTTTTGACCTGGTCTGAGTTGGGTCTGAATTGAGATCGGTTGTAGCAGCTCTTTTGCTATCATATTCTAATAAATTTATTTTTCGGTGCTCAGGATAGCTTCCGGTCGCATGATAGAAATAAAGAGACAAGCAAGATGATGAAGCAATTGACCAAAATATTCCCAAATAAGGTCACCATCCAGCCACCACAGGTACACATTTATTAAAAGGAAAAACAACACAAACCAATAGAAGTGTCTTAGTATATTTGGAAGTACAAAGAACTGAAAATTTGATTTTGTTGTAGGACGAAACAGAGCTCTCTGATTGGAAGAAGCGACTAGAAAAGGATGTTGAGACTCTTAAAGCGAAGTCTAATATTCAAAGCATTTGTGCAGTATGCTCTCTCTCTCTCTCACTCTTGACTCTCTACTTCTCATATTCTAACTCGCTACTCTTAAATTTAACCGTACCATTCCCACACTTGAATTGATTTTCTTTTTGTCACTCTTCAGTTCTTGAATCGTGTTGGCCTAGAGTGTGATGATCTCGAGAAAATATCTGTCAAAGATCAGACCCTCACTAATGACTGTGAGTATACACTAACACTTTGTTTCTTACAATTTTGGTTGGTTGTTTGTACTTGTCTTTACTGTATGAGAAGATCTTATCGTTATATTTTGGTGGAATAAAGGAAAAGGTGATCTGTTAGAGTTTTTTCAAGAAATTCGTAAGGATGTGATTCACATTACTTAATGTTGTGCATCTCTGCTTGTTTAGGTGTGGATAAAATAGTTGGCTTTGCTGTGAGTCATCATGCAAGGAGTGCAAACTTTGATACATCAACATTGTCAGAATCTAAGCTTGTATTGTCTAGTGAAAGGTTTGCTGAATTTTCTCTTTTTGTTTTGCTTGTACAATTGGAATTTGTTACCTACAAATTAATAGGTTATTGATAAAAATATTGCAGTATTCAGCATGGGCTTAGCATGTTACAAAATATTCAGAGTGACTCTAAGGGTACAAAGAAATCACTCAAGGTAGCATTCCTTTTATATATTCAAGACATTTATACTATCTCAACTCAAAAAGTGACCATAGTTTTAGTAAATACCTAGCACTTGTTTCCACGAAAACTGGGCTGGAATGATATTATACCAGATTTTGATATGGAGTAGTTTGGCCAGATTCTGTCATGTATGCATTATTTTTTGTGCTCTCTAGTAATATTCAATACGCCTCAAAATAAGGAATTGGAATGGTGTGGGTGGAATCACAACAAAATAGTGAAATAAGGCATCCAAACTATATTGTGCCGGAATGATACTGTACCAGGTTTTGATAGGGAGTTGCTTAACCGATCCGATCATGTATGCATTATTGGTGCATTTGTTCACTTTTCTTCTTGATCGGCTTGTTTCATTGTAGGATTGAGGTAATATTAGCCAAAATATTGACTTTGGGGAGTATAAAATGATTACATATCCTGCACAATTTGGGGTTAACTAATGCAAAATAGGATTTGAAAGGTCTAGCTGTTGGCATTATTTTGGAAGAATAAAATACCAACGAAATTGGTAGCTATAACCATAAAGGTATCACCAAGTAGCAGCCGGAATATTTATACATTTCTAAGTCACACTTCATTTAATTGATGTTCAGCTGTGGTCTCAGAATAAATGTACATTGTTAGTAATTTGAAAAAAAAAACGGAAACAAAATTGGACATCTTGCTCCTTTTGGTCACGACTCATGTATATATTTTCTTTTATGCACAGGATGTGGCGACAGAGAATGAATTTGAGAAAAAGCTTCTAGCGGAGGTCATACCTTCAAATGAAATAGGGGTCAGCTTTGACGACATTGGGGCTCTCGAGAAAGTCAAGGAAACCCTAAAGGAGCTTGTCATGCTTCCTCTTCAGAGGCCCGAATTATTCAGAAAAGGACAATTAATGAAGGTATGGTATACTTTTTTTTCCCCCCTGATTATTGTTTGTGCCTGTTTGTTGTGATATGAGAACTGAAAGAGAAGTAAAGACTGAATTAATGGATGCTGCTACAAAGACCAAAAAAATAACACATACTCCTCCAAGAACTAGACCTCTGTTGTTACTCGTATAATTCATGTGAGACGTCACCTATTTTCTTCCTAAGATATGAATTATGTAGAAGGGTAGTTTAACATAGTTCGGAGAAAACAGGAAATTTTTGGTGTTGTGGAGGTGTATGTGTGATATTTCTTATTTTTTGTAGGGGTGTACATGGTATTTTAAGGTTTAGCAGGACTCCACATGAATTTTCTTGCAAAGTAAGATGAAAGGTGTGTATGCAAATAGAAATCCAAATAGAAAACCCAATAATTTCTAGAATACCAGCTAGTGAAAAGCATTGCAGTTATCTTTAATATGTAAATGGTTCTACAACTAATAACTTTGAATGGTCCTGCTGCATACGTCTATTTCAGCCATGCAAGGGAATATTGCTCTTTGGTCCGCCCGGTACAGGAAAGACTATGCTTGCTAAGGCTGTGGCAACAGAAGCTGGTGCCAATTTTATCAACATATCCATGTCTAGCATCACCTCTAAGGTAATATTTCTTTTAATTATTAAGCATAATAATTGTTCTCCATTCTCGTATGTTTTGCTGATTTGAAAAATGCTGATTGGTACAGTGGTTTGGCGAAGGAGAGAAGTACGTAAAGGCCCTGTTTTCTCTAGCTAGCAAGATTTCGCCTAGTGTCATTTTTATTGATGAGGTTAGTCTGCATGTTTTTCTGAGTTACATTTTGGTTTCTTTATATGAGATATCATTGCTCTTGTCATGTGAACTGGTTTCTAGGTTTGTTTAATCGTTCTTTTTTATAAAACTCAAAAGCGTCAATGGAGTGTAAACTCTATCAAAATATTAAAAAATAAGCTGGATCCATTAAGAAAAATCATACATTTTTTAATTATATTTTCTTGGTTGTGGATAACTTGGTGTGACTATCTCATGAATTTATAATCAATGAAATTTGTAGGTTGACGGCTTTTTGGGCAGGCGCGAGAATCCCAGTGAGCATGAAGCAATGCGGAAGATGAAAAATGAATTTATGGTGAATTGGGATGGACTCAGAACCAAGGATAGAGAGCGTGTTTTGGTGCTTGCGGCTACAAATCGGCCCTTTGATCTTGATGAGGCTGTAATAAGAAGGCTCCCCCGAAGGTAGTTTTTTCTTTTTGCAAGAAAATTTTGCCTATGAAATATCTCAATACATGTATCCCTCTGCAAGATGTTAGATGTCATGCATGAGCTTTTAAAATATGGTAGATTTTGACATCCAGTCTAAAACATTTTTAATTAAGATCTATACTAAATTTCCTGTTTCTGCAAATGATCCATTTTGGAGGGGACATAATATTCATTCATATTCTCTTCCCCTTCGCTCCCTTTTCATTAAGTTGAAGTATCATCTAAATTGTCTAGTTAAACAGATTGTCGTGGTTCTCAAGAATTTGTTATTGATGCTATATTTATGTCTAGTCAATCAACTGGTAATACTTGTATTACAGCATAACCAATGGCCCAATTGTTAATAGAAAACCTCATCTTACTGATCCTTTTAAATGCATTTTTTTTGACAGATTGATGGTGAACTTACCAGATGCAGCTAACAGAGAAAAGATAATGCGAGTAATACTTGCAAAGGAAGAGCTGGCGGATGATGTCGATATTGAGGCAGTTGCTAATATGGTAGATGGTTATTCCGGAAGTGACCTCAAGGTCAGTTTTGTTGTTTTTATTTATTTTACTTTTTTGTGGGTTTATTAAGACCTGTCCTTCTGTTTATAAATAATTAATAAAGAGTGAGGCTACGGTGCAATGCGTAGCGCACACTGGCCCGTACTCCGTACTATGATTCCATATCTCTGTTTTTAAAATCCAAACAGTTGATTTGGACCGTTCAACATGATATCTATATGAAAATGTATTTAAAGACCAAATTTTATATTTTTCAGAATCTTTTTTACTATTTTTGTAGATAGGTACAAAATCACTTGATCTAAAATTCTTGACCATTCGTAATTAGTGATTTTCTACCTATAAAAAAAAAGTAGTAAAAAATTCTGAAAAATGTAAAATTTATGTTGAGCGGTGCTGATTGACAGTTTGAACTTTGAAAACAAAGATATGAAGCCATAGTACGGGCTGGTCTGCGCTATGCATAATACCGTAGCCTCACTCATAAATGAATATCTTTATCATGAGCTTCTGTGTTGCCTTGGTACTTGTATCCACCGCATGGTATATAAGAAGAGACCATTATTGATCCAACTGGGTTGGCATGACTAACGGAGGTTTTTAATTAAAAAAAAATTATGACAATGACATTAGCTAATTATCAACTATGTCGATTTTTGTGTGTAATGTATTATGTGTATCTTAATGTATTCATACTTAAATTTTCAGAATCTGTGCGTTGCTGCTGCTCACCGGCCTATCAGAGAACTTCTAGAGAAAGAAAAGAAGGTGAGTTGAATTTAATCTCAGCTCCTCTAAATTAGAACTACAATAGAAGTACTGTTTCAGTTCATGCCCATGCACCGAGCATATATGTGGAGAGGAATAACATGAGGTTTTTTGTGTTTGATTTCTCAAGTGTTTCAGTTTGTTCCTGTAATGTACTGGTTTTCATCACCAAAACATATTGTTTGCTTGGTTATGTCTGTCAAACTGTCAATTAAACCATATCTAATAAGCAGCAACGGCAAAAGACAAAGATAACTGAAACAAGAAAAATATAGGAATTGATCAGGTACCAACTGAAATATACACTCAATATATCATCACATCATATGATACATTCAAAGAAACCTGCACAAGCTGGTCTTTCGTTATTATTTTCCTTTATTTTTTTCTAAATTTCCTTTCACTAGGCTCATGTATATTTTTGGTGCAGGAACGAATCAAAGCCGAGGCAGAAAATAGGCCGCTACCTCCATTGCATGGTAGTGGTGATGTGCGCGCTCTCTCCATGGCCGATTTCAAGTTTGCCCATGAACAGGTTTTGACTTTATAACATTTATTAAGTACCAGTCACGGCAACGTGATGCAGTCACAGACTGGATAAAATTCCTACTTGGTTCAGTGATTGCAAATTTACTCGAAAAAAATATTACGAGACTAATAATTCCTGTTAATTGGATGTGCAGGTATCAGCTAGTGTTTCGTCAGATTCGACAAACATGAATGAGCTTGTACAATGGAACGATCTGTATGGGGAAGGCGGGTCTAGAAAGAGAAAGGCTCTGAGCTACTTCATGTAACCAAATAATAGCTCTCATTTTTGTACATCCCCAGAAAAGTAGGCATTGGTGTGGCCCCCCAACCATTTCAATTCCAACCCAGCCTAATAATATATTAATTAATGTTTGGTATAATTTAATTGGCTTAGTTATGGATCTTTATTTAGAGTTGTATTATTAGTTGGAGATATTTTGGTTATTCATGTGTTATTGTATTGTGCGGAATATGCATTCTTAGTTATAATATAGTCAAATGAATGTCCGTCTTGTATATATACACGAGTGAGGGTCTGTACTATAGATTAATATCTTCGTTTTTGAAATTCAAATAATCAATTTGAACTAATTAACATGATCATATGAAATGCACTTGCAGACTAAAATTTATATTTTTTTAGAATTTTTTTACAATCTATTTTAGATAGGTAGAAAATTTCTACAAGTACATTTTCATATGAAGTTAATAATGATTGGTTCAGATTAATTGTTTGGACTTTGAAAATGAAAATATTGATCTATGGTACGGACCATATGTGCTATGCATAGTGCTGCACTCCCATGTCGGTGCAGCAAACCACCGACACCAGCATCACCTTGCTCTCTTACTCCATCAGATCATCCACCCGTGCAAAAGAATTTTTTCTTTCTCAATTTTCATATTTTCTAATTACGGAAAGAGACGGTGTATATAGATTTTGAATTTCAGTCTTACATTGATAGATAAGTTGATTACAAGGTTTGTTGGTGGCCTGTACTGCACACCAGTACTGTAACATTGCTTCTGTATTGTTGGCTGTTGTTTGGAAACTGTTCTGACCAAAAGTTATTGGCTGCCTGTCCCTTACTGATCCCATTGCTGGTGCTACGAAAGAAAGTTTCTCCCTTTGATACAAGCTGTTCTAATCGCTTGTTATTTTGTCTTCAAATAGTTATTGCTAACCAGTAACTACGGAGTTAGTTGGTATTATATCAAGAGCCTTGATGTGTGCCGAATCCGAATGCACCAAAAATAAATTCCTTCTATTATAAAGATTTTGTAGAAATGACAAGGATCGAATCACTTTCATATGTAATACAACAATGCAAGTAGTTCTCTGGCTTTCTACCAAAATCTGATTTTGTGACGTGGTTATGTGATTTACACTAGAAACCTGATTTTGTGACGTGGTTACGTGATTTTGTAATAGTACATCAGCAGCTGGATTTTGTGGCCACCTTCAAATATATTATGTTATTTATTATTTTTCTTAAAACTATAAATTTATTATGTAATTTATTAATTTTCTTAATTTCTAAAATATGTTGCTGAAATAAAAGTTAAACAAGTTATTTATTAAAATAAAGTTTCTATAGATATAATTTAAGTCAGGACATAAGTTACATGTTCCAATAAAATAAGAATAATTTAAGTCATGACTTAAGTAACAAGTTTCAACCAAATAAGAATAACTCAAGCCATCTTACTTGGAGTAAACAATTTTATTTACAAAAACTGAACATAAAATTTGTGAAGATGTGTTTAATGAGTGGTCAGTGAATCCCTAATATGAGACAAACATTTGCAAAATGTAGAACATACATTTAGCCTATACATTTGACTAGTCACTTCCATATGTATTTATCCAATTTAAGAAAACAATAATCAAGTCTTGTGATTAGTTGTGAAATTCTTAGCAGCTAGCTTATGAATCCAATACATCTATTTGGTTGACTTAATATATATATATATATATTCCTTAATTATAAGCTTGGTAGTACAAGGTGAGAGACTACATTAGTTACCACTTTGTATCAAAGTTTCTTTGAAAATTTAATATACAACATGCCAGTTAAATATATACCTAAAGCTGTGATGAGAGAATGCATCATATTCACGTGGACCAGGTCTATCTAAATTCTCCACTAAAGACGTACGCGTCAATGTCTCAAAGTATTACCTTTCAAACCAAGGGATAAGAGAGCAATACATTTGGTGAAAAATACACATCTGCAGATTGCTTATAGTTTCAGAGGAACATGGAGAACATTCTCTACCTAATCATAGGACAAAATCACATAAAAACTTGTACTTGGAACTAAAAAAGAAACAAAGTTTGGCGAGACATCTCTTCTCAAGTCTCAACTCAATAAATGTTAAAAGGTTTGTCTCCTGAGGAATGCATCCTACCAATTAAATTAGAGTTTACATCAGGGCAAGCCTTGATAAACAAATCAAATTGGAGGTAAAGTAAGATGGCCCTTAATAATTGAAAGTGTCTTCATGACTTGTAGCTAGCATCCAAATAATTCATAATTAGTAACAATAATTTGTTAGCTGCGACATCAAATCAGTCTAAACAAAAATATCTAATATGCTATGTATTAAAAATCAGCATGTTAATAAAGGAAATTCATTCATTCAAAAAATAAATAAAGCAAACGCTAAAGTATTACTATTTTGCTTTCTTACTTTTTTTTGTTGTTGAGAGAACATATATGAGTAGATGACCTCTGTTTTGATATGCCTCAGTTAATATTTTTTCTTTCTTATTTCTTTTTAAGAGAAGCCTCATCAATTATTTCCCATCAATGAATCTAATGAGTGAGAATTTTTGTTTGTTGTTTCATCTAACAGATTTTGTTGTACTTAAGAACTGGTCTTTGGTCTAATGGCAAAAACACATGCCACCTGACGTGGGAGGTCATATATTCGAAATCTGAATGAAATTTTGTTGTTGTAATAACATGATACAAAATTTGGAGGCTTGACCTATATCTTTCTTTCAAAAAAAAAAAAACGGTTAATTTCTCATGTACCATTCAAGAGTTTTTCAATTTCTTATTTACCCACGTGCTCTTCATTATATCTAATATATCCCTCAACCTTTTCTTTTCTTTCTTATTTGCCTATGAAATTAATTATCCATATTTAATGAGTCATTTAAATTTATTGTTGCCAATAATACTCTTATTTTCACAAGTCTCCTTCAATTATTTTTTCGTTCCATTGCAGCGCCTAACACCTACGGATAATTTATTTTGCCAGTAACCAGTTGAGTGCTTCCACCAAGTTAGTGCATGCTAAAATTCACTTGTTCAACGATAAACAATAGTTCTCTAAAATTTTTTTGAAATTTTCTCTCAAAAATAGTATCAGCAAACAATAGGTACTATAATACAATACCAACTAATGATGACATATCTTGAAAGCCCTTTTTGACTTAATACTACAAAGTTTTGCCTGTGAAGTTCGTCCTTTTACACCATTGGTTGCTTCTCAAGAGAATCGTATTGGTTGCTTCTCAAGAAAAGGTTTTCGCTTGGATCATGAAGGCGTTGATAAATGTGATCAGGAACTCTCATTCATCGATGTTGTCTGATAAAATTGAGAATTTTGAAAATGTAGAGGAACAAAAGGATAAGCAGATTAAAAGTGAATGGGAGGCGAAAGCAGCTGCATTTTGTATTTTTAAGAATGTTGCGAAGTCTAGTTCCAGAGGTGTTATAATTAGGCGCTTCAATGGAGTGAAAAAATAATTGAAGTAGAGAGATGAACATGAGGGTATTATTGGCAATAATAGATTTAAATGACTCATTAAATTTGGATAATTATTTTGAGGGATATATTAGATATAATGAAGAGTATAGGGGTAAATAAGAAATTGAAGAATTTTTCAAGGGTATATGAGAAATTAACCCAAAAAATTTGTTGTACTAGTGATTTCTATTTATGCTGAAATTAAGCCCATTAATCAAATTGGGCTAATGAGATTTCTTTCAGGCCCAATAATATGTAAAATTTTACCTGTAGTGTGGCATAGAGGACACAAACATATTTCGTTGAGCTCTGCAAGAGTTTTGTTGTTAAATCTTTTTTTACTTAATTTTGTACTATTTTAAAATAATAAATATTGAAATTTGCAAATTATCAATATTTTTTTCTTATAATAAGAATCGAAAAAATAATTAATTCATATCTAAATAAGTGAATATATTGTGTTAAATAACTTGACATTCTAAACTGAATAAAATTATCCATATCATTCTGTTTTGAGTTAGAATTCAGTAATAAACTCAAATAATTCTTAATTAGAACTCGAGTTAGCTAAAAAATATATGTTTGAACTTAACATGTGAGCTTTTACATGGAGTGTATTGCCTTTTGTCACTATATCAGATGCCAGTTCTCGAAATGACGAGATTTTTTAACTCGTTGTTTGTAAAAGGAAATAATTTTTTTGAGAACAGGTTGGAGTTAAGCTACTCAACTGTCTAATATCTGCAAGAAGTCCATTGCTTGAATTTTTAACCTGCAACCTCTTATACGAAAAATTGTCTTTCATTAGATCAAAGATTTATTAAAATAATCTTTAGACATGCAATTCTAATAACACAGCGGGTACACTAACCAACCAAATTATTTCTATCGTGGAATATTTAATTAATTTCCCCCCCTTTTTGCTTTATATTATTGTTCAAATCTCTGTCCTGACTAATCATAGCGGTTGGTAGCAACAACATAACATATTTGTACGCAAAAGGTTTGCATAGGCATAGGGATATTTTTGTAGAAATTAAAAATTAAATTTTCGAGAATGAGAATGATTATTTTTCTGCTTTGAAAAATAAATGGATTCACACTAATAATTTAGTTCCATCAGATGTGAAAACATATTTATCTGAAAACTGCTGAAACCGCACCATTTGTGCTATTAGTCTGTTTTTGGTGAAACCTTGGTGGTGGAAAGATTCTTGTGAAGAAGACGATTAACAGAAATCCATATATGAAGAAGATGATTCGCGTGATATATTTGATGCCTTGCATCTAGTGGCGGATCCACTTTGGATGAACGGGGTCAATTGACCTCATTTATTTTAGAATATGGTATTTAAACATGATTTTATTGTATATTTTAGAGTAAAATGTTATGTGTATCGTAAAATTGTCTCCAATGAATTAATATTTGAACTCCGTAAGTTGAAAGTTTGCCTCCACCTCCCTTCTTGCATCGTAGGGTATATAGTATTTTGAGAGCGAGTACCGCAGGGGAAAAATACTCCCAGCACAATTTACAATACAATTAATTAATTAAATGGAATTCTTATTTTTATTTTTTACAATCATCTTTGGGGAAATAAGTTGATCCATTCAGATCCGAACAGTAGCATTTTTATTTACGAATTACATTCTAAATTATATATTTACATTTGGAGGCTAAACGATATTATTTGTTTTGTTCAAATTAAATTAAATAAAAGTAGGCTATAATGATATTAATTTTTTTTATAAAGTACACATTTTAAAATAGAAAAAAATTCAGTACATGTCAAAAAAATAGTTAAATTCTAATTTAATATCAGGATTTCAAAAATTATGAGATGGTTCATGTTGCCATATTAAATTCGTCCCTGGTTATATTTTTCAAGATCATGTAAGTATTGATACTTTACAATTACCGTTCAAGTTTTAGATGATATATTATATGTTAATCTAAAACTTTATATATTCAACTTATGTCAAAATATACTGAATTGCCTCCTGCTCTATAGAAATTATTTTTGTATAAATTTAGATGAGAAATTTGAATAAAAATACATATTTTTAAAAGAAACGAAGATTTTCCACAACAAATCCCACGGTACAGCCGAACACTCATTTAAGCAAATTTTCATAATTAATCCCGTACATATTCGTACTCATGGGTTTTCACTTTTAAAAAGTGAGTTCCTGCTCCAGTCAAATCTCATCTCTTGTAATCTCGTGACAAATGAACAAGCCCTAAGACTTGTTCCAGTTCTAGGGAACCCTACACTGAGGTAGCACCAGTTTTTGTGGGGCCTAATCTATCACATGAAAAGGTCTTTAGTTCATTCATTATGTGCACTTTTCTTCATCTTGTTTTCTTTCTTAATTTATTTCTATTATTTGATGTAGTAGGTTTTGTTTTGTTTAGACTTGCGAAAATTAACAATTAACCTGAGGTCCCCTAGTATCAGCAAAGAAAATGACAGACTCAAGACTGTATGATTGGATCCCAGTACCAGTTTTTTTTATTATGATTGGATCCCTGTACCAGTTGTTATTCCTTAAATCTTATAGGTTCAGACTACAAATTTGGTACCGGTGGTCTTCTCTGTTTTTTGGAGATATGGGGTTTGATTTCTGAGATTTTGGTCAACTGGTAATGATTACATATATGAATTGACCAATTCTATACTCTTCTGATTGGGAAACAATAAAAAACATATTCCATATTTGAATTGACTGATTCTAGACTAACATTTGGGAAACAATAAAAAACATAGTCCATATTTGAATTGACTGATTCTAGACTAACATTTGTGATGTGACTGGTAAACACTGAAAAGCATATTCCAAATAGGTTAATTTAGTTTTTTTAAAGAAAAAAGAACCTCATACATCACCAGACACCGTCTTTTTTTGTTATTTTATAACTGTTACGGAGTACCATTCTTGACCCACATTAAATAATAAATCAGTCTAAATAAAATATAAAGGAAAAAAAAAAAAAAAAACTGTTCTTTTGTTTTCATATCAATTGCCATTTTAGGGGGTGGTATCCAAATCAATTGCCATTTCTAGCTACTAGTATTGACAGAATAATCACCTATTTAAACTAACCTAACCAGTAACCATACAAAATTTTACTCAGATAAGATTTTTTATTTTTTTTATTTTTTCTCATATGCTACGGTTCATGAGGTTATAAACTAGAACTAGACCCATAATTAGAGAATGATCTATGTTTGGTTCTACTTCCAGAGTTAGTACATCATCTCCTAGAATTATCCCTGATTTTGTCACCTTCCTCTTCACCTAAAATAATGAAAATGGGGAAACCAAATCATCAAATGAGTGAATGATTAATTTCAGAGATTATGCAAAAGTATGTTCTATTCTGGTTACAAAGATACTAGGCTTTAAGAACTTGAAATCATG
Source organism: Carex kokanica (assembly GCA_025461125.1). NCBI lineage: Eukaryota > Viridiplantae > Streptophyta > Magnoliopsida > Poales > Cyperaceae > Carex > Carex kokanica. Next base: position 1,580,655 of record JAJGRX010001283.1, on the reverse strand, counting down.
AAATTGGAAACTTATATATATTGGATTTTAAGAAAAGAAATGATATCTATTACTAAATAATAAAATATGCCAGAATATTTTCAAATTCGACGCATAGGCAAATTAATGTATTAAACAGAAAAGAGAAAAGATTGTTCTACGGTATGAAATCGTGGAAAAATTTAACTACACGTACCTCAGCTACAACAAGTCCACTGGAAGTATCCAAAATCTTGCAGGATGATTTATTGTAGAAACCGTCGATTCTGTAATTCATAAGGCAACCGGTATCGCTCCAAAACTTGCAAAATGGTGTTTCTCTTTTAAAAATTGTACAAGCTTTCTTCACCTTGAACCAACTATTTGCTTCTATCTCTGTGTCATTCCATTTATAACCCTCCCATTTTGCAAACAGCAAGCTCTGTCACATTTATAAGAAAAATATATGGAATTTTTGAGCGAGATTGGCATAGTAGATTTTAGAGTACCTGTCAGAATTGGTGCAATTCACTTGTTTGTTATGTTTGACATGGCCATGCCTGATATCTTGACTTTGGTCCAGTACCAGTAGTCCCGGTGCAGTACAAATAAGCAAATTATGTTTTCAAATATGCCTTTGTTTTTGTCTCTCAGTAAGTACTGTCCCGGTACAAATATTTACCAGAAGCCTACAGCTCAAAATAACAAAGAAAAATTACATAGATTTCTTACTTTCTTTAAAATCTCGATCAAGACCTTTCCCCTTACATCCATGAGGTACACCTCCCCACTCCACCTGCAGTTGTAGTTATCGACACGGTATACAAGCGCTCCTTTCGAATTATACACGGCACAACCGCTGCTATTTAGAACAAGAGATTTCATGCAGATCGTGAAAACCTCTCTTTCTCTGCTCACATAACTTGAATAAGAAGAAGTAGGGAATTGTAAAATTTGAACAGAAGGGGAAAGGGTAGAATGGACTTTTGCCATGGTGCAAGAGAGCACAAGTGCTTGGTTTTTTTTTTTTTCCTTTTGGAGGAAGAGAACTGAAGGTTGTTACCTTATTTCAAAGGGAAGGTTATAGTTATACTATTTATATATATCTAGTGGAGGTCAGATGCTTAATTGTAATTAAATCATGAGGGAAGCATGGTCTTAATGGGTTATTTTTTATTTTTTTATATTTTCTTGAGGTGCAAGGTGAGACTAGGATGGAGAGGGACAAGTGTTTGCTTTGTTTTGCCATAAATTTGTGTAGTTTACTGGATTGTCTGCTTGAAAACAATAATTTTCGTTCTCAACAATCAAGGCCACAACTAAAAAAAATAGATTGGAAAGGCGAAACGTAAAACGCATAATGTGTGACAATTGAGGTTGTAATTCTAACTATATCAAGCTATAAGCACACATGTAATATTTTATGAGAAACTGAATTATATAAAAAAAAATTCAATTAAATTTTCATATACATAATTAATTTTTTTAAATCATGAGAGCGGCTTAGCACCCATGACTTGGTTGTAGATTCCCTGCTGTCAACAATAATACTAATTCTACACATGATTGATTTGTAGATATTAACTTGAAAACACTTTTATTCTTGCAAAAAGAAATTGTTGGCTTTACCCATTAACATTTTGAACAGTTATTCATCAACTAATTTCATATATTTGTATTCCTGCCATTTTAATTGTTAGATTCACTAATGTGCTAAAAAGATCATTTTTTTTTGTAATTGTAAGGATGAAGTTGCTCTTATCACATGCAATGTAATTGCAAAAATTTATGTGATATCATAAAAAATTTGTTTCAATAAATACAAAAAAATGTGTAAATATAAATATTAAGTTCATTATTTCAATATTTCTATGTCAATTTTCTTTTCACTTGATATTGTTTCGTCATGCATCAAAACACTATACATATCGAATTTTAATTTCAAGTAATAACGGAGAGCTAAAAGCTTTCAAAACAAACCAAATTTGATACATATTATTTAAATATTAAAAAACAAATCTATAATTTTTATTTTAAATAGACATAATATTTCAAAATATCAAATAACCTACAGATAAAATGGATATACAGAATTACCCATTTGCAATAGCATGTATCCCTATCCTTTTTGTCGTTTTTTTATTACTGGTAGTGACCAAGTACATACTCTCTTTAATAAGTTATTAAGTATGCAAGTTTAATGTAAATTTTTATTAACGATGCTGATTTGGCTTCATATAACGCACAAACAATAGAGTTAAAATAATAAAGAAAAAATATATAACTTGCGTGTTACATGAAGCCAAAACAATACCATCATTCCGTCAATATCTTTACGTACCCTAATTAATTATCTTGCATGAAGCCAAAACAATACTCAACTCTATATGAGATGGACTATGGTACATTGCAATGTATAAGCTTTTTTTGTATTAGATTGTAAATAAATGTATTTAAAATCCAAAAAGTCGATCTAAACTGTTCGGCATGATCTCCATATTAATATGTGCTTGGAGGCCAAATTTTACATTTTTTGGAAAAAAATTACTAAATTTTTTCTAGAATTTTTGAAAATTATTTTTTTTATGGTCCATAATTTTTTTAAATAACAATGACTTTATATACATCTTAAAAAATAGTAAAATTAAAAAAAAATGTAAAATTTGGTCTCCAAACACATTTTAATATGGAGAACTTCATATCGGAGGGCTTCATATCAAACTTTTGGACTTTGAATTCAGTGATTTACAATCTAATGTATAAGAGGGCCTATACATGGCAAATTGGCAATGCATAATAGTCCGTACATACATACGTACATACATACATACATACATACATACAAAGGGACAGATCCAGAATTCTGGTCAGGGGTAGGCAAAAAATATTGATAAGAGTATAATTTTTTTCTCCTAGCAAATCGGAGCGAAATAGCGAATAAGGATCTAAAAAAGTCATGAAGTGACCGGGTATGTCACGGCACGACAGGGCACGTGTGCCGGTCACGTGTGCCGGTCACGTGTCCAGTGTTGTGACTATCTTTTGAAAATTTGGCACGATACGGCACGTCACGCGGAAGATTCGGTCACGGCACATGGTCACATGTAATTATAACCGTTAGATCTTGATCGAATGGTGAATATTGAATAAACTAAATTAAATATGAAAAATAAATAGTTAAAAATTATCAAACATGACTGGTCAAGTTTGGACACGTCACGTATGGTCACGGTGTGACTAACGTGTTGTGACCATTCACGTGCCATGACCATCTTCCAAATTTGGTCGGGGCACGACATGTATAAATTCAGTGATTCTTCTAAGTGAAAATTCAGTGACTTGGTTACGACACGACACATGATTCAAGTCACGGCACGATACATATTTAGATCTCTAGTAGCAGACTTTTTTTTCTCCTGACGAATCAGTGATTCTTCTAAGTGGAGTAGCGAATCGATTGCGTCTTTGTTTTTCATTTCTTTCTTTTACGCGAATTAGTCTAAACTGACTTTCTTTTCTGTATAATTTTCTTCCATCCAAAGATAAACACAAGTATAAATTACCACCGAATTTTAAAAAATTTGAAATCCAGTGCCTATCCCTGATCTCTTTGGATCCGCCAGTGTATATACATAACTTTTACGGCACTTATTCAGAAAGATACAAAAAATAATCCATGGGTATAAAGTTCTCCCTCGTAAACTCTGTAATTTGGAAAAGGAACGCTTCAAAGGGCAACTCAAAGGGAAAAAAAAAAAAACTAAAAAGTCAAGTAGAGAGCACATGCTAGATTTAATTAGTGGAAGTAATGGCATAACTACAAAACTAGTAGTTGTGATGTTTTCAAATGTTTTTTAAGGTGTCATAGTATTCTTCATTATACCGAGTATTTGTTCGCGTAAAAGAAAAAAAATGCTCCATTGTTTGCATTTTTTGGTTTTTACATTTTACATTTTCCAAGTTGCAAGTTTACCCATTCTTCTACTTTGCAATTTGGGCAAGAATTATATATATATATTTTTTATAATAAAATTATTTAACTATTTTGATAATGTTTTTTCAAATAAAAGGTTCAAAATAAATATAAATTTAGTGGTGTCACATAAGTATAATTAAGAAAATTTAAAAATTCGAGTACTGTTGAATAATTTATTAATAAATAAATAAATCAGATTATTGAAAATTTATCATTTGAAAATTAATCACATTTAAAAAAATAATCAAAACAGACTTTCAATCCACAGCAACGCGTGGCCAGCACTTAACTAGTATTAAAAAATGCATACAAAATTTGATGTGGTTGGATGGTGGGTTAACGAGGGTGGTTATCGGTCGCGAACTTAAAAATGTATATATGTATGCACTTTTTCCAAGCAATTTGAATATATATATAGTGCTGGGCTTAGCTACTCCATGGAGTAAAACGACTTGGTGCTCCACGCCTCATTATTTTCATTTTGAAAATCCAAACGACCGATCCGAACCACTCAAGTTGTTCTCCATATTGATATGGGCTTGGAGACCAAATTTTACATTTTTTGGAATTTTTTTACTATTTATTAAGCCACTTTGAAAATCACTGATCCGGCGGTCCAGAAACTTTTACTGTTCATCCGGATTTTCAGATTTTCAAAGTGGCTTAATAAATAGTAAAAAAATTCCAAAAAATGTAAAATTTGGTCTCCAAGTACATTTCAATATGAAGAACATGTTGGAAGATTCGAATCGACTATTTGAACTTTGAAAATGAAGATATGGTGTGGAGTACAAAGTCGTTTTACTCCATGGAGTAGCTAAGTCCATCTATATATATATATATATATATATATATATATATATATATATATATGTATGTACTTTTTCCAAGTAATTTTGTCTCTCTAAGTGGACTTTTTACCAAATACATCATACATGAACCTACTTATTCCAATTTAATGAATGTTTTAATTAAGCCGACGCTAGGCGTTAAAAAGTTTTCACTAAATAAACTCAATCCCCTTTTGTGGTTTACTTTAACAACTTTATCTTGTATTGTATGATCAGAGACAATACAATGCATGTAATTTTGATAAAATATGTCAAGTTTAATTTATCCTCAACACACACACACATATAGAGGAGAGATTCAATTACATTTTTTTTTGACACATCTGGACACTGTTTTTTTATAAGTTAATTTTGCGATTTCAAAGTCCAAATAGTCGATCCGAACCATTCAAAATGATGGATATATTAAAATGTGCTTGGAGATCAAATTTTACATTTTTTTTGAATTTTTTTACTATTTATTAAGATGGTTACAAAATTGTTGTTTTTCAATGGTCTGAAAACAACTATTTTGTAACCATCTTAATAAATAGTAAAAAAATTCAAAAAAATGTAAAATTTGATCTCCAAACACATTTTAATATATCCATCATGTTGAACGGGTTGGATCGACTATTTGGACTTTGAAAATGGTAGGTATCAAAATGTGTCAAAAAAAAATGGTGTAATCCGATCCCTTCTCATATATATATATATATATAGAGTAGGGCTATTGTACTTCACGAAGTAAAACGAAGTTTTACTTCATGCTCATATTTCAATTTTCAAAATCCAAAACATCGATCCGAACCGTTCAAGTTGTTCTCCATATTGAAATGTGCTTGGAGACCAAATTTTACATTTTTTGGAATTTTTTTAGTATTTATTAAGCCACTTTGAAAATCGCTGATCCATTGTGAACAGTAAAAAACAATAAAAAAATTTGGACCAATGGATCAGCGATTTTCAAAGTGGCTTAATAAATAGTAAAAAAATTCCAAAAATGTAAAATTTGGTCTCCAAGCACATTTCAATATGGAGAACAACTTGAACGGTTCGGATCGACGTCTTGGATTTTGAAAATGGAAATATGAGCGTGAAGTAAAACTTCGTTTTATTTCGCGAAGTACAATAGCACAATTCTATATAGAGGAGGGATCCAATTACACCTTTTTTGGTGACACATCATGACACCGTTTTTTATATAGGTCAATTTTGCGATTTCAAAATCCAAACAGTCGATCCGAACCGTTCAACATGATCACCATATTAAAATGTACTTGGAGATCAAATTTTACATTTTTTTGAATTTTTTTACTATTTATTAAGATGGTTACAAAATCGTTGTTTTTCAATGGTCTGAAAACAACGATTTTTATAACCATCTTAATAAATAGCAAAAAGATTCAAAAAAATGTAAAATTTGATCTCCAAGCACATTTTAATATATCCATCATGTTGAACGGTATGAATCGACTATTTGGACTTTGAAAATGGTAGGTGTCAAAGTGTGTCACCAAAAAAGGTGTAATCGGATCCCTCCTCTTCTATATATATATATATAGAGGAGGGATCAGATTACACCGTTTTTGGTGACATCGAATTATATCGTCCATTTTTAAAGTTTTCAAAGTCCAAACAGTCGATCCAAACCGTTCAATATGATGGATATATTAAAATGTGCTTGCAGATCAAATTTTACATTTTTTTGAATTTTTTTACTATTTATTAAGTACTTTACAAAATCGTTGTTTTCAAGCCATTGAATTTTTGTACCCATCTTAATAAATAGTAAAAAAATTCAAAAAAATGTAAAATTTGATCTGCAAGCACATTTTAATATATCCATCATATTGAACGGTTTGGATCGATTGTTTGGACTTTGAAAATGGACGATGTCATTCGATGTCACCAAAAAACGGTGCAATCCGATCCCTCCTCATACTATATATAGAGAGAGAGAGAGTCACAAACGTTTGCACCAAGGCCTTGGTGCAAACGAATGGTTTTTGGATTTTCAAAGTCCAAACGGTCGATCTAAACCGTTAGATGTGATCTCTATATTAAAATCTTCTTGGAGACCAAATTTTACATTTTTTGGAATTTTTTCACTATTTATTAAGCCACTTTGAAAATTGCTGATCACATGGTCCAGAATTTGGTTGCACTGTTTTTACTGTTCACCTGGATCAGCAATTTTCAAAGTGGTTTAATAAATAGTAAAAAAATTCCAAAAAATGTAAAATTTGGTCTCCAAGCACATTTTAATATAGATTAAATATCTAATGGTTTAGATCGACTGTTTGAACTTTGAAAATCGGAGAACCGAATCGTTTGCACCAAGGCCTTGGTGCAAACGTTTGTATCTTGGCCACTCTCTCTCTCTATATATATTTATATAGAGTCCGGCTAGCGTCCAAACGTTTGGATAAAGGCCTATATCAAAACGGATCATTTTTGCGATTTCAAAGTCCCAAAAGTCGACCTGAAGCGCTCAACATGTTTGGAATATTAAAATGTGCTTGGAACTAAATTTTACAATTTTTGAAATTTTTTTGCTATTTTTTTAGAATTTTTGAAAATCGTTGTTTTGATGAATTTTTTATTATTTTTTTTCCATATCAAAACAACGATTTTCAAAAATTCTAAAAAAATAGCAAAAAAATTCCAAAAAATGTAAAATTTAGTTTCCAAGCACATTTTAATATTCCAAACATGTTGAGCGCTTCAGATCAACTTTTGGGACTTTGAAATTGCAAAAATGAACCGTTTGGATATAGGCCTCTATCCAAACGTTTGGACGCTAGCCGGACTCTATTTATATATATCATTTATGTAATTTATTTAGTGAATGATGTGAGATTTAAAATTCTCCATTTTATTTTTAACACATATACTGAATTTCGAATCGGTGGTAATTAACGTCTCACACATATAAGAATGTTTGACTCATGCTTTAGAAAATTATACTTAATATTATCAAAATTTTAAAACAAAAAACAATAGTGTAATTCTTGTAAATATCGGGAGAGACAAATTTTTTTTTTTTTTAAAAAGTAACTTAAAAAGGAAATATTTTACTTTTCCTTCGTGCCGCTCGACATGTTAATTACTTCTCAACTGTTTTCAGTTTACTTTTAAAAAAAATTGAGCAGATAAGTACATTATGATATAAATGTATCTGGGTCAAGTTATTTTGAGCTGCAATTATATAGTTAAATTTTTGAAATTAAATATGAATTAAACCAATATGGAACACAAAGATTATGAGTTAGAATTCCGCACTCTTTCTGAATAGGTACATTTGAATAGGGGAAAGAGAGTAGGTCCGACGGGCATTGGATCTACTTTAGTTCGATGGATTTAATCACCGTCTATTTACTTTAAGATTCGTTCAGAATGCTTTAAAATTCGTGTGTATCTGTTTTAATTTTCGTACGCACAAATCTTAAGTTAGATCAGACGGTCATCATGCTCGTTGAACCTAAAAGTAGGTCCGATGGGCATCGGACCTACTCCAATCTCCTGAATAGGTGCAGTCAAATAGTACATCAGAATGGGTGCAGCCGTGATGGTGCGATCTAATAGATATGAACTAGACTTATAGGGCTATAAAACTCTACAACTTGTACAATTTGATCTCAAAAAAATTTCATGTGAAGATTATATTGAGCGGTTCAGAAAATCCAGATCGCACCATACAAAATACCGACCATGACGCACCATATATATATAAAGTACAAAGGATTTTGTACGGTGTGATCTAGATTTTATAAAATGAAATTTAATACGAACCAATCTGCACTTTACAAAGGACCATGACCTCATTCATATACGATAACCAATTATATATTATAAAGTACTTAAGTACATACAAAATTTGATATGTTTGGATGTTGAGTTAACAAGAGTAGTTATCGGTTGCGAACTTTAAAAATAATATATGTATGCACTTTTTCCAAGTAATCGTCTCTTTAAGTGGACTTGTCCTAACCTAATTTTCCCAATTTAATGAAATGCTTTGAGCCGACGCTAAGCGTTAAAAAAAATTCACTAAACAAACTCAATCCCCTTGTGGGGTTTACTTAAAAGAACTTTATCTTGTAGTATGATCAAAGACAATACCATATGATCAAGTTAATCTTAATGATATATTAACCATGCACTAGATGTCTAGATCCTTATCTAGGGGAAATTTTGTCTTCTTTCATGCTCTCAAAAAGTCCCAATTCATGCCAGCTGGCGCCGCAGGTGTTGTTTTAAGTTTTTCTATGGCCTTTAACTTTACAGCCTATTGTGATGCTCTATTAACTTTACTTGTCCTGTGCTATATATTTAATTTCATTTTATAAAAGAAGCTAATAGTTTAAGGACTAATAACTTCAACAAATAAAAATGAAAATTTTATTCATACTGACGGTTTAGCCTCTTTTTTCAACGGAATCAGAGTAGGTCCGATGCCCATCGGACCTACCTTGGTTCGATGGGTGTGATGACCATTCGATCTGCATCAAGATTCGTGTGCTCTGTATCAAAATCCGTGCAAGTCTGTATCAATTTCCGTGCACATAGATATTGATGCTAATCGTACGGTCCTAGAGCTAATTGAACCTAAATGTAGGTCTGATGGGCATCGGACCTACTCCTATCTCTTTTTCAACATCTACTTCCAAATCAGTTCGAGGAGGTGAAAATGTTATTATTTTCTTGGGCAATTTGCAATTGGAAGCATTGATTACAAAGTAGTCTAGTGGTCTAGTGACAAAGTCATATTGAATAAATATAATCAATTGATCTAGCTCTTTATATTCTTCTAAATAGTATACTGGCAGGTTATTGGTTAAAAAATAATTAGTAACAAATACATTTCGTAATAAGGATTTTGAGTAATATTTTGTTGCTTTATAACTCAAATAATATATCAAAATATTGATATTTTTTTGTAAAATAAATAAAATTTTCAAATTTTCATTAATAGTATTAAAAAATGAATACATAGCGCGCTATCTGTATAATTCAATAAAGTTGAGAATAATTCAAGAATATGTTGAAGGAGAATAAAAGAGGAGGGATCGGATTACACCATTTTTTTTGACACACTTTGACACCTACCATTTTCAAAATTCAAATAGTCGATCCAAACCGTTCAACATGATGGATATATTAAAATGTGCTTGGAGATCAAATTTTACATTTTTTTGAATTTTTTTTACTATTTATTAAGATGGTTACAAAATCGTTGTTTTCAGACCATTGAAAAACAACGATTTTGTAACCATCTTAATAAATAGTAAAAAAATTCAAAAAAATGTAAAATTTGATCTCCAAGCACATTTTAATATATCCATCATGTTGAACGGTTTGGATCGACTATTTGAATTTTGAAATCGCAAAATTGGCCTATAAAAAAAAATGTCAAGATGTGTCAAAAAAGAGAGGATGTAATTGGATCCCCCCTCATAATATAAATGTTATATAGAGACCTTATTACTATGCAAAATAGTACAAATTGATCGATTAACAATTTGACATATATTTTTCCTCCACAGTGATATATACGAATGAATATTTTCTACAGGTATACATGGTAAAATTAGTCAAAATCGAGCCAAATTTTTTTGAATCCTATTTGAAATACAAGATATTTGTTTTAAAATTTGTGCAAACTTAAATTAAAAAAATCTGAATCTAACCTGACCCTATCACATACCTCACCTGATTTAAATTCATGATATGTCTCTTGTGTTTAGTGTCACAAAGAATCAGGTTCACCTAGGGACTGCCACATAAGATCTGATGTAAAGGCCTTTTTGAGTAGACATCCAAACTAACTCGTCCGAAATCTGTTCTTTCTTTTATTTTATACAAACAAGCATAGTTTGAGTGTTTATTTTATAACAAATAAGTTGGGCTGGATTATGACCATTTGTGGAATGAAGTTATATCCTCTCCAATGTTATTTTCAACCGGAGGTGACCTGTTTCCATAAGAACATTGGAAATGTTATATATATTCTTTTGTATATTTTTCATAGTCAACTAGAATTCATTTTTTGAACAATTTAGAATATCTTAGTACATTAATGAAATCAAAATTTTACCAAAAATATAAGTGTTTTTTACATTTTAAGTTAATCATTGTCTTTCAATTTCATCAATTTACATCACATAATCAATTTGGATTTACTATGATTCTATATTCACTTATAAAAATTAATATGAATATTGTTTAGCGATGTCTACTTCTGATTCTTTTTTTTTCTTCAAAATATCCTTATTTTGTCATAATTATTTTTAGAAAAATACAAAAATATACTTGTATATAAAATAATTATAGAATTATTACCAGTCCTGAAAATTTTATCCCATGCAACCTGTTTTCTGACTGCGCACCCGAATATCATATACCTCTATATAATTAATTGTTTAATTATTGGCGTCCCCCTGTTTTTGAAAACAAACTGGTGTAGATTTTTTTTTTTTTTTTTGAAGAGAAATGTGGAGGTCAACAATTGCAAACTGGTGTGGAATTTGATCGTTGATCTAATAGTTTTATGCCGCCTATATGCTAGTACCCCGACACGTGGCAAGAAAACGCTGTATTAGTAAATATACTATCCGCGCGTGCATATGAAAGTTTTAACTTATAATTAATGCACCGTACACAAATGTACAACATAGCGATTAGTGAGCTAGATTAGTACTGATTCTCTGTGGCTATTTCTCCAATATCTCCCATTTAATGAATTGAATTGAATTGTGTATTACAATCCAATGAGATTAACTGGTTAAGAAGCTAGCAAACGGACTTACTCTGCCATATTGATATGACACATCGCGCACACACACTTTCTTTTGCCAACCCAATTGGAAGTGCGTTCGGATGAATTAATGGAATAGTGAGGTTAGCAACTAACTCAAGATTAAGAACAATCACTAACCCGACAAATCAATAGAATAGTATAATAACGAGCTAACTCAAGCTAACTCAATAATTGAAAACAACTACGTACTTTTTCATCCAAACACAGAATAGTAATCTACCTTTTGTAATTCATGAGCTAACTCAATTTTTTTGCTATTCTGAAGCCATCCAAATGACCATTTAATGAATTGAATTGTGCATCACTATCCAATGAGTTTAACTGGTTAAGAAGCAACAGACTTTGTCACATTGACATTGACATGACACGTTACAAACACACTTCCTTTTGCCGACACGGTTGGAGGTGCATTCGGATGAATCAATGGAATAGCGAGGCTAGCAACTAACTCAAGATTTAGAACAACAGCTAACCCGACCAATAAAATGGAATAGCAGAATAACAAGCTAACCCAATAGTTCGGAACAACTACTTTTTCACCCAAACACGGAATAGTGATATACGGTTTGCTATTCTAGAGCCATCCAAACGTGGTGAAGAAAAAAACATGACGTGACGTGACTATTTTTTTCACGTGACGTGAATAAAATGACAAAGGGTAATCACGTTACGCAAGTGACTGGTTACGTTTCATTATTGTTTCAGATTTTAAGTTAGTCCATAGCAAAAAAAATACTAAAAAATAAGAACAAATTGTAAAATAAATTAAAATAAAGAAGCACGTAATACAAATGAATATGTCACACGACCCGTGAACCACGTCATATAACTGGTATACGTAACATGATGTGTCATGACATACGTACCTATATCGAAGCTGGTCACAGTGTGACTAAGTTTCCTCACTAATCAGTTGCTTATCTTTTCATGAAGTAATTTATGTTGTTTCCTGATTATACTTCATTACTCGGTGATTTTATTGTTTACATTCGACATACACGTCTATGTATAAGAAGAAGAACAAAATTGCGGTTGCGGATGTGCTTTCCCAAATTGAAATTCGCATCCCCCGAGATATCTAATATTTTGGGTGACTTATTGGAAAATCTCAACTGTTCAAATACGTTCTGCACGAATCTCAAAACTCAAATAATACTGGCCCATGCGCTATCCCCGAATAGGCACCGTACACGTCGGTCACGCAAAATATGAGATATCTCAGAGGATACGCACTCCCCAAACTGGCCAGCTTCCGTTGAATTCTTGTACGGCGCTTCCATATGTCTATATGTGTAGCTTTTTAGTCTTCTTCTTCTTCATTTCACTTCTTTTGATCTGCCACACGCTTAACTGCAAGAAAAATGACTAGACATATAGACTAATTATCTTCTATGTTCTATTTAGAGTATCTACCACAGTAAAATTAAGAATAAATAAATAAATATATATTATGACGCACCAAATATAAATTAAGTTAATTTTAATTATAAACATCTATTTCTGCAATTAACTTGTAATTGTTTTAACAAATACATCAACAAATATTACTACGGAAGAGAGAACGACAGTAACAAAAGTGAATAGAAACAAATTACGCTATATTATAAAAGAAAATCCATTAATCCAATGCAGATGTTCTTATTTTCTAGATAAACATAGTAATTTGATGTCCGATGTCTTAATAGGAGTGTTTAATTAATTGGTTCGTCTAAATCGAATTAAATGTATTAATTAATTGTTTTATTTTAATTTACATAGATATATACTGAATCGATTAAATACTTCAATCAACCGAGCTACAAATCAAACAAAAAGAACCGAACTTTAATTTAATTTGTTCGGTTAAACTGAACAAGTCTGAAACTAATTAAGTTTAACGAATCGACCTGATTGGGTCAAATTCGATGGCTTAATAGGTCAAATGTGGGTCGGGTCGGGTCGGGTCAGCTATTCAGCTTTGACCCGATGAAAAATTTGTGGGGTCCGATCTGTTTTAAAATAATGATAAAATATTGTTGTAGTCCAATCAAAACGTCTGTTGCGCTAATTAGAAGGTAGAAAAAGTGCCATTGTTTTTGCATTAAATAAGTACCAGGCAATAATCAAGAAAAAAAAAATATTTTGGTTGCGTCAATTGCACGCCTATAATTTCTAATGTCTTCTACATTAAACGTGATATAATTAATGTGATGCCAAGCTTTGAACTATTATAAATATGTCTATGAAATTTTAACTCACGGGGCAATAAAAAACATGTTTTAGTTTTTGTATAATTCAATCTTGACAGTTTTTACTAAATATTAAAAAAAAAACAAAGGCACATATCGTGGGAAAATCCTTTATTGTAATAAATATAAGTTTTGCTATTCAAAATATATATGACTATGAATTTCATCATCAATTCCTTATATTGTATTAATCCAAAATAATTTATTTGAAATATATAGCGGTGCTTAAATGGAAATCCAGTACCAACAAATTGTGAATTATAATTACGAAAAATAAAATTATTATTTAACTAGGTATTTTTGAGAATTAGATTTTGATTTAGTAAAAAAAGAATAATTTCTCTGGAGTCACATAATCCTTGTGGATATTAAAATGTGGTTGTGATTTTTGTCCAAAGGGTTCTAAGAAAATTCTTATTTATACGTCGGACCTAAATTCAGAAGGATGGTTTAGATTTATATTGATGTTGAAATTTATTAAGTTTAAAATTGTTCCCAGAAATCTCAACGCATACTGGCAATTTATGTTAAATTTTAAATTTTTTTTCTAAAACTGTTTGAATAAAATTCAATTTCTTAATTTCTTAATTTCTTAAATTGTCGGATGCTTAAGAACTAGTATTTGGTCTAGTGGCAAAGACACATGGTTTCTATGTGAGAGATCATGAGTTGATGGGAGAAATCATTTGTTATAATAAAAGAGTATTAAATAGTTAGATGGCTTGAGCTCTAACTTTACTTAGAGCATCTACATCCCTGAAACTTTTAGAGTTTCTAATCTGATGTGGCAGTTGCTAAATCAGTTTCAGAGATGTAGATGAATTTCTTATTTAGCAACTTTGCTCAATAGTTTCTTAATAAGAAATCGTTTATAAACTGTGACGTGGCGAAATGATTCGCTGAGATTCGTTTCTCTTGCAAATATATCTTAATAAGAAATTTTATAACCTGTGATGTGGCAATTAGGAAACTCTAATTTTAGTTTCAGGGATGTGGAGGCTTAAAAATTAAGAGAGGTTTAATTTCTAAAAAATAGTTAACAGTTATTTAGAAACTCTAATAGTTTCAGGAATGTAGATGCTCTTAAACGGATGCTCGACGGCAAACTCTCCTTAAAAAAAAAAAAAAATAGAGCTTTCCAGATGTAGTGATGTGTGTTAAAGTTTCTTTTCAGAGATGTTTATCAACACATATTCCTCATTTTTAGGATATCTGTTGTCACTTTCGGTACTCTCCATTGGTTTAGGATAAGAACAAAGACCAAATATGTATATAAATAAAGTTATATACCTGCTTCTATTAAAATATTAACAAAATATGACGCATGGCTTATATGCCAAAAAACATATTTGGTTTATACGGCGGTAGTTGTCATGAGGAAAAGAAGA
Organism: Carex kokanica; assembly: GCA_025461125.1. Classification (NCBI taxonomy): domain Eukaryota; kingdom Viridiplantae; phylum Streptophyta; class Magnoliopsida; order Poales; family Cyperaceae; genus Carex; species Carex kokanica. The sequence goes on along the minus strand of JAJGRX010001283.1, from coordinate 1,565,452 downwards.
AGTCTCTATTTGCCTCTGTATAGTGAAGGACTAAAGGGAATTTTTTTATAAACCATAATGAAAATTTTGTTTTTTACGAAACTAACATGATTACTTTTTTTTTTTACAAAAACTATAAGAATCGAAATGCTATTCGGTCTGGAATTTTTTTTATTCCGGACCGAAATGGTATTTCGGTCCGTTTGGTCCGGTCTCATTTTTGAATTTTCTGTGGTACTGGTTTCACAAGTTTTCATATGAGCTGCCGCAGAAAATCTCAAAAGGGAACCGGACCGAAATGTCATTTCAGTCTGGAATAAAAAAAAATTTCGAACCGAAATGGCATTTCGGTTCTTATGATTTTTGTAAAAAAAAAAGTAATCATGTTGGTTTTGTAAAAATATTTTTTTTAATTATGATTTATAAAAAAAATTCTGACTAAAGGTTAGTATTGGTATTTGCTTAGTTTGCACTCAAAACGGAAAATATTATTATTTGAAGGAATATAATGAAAATTGAAGTAATTTGAGAATCAGGTATATTGATTAAAAATGGGTATCAAGTATGAAAGAAAGATGTATAAATTAGTGTTGTAAAAAACGGTCTTAACGGCCGATTAAATGGCCGTTTAATCGTTAACGGCGGTCAAACTGTTACGAATACACTTAACGGATGCATGTTTGCGGATGAAAACGATTAATCGGCCGTTTTACCGTTTAATCGTCCGTTTATTCCCGTTTATTTCAGTGAATATTTATTTTTAAATTGTTTTTTTTTCTGTGATAGCGTGTGATAATAAGATTTATAAATCCTGTATTGTAGTTTTATTTGTGCTTGGATATACATCCAATATTTTTTTATATATGTTTTTTCTTCTTACTTACTTTGAAATTGATTAATTCTTCTATTATTTATATACCATATATTTTTCTTACTTACTGATGTAATTTTTTCAATTAGTACGACGTGTTCATTTATGAAATTAAGTTGTTATCATAAACTAAATTTAGTGATATTATGTTGGAATGTTTCATTTCTTTCAAATAATATGTTATTAGTATTTGAAAAAAACTTAATTCTCAAATTTATTTTTTCATTAAATAAATGTGTTAATTACACATGTAAAATGCTTATGTGTTAAGAATAAAAAACAAGCATAGTGTCATGTTATAATAATAAAACTAAGTTAAATTAAGTTTATTTGATAAATTTAATAAGTTAAATAAATTATTTTTAATAAATTATGATATATATACATAAATTTAATAAAAACGTTAAATTGTCCGCATAATTCCGATTAATCGGCCGCATACCGATTAATCGCTTGGCGGTACCCCGTCCGTCCGACAACCGCATACTGTTATTTACAACACTGGTATAAACTTGTGAAGGTATCTACTATAATAAAAAAATGCTTGTAAAGGCTTGCAAAAAAAAAAATTTGAAAATGAAATGCCCTGTAATAAACTATTTTAAAGTACATAAGAAAACAGAAATACATAAAAATATACATAAACTTTTTTTTTAACAGGAAGCTCTAAATTTTTCTTTTCTGATTTCAGATCAAGTCATGGTGTATTTAATTAATAATATCTGTTATATATACTGTATTGCCTTACAAAGGATGCTGACGTTATCTGTAGATTAAAAAGAAAATAAAATAAAAGAATGTTCAAATATTTATGTAGTACGTCATCCAATAATTAATATATATAGGGTTAGCACCTTTTGCTATAATATATCAATTTGATACGGGAGAATCTAAAAAAAGTGAAGATAAATAAATATTAAAGTGAGCAGGTTGGCAATGCAAATAATTTGATTTGCAGAGTACTACGGAGACCCCAATTTGTAGCTTCTACACAGATACTCTTCCGAATTTTTTATTTATATCCAAAAAATAAATCAAATTACAAAACATAACCAAGTTGGGGGCAAAATTCGAAATATACCCAAACCGGAAAAAAAATTTCCGGATTCAACGTCTAACTCCGGAAAATTTTTTTCCGGAAATTGAACTCCAATTCCGGAAAAAAAATTTCCGGACTTAACAATTTTTTTTTTTTTTTTTAGAGTTTCCGGATAAAATTTATCCGGATTTAACAAATTTTTTTTTTTTAGAGTTTCCGGATAAAATTTATCCGGATTTAACAAATTTTTTTTTTTTTTTTTTAGGTATTCCGGATAAAATCTTTCTAAACTCAACAATTTTTTTTTTTTTTAAGAGCAAAATAGCTAAAATACTGAAATCTAACGCTAAAAGATCGAATTGTTTTTTTAAATATTTGTTAAATTAATTTAAAAATTTTCAAAATGGTGTAAATAATTTAGAAATTATCAAACTAGCTAAAATACTGAAATCTAACACTAAAAAAAATCGAATTGGTTTTTAAATATTTGGTAAATTAATTAAAAAAATTTTAAAATTGTGTAGAATAATTTAAAAATTATCAAAATAGCTAAAATACTGAAATCTAACACTAAAAAAATCGAATTATTTTTTTAAATATTTGCTAGATTACATTTTTTTTATATATAATTAGCATATTTATACTAAAACAAGCTAAATTACTTGATTTATGCTGAATTACACTAAATTACAATAATTATGTAGAATTATGCTAGAATATGGTAAAGTACGCTAAATTACGTACGAATAGGGATGATATCTTCACTGAGAAGGCGAAAAACGACGACGAAACTTCAAACGGCCATAAAACGGCGCTCGAGTGTCCGATTTCAGTAAATGACCACTTTTCGGAAAGCTTGCGAAAATGCGCATGCATCCGGACTAGCTTTGCTAGTTTTCCAAATTCAGAATCGACAAAAAACAAAGGGAAGAGCCTCAAAACTTCAGTTGAAGTTTTCGATTAAGATTTTCATTTATATTATTCAATCTACGTAGCTCAGTAAATTAGTTATGCAATGAACTTTTAGAATACTAATTTTTATTATTTTTGGAATTTTTTTTACTATTTTTTATGATTTATGAAAGATGCCACAAAATAGGCCCCATTCATACGTAATTTAGCGTAATTTATCGTATTTTAGCATAATTCTACATAATTATTATAATTTCAGCATTTTAGTAAATTTACCGTATTTTAGCACAAAAGCGGCCCTATTCGTAGTAAAAAAACAATTCGATTTTTTAGTGTTAGATTTCAGTATTTTAGCTATTTTGATAATTTCTAAATTATTCTACACCATTTTGAAATTTTTTGAATTAATTTAATAAATATTTAAAAAAACAATTCGATTTTTTAGCGTTAATTTCAGTATTTTAGCTATTTTTCTCTTAAATTTTTTTTTTTTTGTTAAGTTTAGAAAAATTTTATACGGAATCTCTAAAAAAAAAAAAAAAAAAAAAATTTGTGAAGTGCGGAAATTTTTTTTCCGGAATTGGAGTTCAATTTCCGGAAATTTTTTTTCCGGAGTTAGACGTTGAATCCGGAAATTTTTTTTCCGGTTTGGATATATTTTGAATTTTGCCCCCAACTTGGTTATGTTTTGTAATTTGATTTATTTTTTGGATATAAATAAAAAATTCGGGATACTCTTCGTAAGAAACAAATAATTGGTACCATTCAAATTCAATGAATTTTTAGTAAGTCCCAAACAATATTATAACTTTAAATGTTCATTCAGAAATCAGAAACTTAAAATTAGAAGAAAAAAAATCCGCACCGTTTCAAATGTTGAAGCATATTATCTTTTTGGTATTTATTGTGAGTTATCTTTTATTTAAATTTGAATATGTAATTTTTCATCTGAAGAATATTATTTTCGCTACTAAATTAAAGACTGGGTTTTAAAAATTACAACTTGTTGATCAGGTAAGTTGCGAATACAAGTAAAAAGGATAATATGTATTTAATTTGGTGGCTAATTGTATTTATATAATTTTTAACATAAAAAATTATGGAACAACCATGGAAAGCTGGAAAAAGAGAATAAAAATGTGTTATAGTAGGTCGGACACCTCAATCTGTTTCAGCCTATTTTATTTCGTGATTCGCATTTTGTAACCGAAGATCTGAAATATATATTTTAAATATTTTTTAGAATATATTTTTATTTTTTTAAGTAGGTCAAAGCCTACTTATTATTTATAATAATTATTTGCAGCTTTTATTATTTGCAACTTAATTTGTTGACGACACATGAAAAATGATTGGAGTGAGTTATACAACTCTTTACTATTTTTTGTAATACCAAAACTCACTTAATAACAAACCCACCAAATACAGCAGAAAACATATTTACTTTCTAGCTCTAATAATAACATTCAAACCCACACCTATCTAATTAATATCATAAATCTTCAAACAGATAATACTTCCTTACCACGCCATTTGAACATGTTGTACTATGATCCTGAAAAAACTCAAAACATGAAAGTTTTAGATTATGTTGTAAGCTTTTCATTGTAAGATTGACACCTCTGATGTCTTTGATTAATGGAATCTAGAGGCGTTACCTCTAAATTTCTTCTTCAAAAAAATATTGTAAGCTTTTCATTGAATTTTGAATCATCTCAATTGGAACTTATAGTCAATATATAGAAGCGTGTCAAATAGAGGCGGTTTGGACAATTAAACTATCATTGTTGGAGCTTTCCCTTCGTGTTGACACATCTTAGGCGGTGTCATATACGAGATAGGAGTAGGTCCGATGGACATTGGACCTACATTTAGGTTCAATTAGCTCTAGGACCGTACGATTAGCATCAAGACTATGCGCACGGAAACTGATACAGATTTGCACGGATTTTGATACAGCGCACACGAATTTTGATGCAGATCGAATGGTCATCACACCCATCGAACCAAGGTAGGTCCGATGGGCATTGGACCTACTCTGATTCCGTCATATACAGTCAAGGAGTAGGGTGTTTTTGATGGACATCTGACTAAATTCAATTATAGTTTGATCAAAGCCATTAGATTATCATCGAGATTCGTATGTATAGCTAAAATTATAAACTGCTAAATCGGGCACAAATCTTAGTGCGATCTAATGGTCCAGACCAGTCATCGAACATAATTTGATCCAATGTACATCGGCCCCTTTGGTCCCACAAAATTCATGCCTTCTTAGGGCCTGTTCGGCAGCACAGTGGGCTGGGGAATGGGCAAGGAAATTATTTTTTTTTTAACTGATTTTTACTGTTCACGTGGGAAAAAAAAAATTCAATCTGAGTGATTTTTTTTTTTTTCCCACGTGAACAGTAAAATTGGAGAGCAACCGAACAGGCCCTTATAGTGTAAGTAAACATGCGCCTTTATATCTTTCAATTATATCATAAGCAGGGAGTGGGGCATTTTGATGGATATAGGACAAATTCAGTTTAATGTCTGGTTGGAGTCTTTTAATTCGCATCAAGATTCGTACACACTTAATTCACACAAATTTTAAAGTTGTCTTCTCAAATTTTGATGTGTTTCGATAAACATCGGACCACCCTAATTACCATGAGCAGATGTTTCAACGTTACTATTTTATCATGTTATCTATGGATACAGGTGATTTCATCTAAAAGAACATGTTTAGAAAGACAATTTAAAAAAAATTATGGGTCAAGCCATTCAAATATCTAATATTTATAAGGATTAAAAAATTCTTTATTCATATTTTAAACATGTAACCTTCCACAATCTAAGTTAAAAAGAAGAAAAATGTTTGAACGAATGGTTAATACAAGATATTTTCAAAGAGGAGCGATCCAATTACACTATTTTATGGTGGCACATTTTGACACCATATGTTTATAAGTCATTTTTTTGCGATTTCAAAATCCAAACAGTCAATCCGAACCGTTCAACATGATCTCCATATTAAAATGTGCTTGGAGACCAAATTTTACATTTTTTGAAAATTTCTTAATATTTATTTAGAATTTTTGAAAATTGTTATTTTTCAATGGTCCCGAATTGTCTGAAAATAATAATTTTGTACACATCTTAATAAATACTAAAAAAGTTCCAAAAAAATGTAAAATTTAGTCTCCAAACACATTTTAATATGGAGATCATGTTGAACGGTTCGGATCGACTGTTTGGACTTTGAAATCTCATAAATTATTTATAAATATATGGTGTCAAGATGAGTCACCATAAAATAGTGTAATTGGATCCCTCCTCATTTTCAAAACTAACTATAATAGTTACTTGAAAACTGAAACCATTTTATATGATAGTGTTTGCAGTAAAAAAAAAGCTGGAAAATTGGAAAATAGAAAATAGGAAAAGAAAAAGAAAATTACCATATTATGTTCTCTTGATGATTTTATTTTATTTGTTGGTCTAAATGCACTTTGTCTGAAAGTTATTTGGAAGAGGATATGTAGTGAATATTACTATATTTATTAGTAATACAGACAATTTTTCATAATTTTGTGGACAGTAGTTTATTATCCGATTTCAGGGAATCTTTTGAGTTGATGAATTTCAACCGTCTTATTTTAAATGGAGCTAATCCGGCTCGTGTCTATAACATAGGGTCCTTTAATATTAGTACAAATGTAGTTCGCATGAATTTTAAAACAGATCGGATGGTCGAGATTCATTAACTCAAAAGATTTCATTTTGAGTTAATGCAAAAGATACGAATAATTCTCCTCCATCAACGAAATTCAGATCCACTGTCCCTTAGGGTACGTTTGGATGAACTCTAGAATAGCTAGAATAGCTACTGTTTAGAATAGTAAATAAGAATAGCTACTGTTTAAGAACAGTGCTAACTCAAGCTATTCGGAATAGTGAAAAAGTTGTTTGGATTGCATATTTGGAATAGAGTTTGGAGGAAATGAATAAAGTAATAATTTATGTGTTAGATTAAATATAATACAATATGATATTAATTTAAATATTAAATGTAATATAATCTTATTTTAAATATTAATTAGTATTAAATATAATATTATATTAAATATAATATAATATTATTTTAGATATTAAATATAATATAATATTAGGTTACATGTTAAATGTAATATAATATTAATTTAAATATTAGATTAGTATTAAATAAAATATTAGATTAAATGTAATATAATATTAGTTTAAATATTAAATGTAATATAATATTAGTTTAAATATTAAATGTAATATAATATTATTTTAAATATTAAATGTAATATAATATTAATTTAAATATTAAATGTAATATAATATTAGTTTAAATATTAAATGTAATATAATATTATTTTAAAAATTAGATTAGTATTAAATAAAATATTAGATTAAATGTAATATAATATTAGTTTAATATTAAATGTAATATAATATTATTTTAAATATTAGATTAGTAATAAATAAAATATTAGATTAAATGTAATATAATATTAGTTTAAATATAATACCATATAATATTAATTTAATTATTAAATGTAATATAATATTATTTTAAATATTAGATTAGTATTAAATAAAATATTAGATTAAATATAATATAATATAATATAATATTAGATTAAATATAATATAATATTAATTTAAATATTAAATGTAATACAATATTATTTTAAATATTAGATTAGTATTAAATAAAATATTAGATTAAATATAATATGATATATAATATTAATTTAAATATTAAATGTAATATAATATTAGTTTAAATATTAGATTAGTATTACTATTGAAACTAACAAATGCTATTCCATGTTTTTGTAAGAATAGAGAATAGCCCTATTCTCCCTATTCCGAATAGCTCTATTTCTCGTTTGGATTGTTCTTGTTCCGAATAGCAATGCTATTCTAAGAATAGTGCTATTCTTAGTGCAACCAAACATACCCTAAAAAAAGAGAAAAAAGAAAAGAAAAAGACATTGGAAGTATTCTATCTCCTGGAAAACTAATATGGATTTCCAATAAACGTGTATGTTGTTTGTTAGTATAAATATGCTTTCGTGTCTCACATATAACAAATAAAGGTTGATATTTGAGAATAACATGGCATATTTTGAACTTATTAGTGAAGAAACTCGGATAAACAAAACATTCTCTTTATGAATAATTAATTTCTAAATTATAATTAATATTACTAAAAATAAATTCCCAATAACAACAATAATAATAACAAAAATATGAAAAGCACTTAAAATCTAGGAAAATTTGAAAAAGAGAGAGAAGGAAATACAGTGAACCAAAACAATACTCAACACTCAACAGTCAACAGTCAGTTGAAATTGGAGGCTGTTACGATCCCTGAACGTTGATCTCTGTGCATTCCACTTCGAGCCGGATTGGTCCGGATTCTGATTGAATGATTTGGATCTAAATTGAAATTACTATGGCTGTTGACATTATTGTGTACTTTGATAATTTTTTCTGTTATAAACGTTATTGTGTCATCTTTTTATATTCATCTTTTAAAAAGATACACGTCAAACGAAAAAAAAAATGGGCTAAATCGCTGATTTCCTTAGCGGTAGAGGCCAGAGAGAAACCGCTGGAAAAATCTGCAGTTGGCCCATGAAGCCCGCTGATTAAATTAGTTGTTGGACTACGAAATGAGATACGGGCCAAGCTGTGATCTGGGTTTTATCATTTTTAATGCCATTGATAAAAAAGTCGGAATGTTGATGGTCCAGCCTGTTATGATTCTTAGGCCCATAACGCATACTGGGCCTGTAATGCACATGACCATGCATATATCGAGGTCGGAATTCACATCCTTCCAGGTACCTCACTGAACCTTGACCGGAACGGACGGTCCAGATTTTTAAATTGACACAACTCTCAAAGCACATATAATACTGCCCCCTAAGTAGAGAGGAAAAAACGTGCCGTGCCGTGACTAACACGCCGTGACTTTGGTCACGTGCCGTGCCGTGACCAAGTAAATTTTTCACGTGCCGTGCCGTGGCGTGACAAAAATTACGAGGGGTGGCCACGGCACGCAAGTCACGCCGTGACTCGCGTGCGGTGACTAAGTCGTGCCGTGACTAATTCGTGCCGTGACCAAACGTGCCGTGACCAAACGCGCGTTAGTCAAGTTTGATCGCATTTAACGTTTAAAAAAAAATATGAAACGATTCTTTAAAATTCAAATGTTTTAATTGAAATTTAAATGTAAATATTTTAATTAAAATAAAATTATATCTTATAGAAAGGTATGTTAGTGTATTGCTTCGCTACTGCTGTGACTGGCGTGTCTTCCGTTCCGTGACTCACGTGTCCCGTGCCGTGCCGTGCCGTGCCGTGACCAAGACAATTTCCGTGCCGTGCCGTGTCTTCTTTGCCAACAATTGGTCACGGCACGCGAATGGTCACGGCACGGGACACGCGAGTCACGGCACGTAACCGACACGCGTGCCGTGCCGTTCCGTGCCGTTACCGTGCCGTTCCGTGACGGAGCCGGCTCCGTCGTGCCATTTTTCCCACTCTACCCCTAAGTCATCCCGAGTAATCACCAGAACCCGTTATGGAGCTTGCCAGGCTGGCGGTGGATTCAGGCGGCGACCCGGCAGCTCTCCAGCTGGCTCTGGATCCGACTGTCCTACCCGTCAGTGTTCTTTTTATTTTTTTTCTTTCTTTTTTTATTCTTGCTATCATGTCCTGGTACTTCAAAATATTTGTCAATGCAACCCTCCAGCGGTGTAGCTCTGGATCCAGGCTGGCTATCCAGCGGGCTTTGGATCCAACCGTTTTACCCGTCAGTGTGCAATTTATTTATTTAATTTTTGCGATGGAGTCCTTGTACTTCAAAATATTTGTCATTGCAACAATGTGATAAGAAAACTTGGTTCAAAGGGAAAGCGAAAGATTGAAACCCTTTAAGCTCTGTTCTATTATGAGGCAACACTCAGCATGACACGCTTTTACCAAAATAAAATTAATGTTTTGAATCCTGGTTTCAAGCTTGTTATGCTTAATTTTGCAGTGGGTACAATCTACAAGTTCAGTTTAATTGTTGAAACTTGAAACACCAAGAAATTAACTCAAGATGATAAAGAAAAAGAATCAGTAGGCATCCAACATAGGCTGAAACGAGCTATTTCATACCATAACTGAATTAAACTTTGTCAGGCTTATCTTTTCAGTATTGTGTACCAAATTGAAACGAGGTTTATATCCTTTTTTTTTTTAAATCTTGCTTGGTTTAAATTACCATACCTTGTTAGGTACCAGACGTGGATAGAATAAATGAGGATAAATGCGTGCTTACAAGAACTCCATATGGCAGGCGCTTTGCTAGCGAGGTACTATTAATGGGACATCGTCACTACATAAAAGAAAGAATCATCTTTACTTAGAATCATCTTTACTTGTGCTGGTGCTACTGTAATATATGAAATTGTGAACAGGAGATTAATTCATACTTCGCATCCTTGTTTGAACTGATTGTAACACGTGGGCCCACTATTGGATTGAACCTTTCTCTCAGCCGTTATGACCTCTTTCATGGGCATATGTTTGTTGCAACAGAAACTGGAAGGCTGGGTATTTTGTAAGTGTACATGTTCCATTTCTCCATTTAATATAACAAATAACTTAAGTTGATAGTGACACATATACTAGTACCAGGAATATGCCCCAATATGAAATCTAACCCAATATCATGTTGTAAAATCTGGTACAAAAACAACATTGTGATAAAGAGGAATTTATATCAAATTATTTGTGCTCATTTTTTCTGTTTGATTTAGTTATTTATTTAATATTTCTGCACCTTTTGTTGGTTGTCAAATAATGGGAGATTTCATGCAAGGGAACATCCAGCATATGATAAAAAGGATTTTCCTTACTATTTGGATCATTGCTAGTCAGGTAGAATGTCTTAATTTATCTTTGTGTTTTTGGTTATTTTTGTTATTGATACCTGAATTTGGGTACCACACAGTACTTATTTAATTAACAAAGCTGTTACAACATTGGTGTGTTTGTGCTGGTACCAGTCCTGACTTTCTCCATTAAAATGCAACTGAAACTCTATTTAGTTTCAAGTAAAAAGTAATGGTACGCGTTAGTTCTGAGGTCCGAGATTGTACTCATTGATTTTATATGTTGTTATCAAATCATTGATCTTCAGTAAAGTTATAGTTAAGTAGTTTCTTGGTTAAAAATATCACACAAAAATGATGAATTCTTTACAATTTGTTAGTAGGGCAATGGACCGTGTTGTATATATCTAATACAAATTCTTTTAGGATCTAATGTTGCTTATGATGAATCCATGAACTTACGAAATATCCTGTGGCTGGCCCCACTGCCTTCTAATGTCACAAAAGCTTGGCTTGCACCAGGTTCTCTCTCTCTCTCTCTTTCTCTCTCTCTCAGCAAATATTTAACATCACTTGTTATGTACTGAGTATGCGTCTGATCTCATCAATGATTTTTACAAAACATTTAGGAGTGTTGGTAGTTTTGGACGCTCACCCCGATGGAATCATTTATCAGAGGCTTGTGCCTGATTATGTTGATTTTGTCAGGACAATTTATGAAGGTCAAATGTTCCCCAAGCATTAATTTATTGCTGTTTTTGTTTTATCACTGATTTGTTGTGATATTCACACTTCTTCTTTTATTGTCTGATCTGCAGATGATTTTGGGCAGGTGGTTGCTGATGTCAATTATTTGAATATTGAAAATGCAGCATCTGCTAAAAAGATTTTCATTTGCTGAAATGTAATTCTTTGGAGAAACTGAGTAGAACTAGGTGTTCTTAAGTTCATCAAGCTCTTTTGTGAACTTTACTCTAAAACCTATTAGATTGGCTTCAAACGACGAATCTAGACCGTTGAAATCGATCTACCTTACGAGCAATGTGTCTACATGCAAAAATTTAAATTTAAATTAATTTAGTATAAAGTCAATTGGTAAAAATTAGAATTTAAAATTATAAGGTTTCTAAATTAATTTTATTGCATTTATTTTTTAAACATCTTTGACCACTTGACTCTATATAAAATTAATTTAAATTTTTAATTTTTTTTAATGTAGACACATCTTACATTTCTCAACAACAACAACTAAGCTTTTAGTCGAAAACAAGTTGGGATAGGCTAGAAATGAAACCCAACAGGAATCATCTTACATTTACTAAAAAAAAAAAAATCAAGAAGCTTGTAAAACGTATGCAAAAACGCAAAAAAAATGAAATGCTCTGTAATAAATTAACTTAAAGTACTTGAGAAAATATATATACATAAAAATAATCATATAAACCTTCTTTTTTGTTTGACAAGAAGCGGTAGACTTCTCTTTCCGGATTTCAGATCAAGTCATGATGTATTTAATTAATAACATCTGGTATATATACTGTATTGCCTTACAAAGGAGGTACACGCTGACGTGTCTGTACATTAAAAGAAAAGAAAAATAATACAATGTTCTTCAATATTTCTATAGTACGTTATTCCAGTGTTTTAAAATGCGGCCGCATGGACCGTATATGCCTATACAGTGTTTTAAAATGCGGCCTGTTATGATTCCTAGGCCCATAAGCATATATAGAGGTCAACGGTGGGTAATATTTTAACACAGCAGTTTTGGCGTGATGCAGCGACAAATCATAAGAAACGCTGTTTAAAATTTATAGTAAGTGCGCTGCATGGAGCCAAAACTAATCTGTTAAACTAATTACCCGTGAACGGTGTTGCGTTAGAAAGAAACAAATACGGAACTCAACCAATGAAATCAGAGCCTTCTTTCCAATTCTTGAGTCTTAGGTGACCACTGTCTACTCCAACTTCCAAGCCTCTAAGGAGAGAGAGATTCGGAGACCAATGAAGCCACTGGGATCCTCTGTTCCTCTGAGACTGGCGTTCGCTGTCTCTTTCACGCTCTCCTTCTCCCTCTCCACCTCCTCTCTTCACCTCCCCATCTCTCTCTCCAAACCCAAATCCAGACCCAATTCCTTCTCTTCCCTTTTCAGTTCTTCTCCTTCCTCTTCCCAATCCTTCGCCTCCGACCTCCTCTCCCTCCTCGCCACTCCCTCCGATCGCAAGCCTAACATCCCTTCCGACGAGGTCCAACAGATTTTCTCTCGTCTTAAATTTCTCGTCCTCTTCACGCCTGACAAGTCTTCTTATTCTAGGAGGGTGATTCTAGAAGATTCTAGAAGGGGAGGTAAAACGCACAAGAGTTTAGAGAGGAAGAAAGATATGTAATTTGATTTTATTAATTCATTCTATATTGTATTCTGAGTACATGGTTGCTGTTTAAATAGAAAGCTAGAGAAGGCTAGAAAGGCCTATAATTACAATTGCGTGACCCTCTGCTATTCTAGAATAATCTCTGAATCATCCGTTGTAGAGAAGTCAGAGATGTCTCCTTTGTCTTCTTTTGCCAATTTGTTTGAATGACTGGAGATGTCCATTGATACCTTGACAGCCCCCCCGCAAGCTGATGGGGGAGGAGACACCGTCAGCTTGTCACGAAGAAATAGAAACCGCGGAGTTGCTAAAGCCTTGGTCATGACATCTCCAATCTGATCACGAGAGCACAAGAAACTGATGCGAAGTTGTTGCGAAGCCACCTTTTCACGAACAAAATGGTAATCCAATTCGACATGCTTGGTACGAGTGTGAAACATGGGGTTGGAGGCAAGAAAAGTGGCGCCGATATTATCGCACCACAAAGTGGGACAAGAGGTAACGGTAGCATGAAGCTCGGCAAGGATATATTGAACCCAAAGGAGCTCAGCGCTGGTGATAGCAAGACTTCTATACTCAGCTTCTGTACTTGAGCGAGAAACAGTCGGCTGTTTTTTTGAACTCCAAGAAATGAGGTTAGGGCCTAAGAATATGCAGAATCCCGAGGTTGAGCGGCGGTCATCAGGACATCCTGCCCAATCAGCATCACAGTAGGCGTGTAAGGAAAGAGAAGATGCAGGACGAATAGTAAGCCCATGAGAGAGAGAGCCATTGAGATATCGCAATATTCTCTTCACTGCAGACCAATGAGAGGTAGTGGGGTTATGCATGAATTGGGAGACTTTGTTGACCGAAAATGCTATGTCGGGTCGAGTAATGGTGGCATATTGTAGAGCGCCCACAACAGATCGATAAAGATGAGGGTCATCCATCGGGTCACCGTCAAGTTTAGATAGAGGAGAATTTGCCACCATAGGAGAGGGATAGGATTTGGCATCAGTCATGTGGGCTCGATCAAGAAGGTTTCGGATGTAAGAGGCCTGAGAAAGATGGAGACCATGAGGAGTGGTGGTAACCTCAATGCCAAGAAAGTATCGAAGAATGCCAAGGTCTTTGATAGCAAATTTGCTTTGTAGGTGTCGGATGAGCGAGCCAACAAAATCAGAATGACTTCCTGTGATGACGATGTCATCCACATATACTAGCAAGATGATCGTGCGACCATGAGAGTGAAGCACGAAAAGAGAGGGATCATAGTGGGAGGCATGAAAACCGAAATCCATGAGAGCGGCATTCAATGTATGAAACCACGCTCGGGGCGATTGTTTGAGTCCGTATAAGGCTTTGGAAAGGAGACACACGTGATTAGGATATGTGGAATCGACAAATCCTGGTGGCTGCTGCATATAAACTGTCTCCTTTAGTTCTCCATGAAGGAAGGCATTGGTGACGTCCAATTGTCGAAGGGACCAACCATTTGAGATAGCAAGTGAGAGAACAATTCGAATTGTGGTGGCCCGAACAACAGGACTGAAAGTTTCAAAGTAGTCGATACCTTCTTGTTGATTGAATCCTTTCGCAACTAAGCGAGCTTTGAACCGATCGATCGAACCATCCGCATTATGCTTCAGCTTGTAAACCCACTTGCAGCCAATGATGTTTTGATCAGGTGGAGGGGGAACAAGAGTCCAGGTCTTGTTTTTGGCAAGGGCATCAATTTCTTGAGCCATGGCAGCACGCCATTGAGGAAAAGGTTGAGCTTGAGAGAAGGTTAATGGTTCCTTAACGGGTTTCGGGTTGGCTAGAAGAGCAATGTGGTCAGGGTACTGTTTTGGCTTGCGAGTGTGATCTTTGGTTCTTGTAATCATGTGGTGAGTGGAGGAAGTAGGTGTGCTGGTATGAATGGCGGAAGGTGCTGGAGCAACAATTGCCGAATCAGAAGAGGTTGAGTGAGCCGTGGGAGAGAGAGACAGGCCTGGAGAGAAAGGTTGAGTGAGGGCTGCGGTTTGGGAAAAATGGGTCGGGCCTGGGGAGGCAGAAGCTGGTGGGGAGTGGAGTGGGCCTGGTGAGGCAGCAGCTGTTGGGGAGTGGATCGGACCTGGTGAGGCAGCAGCAGGAATTAAAGTTGGGCCTGCAGGTGAAATTGAGGCTGGAGAGTTTGGGCCATGTGAAGAGGTAATTGGAGATATAAGGGGCAGCCAAGTTGAAATATCTGAAGTTGAAGTGTGTTGCGCGGAGACAGAGAGCCCTGCTGAATTCTTAAAAGGGAAAACAGTCTCATCAAAGATAACATGCCGTGAGAGAAAAATTCGATTTGTTGAGACGTGAAGACATTTATACCCTTTTTGTGACACGCCATATCCAAGAAATACGCAAGGCATGCTTTTGTTTTGGAGTTTATTGGTGTTGTAAGGCTTGAGGAGGGGAAAGCATAGGCAACCAAGGGTGCGAAGCAAGGTATAGTCGGGGTTGCGATTAAAAAGAAGAGAGTAAGGGAAGGATGGTGTTGAGCATTTGGCAAGCGGTTGATGAGGTAGACTATGCTTGCAAAGATTTCATCCCACAAATTTAAGGGAAGGGAGGCATGATGAATGGTAGCAAGTGAGAGCTCAATGATGTGGCGATGCTTGCGTTCCGCAACACCATTTTGTTCGGGGGTGTGAGGGCACGAAGTTTGATGTAAAATTTGTTACCGGGTCGCGGGTGGGATGGGTTAGCGGGTCGAGAAGAACCAGCATAGAGCGCCGTCAGTTGAGAAGACCCAGCAGCAGATTGGTTTTGAAGCCGATTCTCATGTGTGAGAAGCATCGCTTGGAGCTCAACAAGAGAGAGATGATCAGAACTAGAGCGAGTGGTGGCTGAGATGACAAACGAGTTATACTCCGGTCCGAGGCCGCCGAGGAGGTGGAGAACCAGATCTTCATCAGAAACTGGGTGCCCAATGAACGACAACTCGTCAGCAATGGCGCGCAGCCGGTGAAGATAGTCAGAACAGCTAGAGCCACCTTGAGAGATGGTCTGAAGAGATCGGCGGAGCTCCGCTAGACGAGCACGCGAGGAAGCGGAGTAAGTCTGCTGGAGAGTTGACCAGAGAAGAGCGGAGGTCGTGCATGACACAACCTGAGAAAGGACCGTATCCGAGAGAGACGATCTCAGCCAGCCTAAAAGCATCTGATCTTGTTTGCGCCAATGGAGAAAAGCTGGATTTGTTTGGGTACGGTTGTCAAGAGTAATTGTCTCAGGTGGAGGAGAAGCTGTAAGAAACTTGTGTAGGTCATAGCCATGGAGTAAAGGCTCAACCTGAGATTTCCAAGCCAAATAATTGGTGCGAGAGAGTTTAGTAGAAATAGGAATGGTGAGAATGATAATTGAATCAGTATTTGGGAGAGTGGAAGTTGGATTTGTCATAGTTATAGGAATTTGGGACGTCGGAGTTTCCATAGCTCTGATACCATAAAACGCACAAGAGTTTAGAGAGGAAGAAAGATATGTAATTTGATTTTATTAATTCATTCTATATTGTATTCTGAGTACATGGTTGCTGTTTAAATAGAAAGCTAGAGAAGGCTAGAAAGGCCTATAATTACAATTGCGTGACCCTCTGCTATTCTAGAATAATCTCTGAATCATCCGTTGTAGAGAAGTCAGAGATGTCTCCTTTGTCTTCTTTTGCCAATTTGTTTGAATGACTGGAGATGTCCATTGATACCTTGACAGGAGGAGATGAGAAGGAGGCGGGAAATGAGATGGTGTGGTGGCCACCAGAACCCGTTATGGAGCTTGCCAGGCTGGCGGTGGATTCAGGCGGCGACCCGGCAGCTATCCAGCGGGCTTTGGATCCGACTGTCCTACCCGTCAGTGTTCTTTTTATTTTTTTTCTTTATTTTTTTATTCTTGCTATCATGTCCTGGTACCTCAAAATATTTGTCAATGCAACACTCCGCATGACAACCTTTTACGAAAATAAAATTAGTGTTTTCAATCCGGGTTTCAACCTTGTCATACTTAGTGTTGCTATATATATTGCTACAACACTGGACTGGTACCCCTTTCTTTTTTTCTTTTTTTTTTCTTTTCTTTTTTTGCAGTGTGTATAATCTACAAATGCAATTTGTTGAAATACCGAGAAATTAACATAGGCTGAAACGGGCTATTTCATACCAGAACTGAATTAAACTTGCTTATCTTTTCAGTATTCTGTACCAAATTCAAATGAGGTTTATAATTTTTTTTAATCTTGCTTGGTCTAAATTACCATAACTTGTTAGGTACCAGATGTGGATAGAATAAATGAGGATAAATGCCAGCTTACAAGAACTCCATATGGCAGGCGCTTTGCTAGTGAGGTACTATTAATGTCACATTGTAGCTACATAAAAGAAATAATCGTCTTTTTTTTTGTGTGCTTGTGCTACTGTAATATATGAAATTGTGAACAGGAGATTAATTCATTCTTTGCATCCTTGTTTGAACTGATTGTAACACGTGGGCCCACTGTTGGATTGAATCTTTCTCTCAGCCGTTATGACCTCTTTCATGGGCATATGTTTGTTGCAACAGATACCGGAAGGCTAGGTATTTTGTAAGTGTATAGGTTTCATTTCTCCATTTAATATGACGAAATAAATTAAGTTGATAGCAGCACATATTATTAGTACCAGGAAAATGCTGCAGTATGGGATCTAACCCAATAACATGTTGTAAAATCTGGCACAGAAACAACCTTGTGATATCTTGTGTTAGGTTTACTGTTGAGAGAGATTAATAAAAGGGATTTATTTCAAATTATTTGTGCTCATTTTTTCTGTTTGATTTAGTTATTTAAATTATTTTTTGCACCTATTGTTGGTGGTCAAATAATGGAGATTTCATGCAAGGGAATATCCAGCATATGATAAAGAGGATTTTCCTTACCCTTTGGGGTATTGCCAGTCAGGTAGAATACCTTAATTTATCACTGTGTCAAGTTTTATTTGGTTATTCTTTTTAATTGTAATGTGATTGATACCTGGATTCAGGTACACAACACAGCACTTATTTAATTAACAAAGCTGTTACAACATTGGTGTGTTTGTGCTGGTACCAGTCCCGACTTTCTCCATTAAAATCCAACATTGGTACGCCTCACTTCTGAGGACTGAGATTGGAGTCATTGATTTGGTATCTTGTTATCAAGTCATTGATCTTCAATAAAGTTGTAGTAAGGAGTTTCTTGGATAAAAAATCTCAGAAAAAGGATTAATTCTTTTACAATTTGTTAGTAAGATAATGACCATAATGCAAATATCTAATGCTTTCTTTTAGGATCTAATGTTGCTTATGATGAATCCATGAACTTACGAAATATCCTGTGGCTGGCCCCACTGCCTTCTAATGTCACAGAAGCTTGGCTTGCACCAGGTTCTCTCTCTCTCTTGAAGCATATATTTAACATCATTTGTTAAGTACTGGGTATGTATCTGATCTCATCAATGAATTTTATAAAATATTAGGAGTGTTGGTAGTTTTGGATGCTCACCCCGATGGAATCATTTATCAGAGGCTTGTTCCTGATTATCTTGATGCTTGCAGGACAATTTATGAAGGTCAAATGTTTCTCAAGCATTATTTTATTTTTATGTTTCTTTATTATCACTGAATTGTTGTGATATTCATACTTCTTGTTTTTTTTGTCTGATTTGCAGGCGATTTTGGGCAGGTTGTTGCTGATGTCAATTATTTGAATATTGAAAATATAGCATCTTCTAAAAAGATTTTCATTTGCTGAGATTCAATTCTTTGGAGAAACTTTCTGATAGGAATAATTTTCTTCTTTTTCTCTGTCAATTGATTCAATTCAATTCAATTACTTTGCTACGGGATCTTTTCAAGGAATCCTTTATATTCAAGGCAGGCCGTATCAATAGGGTACATTTCGATAAAGTCTGAATTAGTATTAGTTGCTTCATCCTAGCTGAGGTGTTGATGGCATAGTTTAAACCTGAAAAGAAATAGTCACTTTGATTTTAGCTAATCAAACTTGTGATAAATTACTATTGCTATTAATAATTGATGAACTTGTGGGCTAATCCATTTTTTTTCTATTATTTTCTTTTTCTGCAAGTTACTTTTGCAAGTGAAAACTGCTACTCGAATTACTTTAACAAAACTATCCTCCTGGGAATTTAAGTTCTGAAATTGATTGTTCGGTCAAGAATCTAATCTGCAGCAGTAGTATTCGGATTTGGAAGAACCTGCCTTTGGTCTAAATAACAAATAACAATGTTTTCTTTTGAAATTCTGATGGAAGATTCTATGTGAATATTAATTAAATAAATGAATGGTTTGATCTCAACTTCGCTCAATAAAATTAAAATTCTTCAGATTTGGTGGCTGCGACAACATGTGGTGATGCCTTTTGAATGCGCTGAAACTCCGCAAATTATTACCATTGTATATTTTCATCCCGCTTTTTTAGAGTATTAAAATAAATTTCTGTAGTCGACAAAATAGCAAAACAACACTAGGATAATAAACGTCAAAAAACACATTCAAGTAACTATTTCGAATCTCCGAACACATTAATAGAAAAATAAAATAAAAATATTGACAACAAGGAACGTTTATGTGAAAATTTGAAATATAAGAAGAACGTTATGGTTCGTAATGTCCATGGGACATTGTAAACCATATCGTCCTTGTTATTTAGCTCCGTAAACTCTTAATTAAGAAAACAACAAAAAAAGGAAAAAGAAAGGAGGAGGATCGTTATGCTGCATAACGTCCATGAACAGATGAAAAAAAAAATTAAGAAAACAATGAAAAAAGAAAGAAATATATGAATAGTATTCCTTTTGCTTGAGGGGTTACATTAAGCACGTGACTCACTTATGGACTATGGTATTATTTTGAAAATTCTAACTGTAAAATTGTACCAGTATTGAATGAACACAATAAAACAAGAGTGTAAGCAAAACTCATCAATTAGAATCAAATATATGAATAGTATTCCTTTTGCTTGAGGGGTTACATCAAGTTATTCCTTATGCAGCATAACGTTACATTCTTTTTTTGCTGTTTTATTAATTAAGACTTTACATAGCTGATTAACAAGGACGTTATAAACCATAATGTTCTTCTTATATCCCGAATTTCTACAAAAACGTTCCCTATTGTCAATATTATTTTTTTCATTTTCCTATTAATAAAAAAATCGGTTTGAAACATAGTTGATGCTCGTGCAAGCTAATATACTCTCAATGACTTCATTTTTTGTCAGTAGAGGACTTATTCAGAAATGCGTTATAATAAAAAAGTTAGAACTTTCAATCTATTTCATTAATACTTGATGCAAGTTCTCAACAAAGTTGCAGTCAGAAACCAGACGAACTGATTTTTTTTTTTCTTTTTTTTTTGTTAATCCATTCATGATTTTTCCAATCAATCGATGATGATTTAACTTACTGGACCAACTTAGACCATTTGGCGCACCATCCTTGAACCTTATTAGATAAGTCTTAAGCTTGTTAAACAATTGTTTCTTTACAAAGTTTAAAACCTCTTTCTTAAACCTTTTGCCCATTTTTTTAACCTTGCTTGAGAATATATTCTTTTGGCTTAAAACAAACCCAGGTTCCATTTCAAACATCTCTGACAATCATAGTTGTAATATGTCTAAAACAGTAAACTATTTGCTCATGTTTTATTGAGGACTAAACCAAAGCATAAAGAATTTAATCCTCACTTCAATTGTCAGAACAGTCTACAGATGTAGGTCGTTTAATTTATTCCACAGGTGGAACCCACTTTCAATAAAAGAAGGATTTTGATATTCTCTCCTGCTCAAGTAGGCTTCTTAACTTTAAGAATTGCTTAGCATTTCAGGTAACAAGGCACCTACTCTATTTATGCACCAAAAATTGTCATTTGAATAATACACAAATATAAGCATTCCTAGGAGAGTCACAGCACAGTGGTAACCCCCCAAAGATCCCAAAATGTTAAAAGTGCTGCTCTGTTCTATTTTTTATCTTGTTTTTTTTTTCTTAACACATAGGTGAAAGTTAAAATAAACATACTACACCTCACAAAACTGATCTCATACAAGCAGCACACCATTTATGCATCCATCATTCTCTGGGTTATTTGTTACTTGAGCATATTTCCCTGCAAAATATCAGAAAACCACAAGGGTCAACTTGTGAGATTGGTCTCATGGCAGGGATAAAACTCGTATATATCCTCAAAACTCTCCCACAATGTGCAAAAATTGAAACTAAAATAAAAAATAAAATAAAAACTCACCCCAAACAACTTTTCCAGCAGGAGTAACAAGACCAAGCTCACTTACATTGACCTGCAAGATAAAAGGAAAAAAAAAAAATGTGTCAAGTTTTATAACTTCAAATATAAGCTTCAGTTGCTACTTACAAGATGTGGGTAGAAATTCATAATATCAGCAACTAAAGCACATCATACTAAGAGATATAGTCTGGCTAGGCATGTGGTGCATATATGGTTGAGTAAACCCCTTACTCCACCTTTAAGCTGCCAAACAAGGAGTAAGATGGAGCAACATCGGAGTTGATTCAGAGTAAGTTACTCCACCTCCCTGCTTATTAAACAGATACTCCGCCTGTGGATCCCACCATCAGTGTAACATTCATCTTTAAATTTTACTCTCTTCACAATTACTCCACCAAACATGATTAAATCCACTTTTAACTTAATTTAATCCTTCTTAACTTGTACTCCACACAATCAAACATGCACCAGGAGATGTTTCAACCTACATTTGGCTCTTTGTACTAGCATCATTTTGTTCTATCTATAGTACATCAGTGTATTTGTGCTTTTACCAGTTTTTCTTGCTGTGTTTCGAACACTGTTTTTGTTTCTTTCTCCTAATATTGGGTGTACAGTAATGAAAGATCTATAGCTCTAGATCTGGATTAGTCGTGTGCTTTATCTAATTATTTTGGTTAGTCTAAAAGACTGTAATGTAAAACTTGATGATATCAGCAAGAGTCAGTGATTCATCCCACTTATCTCCAATAAAACATTGATTGGTTTCTTGTATTTCTGAGTATGATATGTTTTAATTGAACAAAACCAACCCTACTGGTATCTCAAGTAGGCCTTAACTGTTGTGTTAATTTGCAAATATTGGGTTTAGCATGAAAAGTGTATATATACAGACAAACAGATAAAATGAAATAAACAACAGGAACATCTCAGACATAGGAAGCATTTTGTTTATTATTTACCTCTATAATGGTACCCTTGGTTATAACACCGAGAGAAGTATACATCTGGCCATTAGGGTTTTTCTTTACCCCAATTATGTCGAGATTAAAAGTGCACTTCAGTTCAGGATGGGTCACGTGGGCCTTGGTGAACCTAAGACCAGTGGGCCTGATGAAACGCTCATACTTCGGTGGTTTTCTGGTGAAACTGGGCCCCACAAAAGAGACTTTAGTTACCATTCGCTTCCACTGCTTGGCTGTATTTAAAAAAAATTAAGACAAACAAAATTAATAATGCTTAGTGCCTTAGAACATTAGAACATCTCCATCCTTGAAATTGCAATTTTTTTCCCACATTAACAATTTTAGCAATTATAATTTCAATTTGAGAAACATATTGAATATTTTAATATATATTTTTTTATATCTTTGAAATTTATCTTTAGCATCCCTGAAATTGGCACTTAAAAGCAATTGCAAATATTATGGCACTTTTAGCAAAATTGCAATTGCCACATCAGCATTTGCAAATCCTTTGCAAGTGAGATGGAGATGCTCTTAGTTTCAATTCATCTCTGATATTGTTCAGTGAATGTACAGACTAGTCCAATAAGTGATATTTATGGACAATATTAATTTTTAAGATTTATTTTTTGCAACCTTTCTTTTATGTCTTGTTGATTAAAAACCATAGTGGTAATTAATTGTACCGGCTTGTATGAAAACCATAGTGATATTTAAACCAATATCTACTCACTTTTTCTCTTCCCAGTGCGGATAACTTTAAACATCTCTTCTTCGGCTACTGGTCGAACCTACAATAGAAAGTTCAGATAAAAAATTCTAGTTGCTGATAGTTGATAAAAAAATACTAGTTCAGATCAAACACAGTTTTATCCACCAAGAATCCCTAGGAATGGTAAAGAATGAACAACTGTTGATAATTGATGCCAAGATTCAAACCCCATCAAGACTGAATTACTACTAGTCTATCATAATTTCAATAACTTGATTTAATAGAAGAATTTCAAAAACTAAATGCACCAACATCTCTTAAATGAAGCATATCGCACATATATGCATGGTAGAGTAATAAGAGAGTTAAGAAGATACAAAATCTCTGTTTCCATATAGTGGTGTTTCCTATATTTTGTGGATGCATATGATATTTCTCCTTTGGTTATACATTATGACCTTAAAATTTTGTCAGTAGTACAAATGAAAACTTCTATGAAAATAAACTTACTTTGGGAAGAGGCACATCCCACTTCCCAGCCTTTTCCTTCCTCTTTTGCTTAATTGTATTGCTGAGAAGCTGCACATACAATTAGAGTATCAGCTCACTCGTCTGATAAACATAGAGACTTAATAATTAAATAAAATATAATTTATAGCACGAGGCACAACAAAACATTTACTTTTGCACGAGTTGTGGGGTCACGATCTAGCAAATATGCTGGCATTGCTCCATCTTGAACGTTGTCATCAACTTTACGCCTTGTAGATGATTCTTCATGCATAGCAATCCTATATTTTAGGAATCAAAGAGAGTTCACAAGCACTCGCATAAAACATCCTAGGTAATGCAAATATAAACTCGAAAAGCTTCCAAAAATAGTAAGGATATGATAGGAATAAAAAAGTAAAGCAAAGCAAAGAATCTTACGTTCTCTTCATCTGGACCTTATCTTTGTAGTTTTGCTTTGCAATCCTCTTTCCTTTGAGACCAATTGCCTATAGAAAATAAAATAACATTTCCAATTGCACAAGTTTAGGACAAAATATCACGTCGAGAATTAGAGCCATTCCAAATAATTTTTAACGAAAAACAAGAGGAATTTTTCACCAAAAATAAGTTCAAAGTTGGATTAACACTTTCCAACTTCTATTTTGTAAGTTCATTTGATGTAGGAATTAGACCTCCTTCCTGATTCCTACCAATTTCATAAATGGCGCAAAAAAAAAAGTGCTACAACCAGACTGGTTTATTAAGTGTCTTGAGAGAAAATTACATCTTAAAAGCTAGCATTATTCTCTTTCACTGTTTTCTTGTTCGATTTATTGATCAGCAGTGTTTTTTCTCGTAAATTAACAACTTAAGATCAGACATAAGCATTACTTCAAGCCTCCAAGAAGCTCACACAGATGTTAGCAATTCAACATAGCCCTACTCTTTTTCTCAAAAAGTAAACTAATTGCTCTAGGCAACTGTACTGGAACTCCTGTCTCATCCTTTACCAGAACAAAAGAGAAAATGAAATTTGAGTTGTCAAAAACAAAACAAACTCTAACCTGCTGTGCAACGCGGCTTCGCTTTTTGACCTCACGAGCCTTCCTCTTGCGTTGGCGCTCGTCATGGTCGAGACGCTTTCCATATCGCTTCTCGTGAAGTTGAATGTAATCCCCTTGCGCCTAACAATATACACCGACATAGATGCCAAACAATCAAGCTTCACAAATGGAGACTACGATGTGTGTGTGTGTGTTGACATAGAGAGAGAGAGAGATTATACCATGGCTGTGACTGATCGATGGAGCGGTGTTTGTCGGAAACCCTTCTAATTAGGGTTTTTGAATTTTGACAGGGAGACGGCGAAGGTACTTGTCGATGCAGCAGTTAGGTCTCCTGATTAGCTAAATCATATTCTCTACAGAGGAATATGTGCCGAGTCTTAAGGAAAGTACAGGGGCATTAGAGCCCGAACGATTTAACCGATGACAAGTTGGGCCCACGTACAGTTCTATAATTGTATGGATCAAAGAAATAGATAGACAGGTATGGAAAATCGATTAGGAGATCGACGGTGCCGATTGCATCCGACGTAATATTGGGCCGCTCTTTAAAACTGCGACTATTCCATTTCACGGCTCTGGTTGGGCTCCTGATTTGGGCCGCAGGAATGAAATTATTTTTCAAATTTACCGATCGAAATAAAAAGAGCAGATTGGTTTTGTTTAATCAGGGTATGTATGGTTGTAAAATAAAAATAGCTAGAATAGTCAAATCAAGAATAACTATTTTTTGTCTTATTAGAATAATTAAAATTTCAAAATTCTTAGGAATAGTCTATTCTAATAAGACAAAATATTTGAATTCACTATTCTAATCTAACCAAAAGAATAGACTATTCCGAACAACCTAATCTCAAAAATAGCCTATTCTCATTCCAACCAAACACACCTAATGTGATTGAGGTCGAGTTGCGTGGGGCTTAGAAAAAGATTTTAGTTAGAAAGAAAGGGAGAAGCAAAGATTATATTGTCATTTCATATTAAAGAAAATATTTTCTTTTTGTATTATGCTTGTTTTCTAATCAAGAGGTTACTTTTGTTTTCGATGTACTAGTCAATTACAAATCTATCCAATAAACTCTGAAAAAAAATTGATTCCGATAGAAGCACAACAATACTTCCGTCAACTTTTATCCAATGTGACAACTTGCACCTGATAAATTTTCTACAATAGTAAATAAAGTAATAGAATTTGAAACTGGCGTTTGGAATCCTATTGTGTCATTAATTATTCAAATTTTCGTGCACTCTGCTATGAGGGAATAAAAGTTCCAAAGATTGTGAGGTTTCAAGTGCTTCGCTATAATGCCAAAGGGATCTAAAATTAACTCTAAATCTCTCATGAAATTTCATTTCTGAAAATGAGTCCATACTATTTCCGACATACAGAGGCAAAATAATATACAAGGGAAGCCATTTGACATGAATTGCCTCAGATGAAACATGCTCGATGAAGAGAAAGAAAAACAAGAAGGCTTGAGATTTCCTAAATACATATAAATTATTTTCCAATTCCAAGTTCTTTGCTGAGGTCTCGGTTGATGCTGAACTGCAAAGTGTTGTGCCATGGAAACAATGTTCGTGTAACTGGAAGCTTCCTCCTTAGGTCCTATTTCACAAGGAAGCTCAATAACTTTAGATGAACAAAAATATGCCATGCAGAAAACAGAGAAAGAGCATACCTATGTTATGGAATATAAATCAAGGCATACTGACAGTTAAGGCGGCGGTTGGTTGTATATGCAATTTAAGATGTCTAATATAAAACTAAGCTTTAGTCTCTACAACAACAGTTAAACTCAACACAAGAAGACCAAACTAGGACAGAATGGCATGTCTGGTGTAATTGGGTACGTAAAGGGTATGATACAAAGTTAGGAGTGTCAATGAAAACCTTTTACCTGTTTATCCTACCCGTGTCATATTTGGTAAGGCAAGTATTTGCAAGGAACTTTTCGCTATCTTATCGAGGGAGGGTACGGATAAGAAACATTTTCTTTAGCTTATTGGGTAAAGGTACAAGTAAGAGCTATCTCGTACTCATTCCCCGATAGGGTAATTGATAATACAATAATCATATAAGATAATTTTCATGTGTACATTTAATTATATTATATATTAAGTGAGGCTATGGTACTATGCATCAGTGTTGTAAATAACGGTATGCGGTCGTCGGACGGATGGGGTACCGCCAAGCGATTAATCGGTATGCGGCCGATTAATCGGAATTATGCGGACAATTTAACGTTTTTATTAAATTTATGTATATATATCATAATTTATTAAAAATAATTTATTGAACTCATTAAACTTATCAAATAAACTTAATCTAACTTAGTTTTATTATTATAACATGACACTACGCTTATTTCTTCTTAACACATAAATATTTTTACATGTGTAAGTAACACATTTATTTAATGAAAAAATAAATTTGAGAATTAAGTTTTTTCAAATACTAATAACATATTATTTGAAATAAATGAAACATTCCAACATAAAATCACTAAACTTAGTTTATGATAACAACTTAATTTCATAAATGTACACGTCGTACTAATTGAAAAAATTACATTAGTAAGTAAAAAAAATATATGGTATATAAATAATAGAAGAAGAGTGAGGCTACAGTACTATGCATAGAACGAATTGGGCATTGCTACGGTTCAATATTTGAGTTTTCAAAATTCTAACGGTCGATCTGAACCGTTCAACATGATTATAAAATAAATATGTACTTGCAAACCAAATTTTACATTTTTTCGAATTTTTTTACTATTTTTTTAGATAGGTAGAAAATCACTTGATCTGAAAATTCTGGACCGATTAATCGGAATAAACGGCCGATTAATCGGAATAAACGGCCGATTAATCGGAATAAACGGCCGATTAATCGGAATAAACGGCCGATTAATCGTTCTCATCCGCAAACAGGCATCCGTTTAGCATATTCGTAACGGTTTGGCCGCCGTTAACGATTAAACGGCCGTTTAATCGGCCGTTAAGACCGTTTTTTACAACACTGCTATGCATAGCGTGGGTTGGCCCGTACTATGGATCAATATCTCTGTTTTCAAAGTCCAAACAGTCGATCTGAACCATCCAACATGATCTCATATGAAAATGTACTTCTAAATCAAAATTTACATTTTTTATAATCTTTTTACAATATTTTTTAGATATGTGGAATATCACTTGATCTAAAAATTCTAGACCATTCAAAAGTAGTGATTTTCTACCTATCTAAAAAAATAATAAAAATAATTCTAAACAATGTAAAATTTAGTTTGTAAGTGCATTTTCATATAGAGATCATGTTGAACGGTTCAGATTGACAATTGGAACTTTGAAAACAAAGATATTGATCCATAGTACGGACCAATCCGTGCTATGCATAGTACCATAGCCTCACTCATTATATATTATTTATGATGAGATTAATTTTTATACAACATTTTATATAGTTTTATCCAATTAGTAATTAATGATGAGATTGATTCATACAATAATTTATTTAGTTAGAAATTTATAAATAATAGGATGAATAGTTATAATTTTTAGGGGGAATCTCATATATCCCCCTCAAAAACTTCAATATTACGTATTTCCCCCTCTAAACTTTGAAATTACATATTTCCCCTTCTAAACTTCCCAAACTCACAAATTTACCCATTTAATCAATAAAATATATTTAATATATTTAAAAATACTTAAATAATATTATTTCGGATTCTAAAAAAATTTCAGACCATTATACCCCTTCCTCCTTCCAATCTCGTTCTTTTTCTTCAATTCATGAGCGTCTCACACCGTCCCCATCTATGGACTGAAGCAGCTGCGTGACATCTTTTGCCGATTCGACATGGATGGTGTGGCAGCCTGACGTAGCTGGAGCTCGCCGCATTGCTCCGATCCATAGGTGGGGACGGTGTGAGACGCAAATGAATTGAAGAGAAAGAACGAGATTGGAAGGAGGAAGGGGTATAATGGTCTGAAAAAAAATTAGAATCCGAAATAATATTATTTAAGTATTTTTAAATATATTAAATATATTTTATTGATTAAATGGGTAAATTTGTGAGTTTGGGAAGTTTAGAAGGGGAAATATGTAATTTCAAAGTTTAGAGGGGGAAATACGTAATATTGAAGTTTTTGAGGGGGATATATGAGATTCCCCCTAATTTTTAATGTGTTTTATGATATTATGTACACAATATCTCTAAAGTATATATATTTATTTGTTTGCTATATTTTTGGGTTAGATTATATAACTTATCAATTTATTCGGTAATTACCCATTACTCGTTCAATTTTAATTAATCTTAATGGAAAAGCGTGGGGTACGGGTAATACTTGATAGGTAAGAGCAGGATACAGGTAGGACTAATGTTAGACGGGTACGAAAACACATCCACTTACCCGTACCGTACCCATTGACCCTCCTATACAAAGTGTTTATCTAGGTAGTGCAGCATATATAACTCTTGTAACCTCAATATCAGTGCCTACTGGTATTACAAATAAATTAATACACAATAAAGTTTGCAAGACAAAGAAGTACAGTAACATATTAGCACAGGTACCTTGAACATGCTGTCGGGTAAATGCAGGTATGATGCCTGCATATTGCAAAACAAGTACACTTAATTTTATTTTTTTACATAAATCAAACATATTGTTTTCAGAAATACATAACAAGGCACAACCTCAAGTGATTGCAAATATTCCGATTCGTGATGGCGAACTATGTTGGTTAATTGAACAGCACAATCCTCAGGAGACTGCGAAAAAAAAAATCCACTTTTAGTTATAGAAATAATTAAAAAAAATGAGAGAGAAAATAAAAAGAAAACTGTGGATATTTTGTCCATATCTTTCATGATAGTATAAATTTGTCACTGTGCAGCATATCTTCTCATTGAAAACAGACATTCAATGAGAAGAGTACAAAAATGTATTCACCTGAAAAACAGTGGAATCATTGAACTCGTTCTTTGTATTTAGCTGTACATTTCCTTCTTCAAAATAATGCGCCGCAATCTGGCAAGATTTATTATTTAGTTATGCTTAAAGTGGGGGTCTTTTGTAGTGAAGGTAAGGGTAGTTGTACCCATGCTTGGTACCAGAGTTGCCGTTGATTAGATAATAATTTGAAAGATTGATTTTAATCAGAAATAGTAAAGGAAATTATCACAACAGTAAGACCTGGATCTTTCCTTTTATATCCACAAGTTGTGTATCATCCTTAAATTCAAAGGTCCATATTGATCTCCAGCTACCATTGCTGATTTAAACACAAAAAAGAAATATTAGTATTTTTTTTATAAGCCAAATACTACCACAAAAAAGATGTAAATAAAAAAAAAAAACCAAAAAACAGGTTTTCCCTACTCTTGAACATAACTCTGACACCCTAATTAAGAAAGAGTGAGGCTATGCTACTATGCATACCACATATTGGTCCATACTATGGATCGATATCTCCATTTTCAAAATCTAAACAGTCAATCTGAACCGATCAACATGATCTCCATATGAAAATGTACCTGTAGATCAAATTTTATATTTTTACAATTTTTTTAGATAGGTAGAAAGTCACTTGACCTAAAAATTCTAGACCATCCAAAAGTAGTGACTTTTTTATCTTCCTAAAAAAATAGTAAAAAAAATATAAAAAATGTAAAATTTAGTCTGCAAGCACATTTTCATATGGAGATTATGTTGAACGGTTCAGATTGACTTTTGAACTTTGAAAATGAAGATATTAATCCATAGTACGGACCAATCTGCGCTATGCATAGTACCATAGCCTCACTCAGAAAGAAATATTACACCTTAACATCATGTTGATCATACAAGGATCGTCTTATATTGAAAAACAAAAACATACCAGAAATTCTGAGGGCTCTTTTTGGATGCCGAAATAATGGCAACAAGATCAAAATCGTTTCCGGGTACATCGATGTCTTTCCCTCTAGTGCAATAAACAGCAGATATACCTTTTGGGTACGCCTCAGCAACATACTTGCAAAGTTCAACATCTAGTGCATACCTTTGTTCATACATTGCATTATTTTAATTTTAGTATGACTTCAAAGAAAGAAAACTAAATAATAATTAAAGTAGCAGCAATATTTTGGTAGTGTAGTGAAGGGCGGGCCTAGCGCAGTGGTAGAGTATCTGCACTTGTAACCTGGAGGTCCTGAGTTCGAATCAGCCTCCTTGCAAAAAAGCAAGGGAAAGACTGCCTAGAAACTCCCTTCCCCAGACCCCACAACGTGTGGGAGCTTTCGGCACTGGGCACGCCTTTTTTTTTTTTACTCAAAGATGGTACCTTTATACTCAAGTGTATCGTACCTGAACTCCTCAATATAGGGAGAGGGAAGCTCATCATCCGTAGCAGGTCTCAACCCAGTGCAAGCCTAATTTTTATGTTTATGCAAAGATAAACAATGAGAATTAAAGACAGTAAAGTGTTGCAAGATATCTTATTAGCATAAAGTATGCAACAACTCAATTAAATATCAGTTTAATTAATTAATTATCAAAAGGCCAACAGTCATGCATCAACAGCACGAGAGAGAGAGAGAGTATACTTGTTTTATATGGTCAACAGTAGCAACCTGAGCACTTCTTGGCTCAAGATATTGGTTCTTGTCAATCTCTCCGTATCCTGTAATTATTACCTGCAATTGTAAATGACAATGTATTATATAACCTCAATATATCCTAAATAATTCCTCATAGGCCAACTGGTACTGCGATACACCAGTGAGCATCTAGCTCTGTCGGAATTACTGCAAAGCTATACTGGTCTGATAGAACATATCAGTACTAATACACTTTAATACCTAAAGGTACCAGTAGTGGCCAGATTGGTACAGTGCTTGGTATTGAAAATGAAAATGAAACTCACATCTCCACTTCTGTCAGGCAATTCAAGAGTGAGAAGATGTGCCTTGTTATGTCTAGGAAAGGATTCGGAAGCTGCCATATCATACAATCTATCATCTCCTATAAGTGTGCGTATATCTACATGCATAACCAGAATTCAATAACAAATTCATACATCGTGGGAATAGTGCTTGAACAGTGCATAATTGGAGTTCTTTAGAATTTGAATTCTTTTATAATCATATTTTTTTTTCTTAATAAATAGAACTTCACTGGAATTGTAACTTCAGCCTCTAAGCAGAAACAAGTCTCAGTCCGGTTAGGATACAAATCAAATGTAAATTATTCTCATAAATCAGGAAGTAAGCTCACATCCAAAAAATCTCGAAAAATAGTTCATGGGTAGTGTAATTTTGACCAAAATAGCAATAGAAGCTCTATTCCCACAATTCTATTCCCTTTGGTCAGAATGGAGCTGGAATACCGCCTATTCCACGTCTACTACATTACTCTTATTTTTTTTTAATTAAAGTTCCATTAATCGTCAAACTTCCATTAGATATAAAGAAGAGAAAGAGAGACCTTTAGCGACATACGAGATCTCGCCAACAGGAGCATTGGAAAGGAACCAAACGGCGATGTCCTTCTTCTCCTTATCGCTCAGCTCCGCCTGTGCCCCCGCCTCATCCGCCTCCTCGCCGCAATCCGCCATTAGCAGGGAAAAAAGCGAGAGCTTTGCAACGCTGCGACAAAAAGAGGGAAAGGATGGGAACAAACGAGGAAGTGAAGATTGTTAGAATCCTCTCCATTGATAAGGAATTGGAGAGGTCATTCGACCTTACAACCGTCAGATTTGATCGGACGGTGGATCGTGCATATGGCCCGCACAATAGAACAAATATTATCCGTTCTTACCGTCAGCGTCAGGTGTTTTGAACCGAATTTGTTTTAATCAAATTAGTTTAAAAATAAATCTCGGTGAATTTAATTTCAAAATCTACCATATTAACTTTAAATAATTAATTTAAACTATTGAGACAGTTCTATTTTACAAATGATATGTATGTATATAAAATTTATTAATTTTCTAATTAATTTAGTATAAAGTTAAGCGATAAAAAAGAAAATTTATAAGTTAATTTAATACATTTATTTTTATTATTATTTGACCGTTTGACTTTATACTAAATTAATTAATAAATTTAAAGTAAATTGGTCTCAACTGTTTGAATTTGTTGTTTAAAATCGATTCAATAAATTTTAAAATTATAAAAGCTTAATAAACTTAATAACGTTATCATTTTACTCAAAACTTAAATCTCAAAAGAAATAACGGGATATAGAAAAAACACAGACAACATTAAAAAAGAATCTGCATTCAGCTTTCGGAAGCAATTACATCTTTTGTTCTTATTTTTTGGTTGTTGTTTTTGTCAGATAAAATAGGTTGGGACGGTAATTTAAGACATGTCCTTCCTATTTGAAAAAAAATATTTGTTATTTTTTAAAGATAACTTTATTAAATAAATATTAAGAAAAATCCGTGTTCTGGACCAGCTGTTTTTTTAATTAAAGTATTATTTTTGAATATTATAAAAGAATTCATCATTGCAAAACTAATACGGTTTACAAACTTTTATAGTAATAACTGGATTTTTTTTTTTTGAAAAGTTTCGCAGAATCTGCGAAGCCGTAAACGAAATCGAACTCTCAACCTTTGAGTAACCCAGTCCTAAAACTTTTTTTTTCTAACTGTCGCCCATCTATAGTAAGCACAACATTACTGATAGCATTTTCATCATTGTATAGTCTAGCTAAAATCGTTTATAATATTTCTTTTGAATAAATATTGGAGGTCAAGCCCCATACTATTTAATATCTACGAGTGATTTTCTTATCTGGATTTTGAATCTGCAATTTCTCATACAAAGAAAAATCATTTACAATATTTGAATATAAATTTCACAAAAAAATAATTTGTGATAAATATACACTCAAACTTTTACCTGCGACAATGACATTCTAAAATCTAAAAGTTTCTACTTCTGACAATTAGAAATTAATCCGTACCCCCGAATTTGTATCCCCTCAGGTACCTGAGCTCATTGCAGAGAAAAGAACAGTCTGGATTTGTTTTGAGATTCGTGCTATAATCAAACGGTTTGGATTTATTAATTGTACCTCACATATCTGGGGTGGAGAAAAGAGTAGATCTGATGCCCATTAGACCTATTTTTGGGTTCAATGGGCTCCACAGCCGTCCGATTCATATTAAGATCCGTGTACACGATAATTGATGTGAGTATGCACGAATATTAAAGTTGAAGTACAGATCTTAAAGCACATCGGACGGTCCTGAAACTCATCGAACCAAAGTAGATCCAATGGACATCGGACCTAGTCCAAAGTCCTGGGTGATGCGGATTCCCTCCCCCAACTGCTGACCTAACAAACCTACAATAATTTTCTACGTGAAATTACCAGTGTTCTAAATAGCGCGCTATAGCGGCGCTATAGCGTTTTTGGACCCCAAACGCTACGCTACGACATCAACATGCGCTATTTGCGCTACGGCCGCTATAGCGGCCGCTACAGCGCTATTTGCGCTATACAATATGGGTTTTTTTTTATTTTTTATTTTTAAGCAATTTATATGGGTTTTAAATAAAGATAAAAAAAATCTCAAACCGAAATTGAATTTGTTGCTACTTGCTACAAATAAATCAATTTGAAATTGGGAATAGAAATAGAAATTTGAATAGAAAAAAAGTCCAAACCGGAATTAAAATTTGAATAGAAAAAAAAATAGATTATGTCATGAATCATGATACTTAAGATATTTTTAATAGAAAAAATCGATAGTTTATGATATTACTATGGATATTTTGAACCGCAATTTGGATTTTGTACGGGTTCAATATGAATATTATAATTTCTTAATTACTTTGGTGTTATTTATTGTTCTATGAGACCTTAGATAATGTTGATATTTAGTACAAATATTGAATATACGAAATGTAAAAAAAAAAAAACGCTATTTGAAATAGCTTCCGCTATAGCGACGCTATTCGCTATAGCTTTTTTTTTAGCCTTCCCGCTACGACGTTATAAACGCTATTTAGAACCTTGGAAATTACCATAGCACCATTCGATAAATTAGTTCTTACTCAAATATTTATTATACAATTTATTAGTTTTTAATTTTTAATATTAGTTTTGAATTAATTAACAATAACTTTTAACTTCATATTGTTGGTATTATTATTCATGTATATATAAAAATAGTTTTATCAAAATTGATTATTATAAAACTATATCTTCCTATAAATATAAAAAAAAATATAAAACAAAAAAAATATATCAAACATTTCATATAATATGCAATTCAGGTGCCTAAATTTAAAAAAATTCCTTGGGACTTTTCTACATGAAATATTTATATGATAATTTTTCAAACACTTGTGGACAATCTAAAACTTTCATGTTTATATATATGACAATCCATTTGATTAAATTTCATCATGGATCATTCAAATGTTTTAATGTACTAGAATATAACTCCAATTTCAAAAAACTATTTGATCCTTTGATCTTTTTAATGGTGCCTCTAATCCACATGTTCAAATTGTTGAAATGGACATTATCAGTAAACCATCCTTGCGAAATATTATTCAATTATGAATAAAAGGTTATAGAAAAAAAAATTGAGTTTGGATTGATTACTACAAGAACATGACATTAAAATAAGGTGGACATTTATGTCAATATAGGAAGTAATCACATGAGTAGAGGCGAAGACATGTAGAGATAATGGGGTCAATTGACTTTCATTTTTTTTTTTTTCAAAAATCAGTAATAAAACAAATTTTTGTTATATAATTATAATTTATAGTAAAATGTTATGGGTATCCAAATTGGGAATTTTCGAGTCAATTGAATTGGGAATTTCTAGCATTTAAAAAAAATTTAATTAAAAAATTGCTCGCATGTGACATTCTCTCTCCCAAATCCCATCAGAATATCCAAAAACAGCTCACATGTGATATTGAAACTTTTTTTTTGTATGTAGTTGACATTTTGACCCCTATTCACTGAATATCTGCCTCCGTTCTTGCACATGAGGAGACTTGCAAGTTGAGAAACTGAGAGAGAATGAAAAACTTGAGAGAGAGGAAGTTAGATCCATTACTAACTTGAAGGTGATCATGGCCATCATAGGGAGTGAAGAAGAGAGATTGTTTATATCAAATGTGACATGGTGAGTAGCACCCGAATCAATAAACCATCATTCATTTGGTGATGAGGCGGCGATGGCATTGAATAGAGCTTGAGGAGCAGAAGAAGCATACACATCATTGTCGAATCGGTACCAACATTCAAGTGCCTTGTGGCATCTCTTCTTGCAAATTTGACAGTGTGGTCGATTAGTTGTTGACTGGGAAAAACCATAATTTGGATAGGTTCGGCCAACTTGTGGAGCACCTCTGCCTTGTCCTAGGCCTAAGATAGAATTGGCATGACCTGGGCCCTGATTGGAATAGCCACGGCCTGGAGTATAGGTTTGGGGAAACTGCTGGGGACCTTTTCCCTAGCACCCTCTACCCCTTCCTCGTCCAGCAGATGCATGGAGAGCAACTAGATCGGTAAACTCAAAAGAAAATAGGAGTTTAAGGAGAACAATAAGGACTCGTGGGATAGGAGCAACACATGAAGCTCAATCAAAGTAATTGGTACAGATCGAGTGGCAATAGCGACAATAAAGGAATTAAATTACGAACCCAATCCACTCAAGATAGAACATACCAGTTCAAAGTCAGAGACTGATTCTCTAGCAGCCGCTAACTGATTAGCAATGGATCGCATTTTCTCAAAATATGGGCCACATTTTTGGTTACCGCGAGTCATGGTCTGAATAGAGCGGCGTAATTCCATTACTCGAGCAATGGAAATTGCCGAGTACACCTGATGCAGAGATAGCTAGAGATCACGAGTAGATTGACACGCCACATGCTGAGATAGAAACTCCCTCAGACATCGAAGACCTGAGCCACCCAAGCAAGAAACAAACTTGCTTATACCAGGCAAGATAGGCCGGATTGGAGCAAGAAATGCCATTGGTGGTGAGGGTCGGGGCAGATGGAGAGGTAGCAGCAGCAAGAAACTTCGAGAGACCAAAACCATCGATAATAGGTTCAATTTGAGACTTCCAAGTAAGAAAGTTTTGACGATCCAGTTTAGTAGAAACTAGTATCGTGATCTGGATGACTGGATCAATGGAGGAGGGAGGAGAGGGGTGAACTTGTGAAGTTACACTGTTAGTAGCCATGGATCTTGATCAGCGATGGAGAAAGAGAAAAAAGAAGGCTCTGATACCATAATAGATTTAGAGAAGAGAAGAGATAGAGAGGAATAGATCAGCAAATGATTTTGTATTTTTCTCTAAGTGTTTCGGTCACAGAGGCTTGCTTATATAGTAGCAGCCTAGCCTTGTACATAGTCTAACTGAATTCTAGCCTATTACAATTACTGAGAGCGCCTAATACAATTACTGAAAATAGATAATGCCTTTCTATTTTTAAAAATAGCGTACATTCTTTTCTATTTTTAATATTATTATTTTCCATTACCTTGAATAAAAATTTCGTGCAGACATGGGCTACTTTCCGATCCATTGCGGCACACACTAGATTTTTTTTTTAAATAGTATTCCTTTAAATTATTTCAACGGAACAAGTCTTGGTTGGGCGAAAGTTAGAAAACTAGCCTCCACCGATCCTACGGACCGGTGTAGCAAGAAAAACACAACCTACACCGATCCTAGGGATCGATGGAGCCCGTTTTGCACCAGCCACA
Source organism: Carex kokanica (assembly GCA_025461125.1). Classification (NCBI taxonomy): domain Eukaryota; kingdom Viridiplantae; phylum Streptophyta; class Magnoliopsida; order Poales; family Cyperaceae; genus Carex; species Carex kokanica. The sequence continues at coordinate 1,528,108 of JAJGRX010001283.1, read as the reverse complement.
CCATACTATACAGAAGACCACACCAAATACCCCTGCACCGATCCTGTGGATCGGTGGATCTTCAAAAATACCTCCACTGGTCCTGTGGATCGGTGTAGGTTTAGGATTTATCATCCAGACAGCCGCACCATTCTTCTTCTCTCTTCTTCTCTTCCCAACCTCCATTCTTCTTTCTTTCATTATTTCGTTTTTTTTTTTCAAATTCAATAGAGGAGTTGCCATATGAACAGATGAGTTCGGAAGAGGAAAAACGATGAAGGAGAGGAAAGGGAGAGACAGAGATGGAGCCGTCGGGCTTCAAATTTGGAAATCAAGGCTCCACTGGTCCTAGGGATCGGTGGAGGTATAGATGAGGGATTTTCTGTGGCGAGGGTATGGGCTGGTGCAAAACAGGCTCCACCGGTCCCTAGGACCGGTGTAGATTGGGTTTTTTTCGCTCCATCGATCCTAGGCTAGTTTTCGAAAATCAGCTCAACGAAAGCTTGTTCCGTTGAAATAATTTAAAGTAATTCTATTTAAAACAAAAAAAATCCACACACTACCTAGTTCCTCAAAAAGGGACTATTTTGTAAAGTCGCCATTTCTTCTGGCTTTCCGACTCCCGACCTCATTTTACTCTCTTGCTTTCCGATTTTCTTTCCTCCCTTTTGCTTTCTTAGGTTTTCTCCAGAGTCCAAATGCCAAGCGTAAGGCCATGAATGCCTTCTCAAAGCACCGAAGCAAAGGCAAACGCTCTTGCATCGATTTCGCGCTTCCCTTCTCCGCTCCCCCGTTGAAAAAGCAAAAATCTCAATTTCGTCCCTTTGACCTCGTCAAATCCTTCACTTCTTCCTCTTCTCACGCCAGAGATCGGATCGTTGCAATGGGAAACATTCTTTCGCTCATTTTCGGGAAAAGCAAGGCCTCCACTAGCCATGATTCGAGGGAGAAGATATTGGGATTTCAACAGTACAAGAGCTTGGTGGGGGAGACCTCTAAACCTGATCCGGGATTGGTTACAAGAAAGGGGTCAGATGCGAGAAGTATAGTGGATAAGATTCCCGTTTATAAGAGATTGTACAAGGAAGCCAGACAGAGGGATGAGAGATTGAGTAGCTTGGAAGCTGAAGTGAAATTAAATGAAATAAGACTGCTCAAGGAAGCTCATATAATTAAGATGGAAGAAGAAGAGGAGGTAACAATTCTTTCTTCCTCTTAAATTTCTTTTTAGCACTCAAACACTGAATGTTAGTATGTTACCAATTTTGACTGGTTCAGAAGATGGTACCTGTTGTACCAAAATTAGGTTCATTGTGTTGATTATTCAATCCACAATTTAGTCACTTGTGTTTTAAAAGGCACCGGATAAAAAAAATAAAGAAAATATATCTGAAAAAAAATTATGATTGGTTGAAGGCTGGTCCCCATTCTGGTATCGCTGGTACCTGACATGGAATTTATATCACCTAGGGTACCTCATTTTAGTTTGAATCTGGTCTGTTCGTTATATAATATATACTAGCACGAATCTTAAAGGGATCCTGTGCATTACAGGCTTGGGCCAGATTGGTCCGGATTCTGATCGGATGGTCCGGATTGAAACTCAAATGGTGCTTTACCTCAGAGGATCCGGACTTCCTTACTAGACCATCATAAGGTACTGCTTAATGCTCTAATTTTTTTTTTTTTACAGAATCTGTGTGATTTATTTTGCCCTCTTACTGGCGAGGATGAAGAGGAGGTCGACAATGCTTTATATGGCAGAGATAGGTAGTTTTTTCCTGTCAAACTCCTTATTTTTTTGTGCATTAATGTACTGTATCTTTTGTTAGAAAGTTGATTATGAATTATACATCCGTTCATGTGCAGCCATACCATTTTAGTAACACATGAGAGTTCTAACATTGAAATAACAAAAGAGATCATAAGGTGCTTGAGACCTGGTGGCTGGTTGAATGATGAGGTAATTTTGTTTGTTAGTTTTCTTAGTTATATAATTTTCATGTTGCTTTATCACTCTACTACTCATCCTATCCGTCCATAATTATTTCAGGTAATTAATTTGTACCTGGAATTGTTGAAGGAGAGGGAAAGAAGACAACCTGATAGGTTTCTTAAGTGCCATTTCTTCAATACCTTTTTTTATAAAAAGGTTAGTTATTTAATTTGCCTTTTTACTATGTAATGGGAGAAAAAATCATTGCTTATGTGATGTTTTTTTAGCTGATTGGTGGGAATGGTGGCTATGATTACAAGGCTGTTAGAAGGTGGACAACCCAAAAAAAATTAGGATACTCTCTGATTAATTGTGACAAGGTAAATTTATTTACTATTAACCCCTGGATTCCACTATTATATCATTGTAGCACTTCTTTTAACTCATTTTCAACTTATGTTCAGATTTTCTCATGCAGATATTTGTTCCTATCCATAAAGGTACACACTGGTGCTTGGCTGTCATTAATGTGAAACAAAAATCCCTCCAATATCTTGATTCCCTCGGGGGCATGGATTGTTGCGTCCTAGGAGTACTGGTATGCTGATTTGTACCTTGTAACTTCTCAGAAACAAAGAAGACATTTGACTTCTATTACAGAAAATTAATAAAGCTGAACGATCTTGTGTTTGCATCTTGTGCCTCAAAATTTTTGATAGATTTGCAACTAGCAGCCATCTGTTATCTTACTATTTTGTACCTTGAAAATGCAACAATTTTTCCCCACAACTGTAGTATATTTTTTCAAGTAGAAAGAATGTGAACTGCAAATAAAAGAAATCAATTAATTCAAGTGTTGAATACCTTGTTAATGAAGTAAGTTTATATGAAAAAGTTAGTTTGCTAATTTAGATTCTTTTTTGTTTCTTGCTTGATCTAACTATTTATTGATAGAGTAGGGTTGAAATGTCCCATTGGTTTTTTGCCCCATCATGCCCCAACATCATTATCTTTATTTTTAAAGTATAAAGAGTCGATCCGAACTGCTAAATATGATCTTCATATTAAAATGTGCTTGGATACAAAATTTTATATTATTTTGAAATTTTTTTGCTATTTTTTAAGATAGATACAAAATCACTGTTTTTAGAAGATTTTGGACCATTCAAAAATAGTGATTTTGTACCTCTAAACAATTAGTAAAAAAATTCTAAAAATTCTAAAATTTGTTATCCAAGCACATTTTAGTATGAAGATCATGTTGAACGGTTCAGATCGATTTTTTAGACTTTGAAAATAGAGATAATGATGTTGGGGCATGATGGGGCACAACACCAATGGGGCATTTTAACCCTACTCTTATTGATAAGTGCATTATATTTGAGAACAACCCACAAAATGGTGGGTGTTAAATACAAACATGAGAATTGAGTGTGGTCTTCTGTTATAAAACTTAAAAATTTATAAAACAAAAGAATTGGGAATCAAAACTTTTTGTTTGCATATATTAGACCAGGTACATAGTGGACGAAGCTAAGGATAAAGGTAATATAGAGATGGATGCTCATTCATGGAAGCAAGAAATCATCAGCCTCCCTATGCAAAAAAATGGGTATACAATTTCACTTTGTTTCTGAATTTCCAGGTGGTCCTCAGTGCTACACCCTTATATGGGATCCTTTTAGAGCTTTTTGAGCATTCATATTTATAGTTGAAGGTGCAATTTCCTGTGTACACCTTCCAAATTTTAAAATATTTATTTTTTTAAGTGTGGAAAAAAAAAGAGACGCTTTTGAATTTTGTTCAAAAGGTACAAAATACTCTCCTCCCTTGCTCCATCAATGAGACAAGAGTGGAATTTTGGATTTTGGTTTTCTTTTCTTTAAAAATAAAATAGAAAAATAGAAGAAGAGGAAAGAGGGTTAGGATTCTTTGCCATTTTATCTTACTATATTTTTTTTTAGTGTTCACAGAAAATTTCCCCTTTATTTTTTCTCTCCCTTGTCTCTCGCCATTTTTATGTACAATAGCTGATTCTGGAGTTCTTTAGACTATTTTTTTTTTCTATATTAACAGGTATGATTGTGGCATGTTTATGCTCAAGTACATTGATTTCTTAAGTAGGGGAATTAGCCTCTCTTTCAGCCAGGTGACTTACTTTTATCATGCTACAGTTTCTTCTTTATTAGAATTTCAAAGTAGTGAACTGAAAATTATTGTTATTGACAGGAGAATATGGAATACTTCAGAAAGCAAACTATAAAGGAGATTCTTAGATTACGAGCTGAATAATTGTAAGTTGTGGTTGGATGTACATTTTGACTTTGTGTGATTCTTGGATTTCTATCTGTTTCTAGGGAATTAGCTTGTGAATTTTTTAGGATTTTTTTGCCTGTGTTAACTCATAGATGAGAGCAGTACTGAAAAATGATATTGATTCCCTGGTGTTGTTAGTATTAGGCTGCTTGGTTCAAAATGAAATTGTGTCCTGTGATCCTTGGTTGCAAATTTTTTTTTTTCTACAATTAGTTTCCCTTTTTATCTGGATGTAAAATAAATAATTTTATAGGTTCATCTTTGAAAGGATAAAATGAGTAATTGACAGTTCTTTATATATGGATGTCTTTCAACTTTCTGAAATTTCGTGTTCCACAATTATACAAAGTGAAAGCTTTTTCTATGGATGCTGGACTGCTGGACAGCATTTTCTATATGATATTATTATAGATAAATCTTTTTCTAGACTATTTTATGTTGGGTAGAGTTTTAGTAAGGTTAAGAAATGAAATTATGGATACTAAAAAAAAAAGATTAGAAGTAATTCAGAGAACCACAAGGCTCTATCAGTTCAGTTAGAAATGTTCAGATTACTACAAGCCGAAATTGAAATATACAGGCATTACAAACACAAGTTGCTTCTATTCCTGACCAAGCACTGACAATATAACTAGAATAAAGACAAAACCCAGTCTTACTAAATGTCAATTAGGGTTTTACGATATTGTACATGCTACATAAAGAGTAATGTAATCATATAATCATATAAAGCTGCATGAATCATCAACGGAAGTTCTTCCTAATTAGCATTTCATGTTCTACCTTCTTAGTCTTGAAGACATTGTTGGAATCTCATGACATGTTCCTGTAAGCTTGCCAAGTCAGCAGCCTTGCGAGATAAAACAGAGCTTAGTTTTGCTAGGTATATACTAGGCTTGCTTCCTTGTTGATCTACTTGTTCAAGTAGATTCATTTCCTGTTAGAACAATTAAAGAAGAAAAAAACTAATACTAGTTAAAAAAAACTTTTATTGGCACACATGAGGCATTAATTTCTTATAATTTGAAGATGTGTTAAATAAGTTTGTCTTCCACTTACTTCACACAGTATATTCATTGTGTTCTGGATAACTTTCCTATGAGCAGCTAGTAAAGCCTCTTCTTCCTATAGAAAGACATGAATAAACATGTTTACACTCCCCATAAAACAAAAGAACTGTTTTAAAGGTACAATAATACTTTTGTTACCTCAAATAAGTTGATTGCTTTTTTTTCTATTGTCAGCCCTTCGCTTGCTTTTGCACCTGATATGTATTGTTCTTCATGGTTTTTCGAAGGTGACTCCAATTCTTCCTTGCTTAAATTTTTGCTGTTTTTGTTGTTTCTTTCTTCGCTAGGTATTCTCCTGTTTGGTGATTTGTTTGATGCTTTCTTATTTTCAGAGTTTTTTAATGAATTCTGTGTAGAAACATCTGAACTTGATTTAGTTGGATTATTACTCAAGATGACTTGTAAATCTTTGCTTTCCATATGCAATGGAAGCAACAGTTCCCTTTCAGTAGATTTGGCTCGAGCCATAAGAGATACATCCGCTACATTTTTGTGTTCTCCTATTTCCTTTACAACCTCTTCTTCCTGTGAGGAACACAACAACAACACAGTTTTTGTTTCATTACGCTAATAGTACACAATGTACAAATTTAAAACAAGCATATCAATACATTCCCCTTTAGATTGTTTTGAGATTTTCTCTCTTGCACTTGACTAATCATATATGTGAGTTGAATAGTTGTAGTTTTTGCTTTCATTCTTCCGTTCTTCCAAACAGGCTATGATGAAATTATAATTTAATGTTGCCATTATAATTGTTGTATACTGTATCTAAATCTCTGTTCTAATTTAGATATAATCTGACCCCGACAGATTTCTATAGGGTGACTTGTTTTGATATTTTGATGCAGTATTTTATTTGCGTCTCTTCTTCAAGCAGATATTACACTCATCCTAGGGATTAAAGAACCACCAATTTTTGTATTATGCATTTCTATAACCAAATTTGCCATAAGGACGCCTGTAACCGATCCGTATACTACGTGGTCATGGAACTATATGTTATCAATAAGATCCATCTATATACTATATTTTTTATTGCGATTGGAGATATTCTTGTGGGCCTTTTTTGGTGTTTAGTTTAGCTTTTAGTCTGGGATTTAGGCATATATAAAGGTCCATATATTGAGAAATCTTTAAGAGCATTGAAAATTGATTTTTAACAAATGATGATGAGTGTGAACCGTGGGCTGAGGGTGTGTTTGGATCATAGAGGAATAGTGCTAACCCAAGTTAGCGAGCTATTCCGAACTCTATTCCGTGTTTGGATGGGTGGTAAGCTAGCTGTTCGGAATAGCCGCTAACCCCTGCTATTCTGCTATTCAAATGAAAGGTTGGGTTAGTGGCTGTTCAAACTCTTGGGTTAGCTGCCAACATCGCTAACCCCACTCCCAATCCAAATGCACCCTATTGCAGTGGCACGAGCCCTCGTCTCTCTACAGAGAGATGCAGGTTCAATTCTAGAGAATAGCATCTAAAAGATGTTGGGGTGTACCGGGGTCCTTCAATCAAAAAAAAAAAATGATGATGAGTATGCATTGCTCTACCATTTGGTTCTCAAATATTTCTTCAACAGAGAGTGAAGAATATCTGAAATCTAGTTCATGGATGCCATCCTTTTCTCTCTCATATAAACTAGGTCTTCTGTCAGGTCCTCTATTTATGTTATTTTCACTGACACTCATGGTACCTAACGTCTCTTTGTTTACTGCAAATGAATTGCAGTCCTCTTAATTTTATGATAGAAAAACAAGATAGCAAGTAATGTGGTCAAAACATGTATCAAATTTATCTTGCCATGCAACATCAGGGATTTGAGTTCTTGGTTCTGTACCTTATCAATGTCTGAAATGCTCGAGTTTTCCACTTCAAATATAGTTTTGATATCACCAGTCTCACTTGGAACTTCCTCTTGATTTTGATGATTCCAAGAAGTCTCTTCAGTGCTTTGTAGAGGCAAACCTAAGCTTTCCTTCTCATAGATTTCTTCAATCATGGGTTCAATGTCCACTTGCTCTTCTTGGTGTACATCCAGTAAATTTGAAGGACCAGCATGCATCAGACTGAATTTTTGTTGCTCGTGACTATCACTTGATTCATAGAAACTTGGAATTTTTTCCACAATTTCTTTATCATTTGAATATTCCTTTCCTCGAGAGAAAGTAAATGAATGGTTGCTTCCATTCTACATGTACAAATAAAATGTAAATCTATCTTGCACTACTTCAAATAAAATGTACACTTAAGAGGGACATTGTATTTGCACTTGAAGAAAGCAAGTAGGTCTATAACCATCACATGTAAATTTAATTTTTGGATTTTTATTACCTTTTTTTTAATTGTCGTGGTTATCAATTGATAATGATTACAAATGGTGGATATGTATATAGTTTTTATAATTGCATTCTAAAAGGAAGATATTTGTTAATATGAAGTGTATTTTCAGTAAATGTAATATTAACATATAAGCTCTCTGAGTACCTCAAGTATTGCTTGTATATCTTTCTCTATGTTAAGACCTGCTTGATCTGTGCGCTGAACAATTTGTTCTTCTTTGCCGTAGATTTGTGGAAACTTTTGAGTACCGAAATCTAGGTTTGAAACATAACTAGTTCTATAGCTATTGCTGATGTCGTTTTGAATTTTGTGTTCCACATGTGTTTCTAAATCTTCGCTTCCAGTGAAGCCGCAACCTGACATGAACCGAAATGAGCTCTCACCAATTGTTGGTGTACAGTTGAAAATATCTCTCATTGACAAATTATCTGCTATCTCAGGTGTTGAATTGTAAACTTCGCTGTTTTTGTCACCTTGTATTCTTGTGATTTTCTCAACCCTCTGATCCAGTTTATTTGAATCTGTCAAAATTTCAGAAGCACCTTGATCCTTCTGTGAATAGCCATCTTTACATATATTTTTGACCCTGCTTTGTTTAACAAGTATTGATTATTTCTCCTAATGTTGACCCCAAAAACTTGGGTTTCTATTACATGACTCAGTTATTATTGTAGAATAGGAAACCTAAAAAAAAGTCTTTTTTCTGATATTGGTCTGGGATAAGTTTTGGTGGTTGACTGGAAAAACAGATAATTGCTATTGGAAAATAACATCCCTAATTATATCTTTGGGCATAGTTTTGCAAATAGTTTAGTGCTAATACATTTCTCTGGCATAAACAGTAGAACCATTCTGCCATTTATTCATTCTCATTTATTTCAGATGTTTATGCATAAAAAATTAGGAATATCATGGCCAAACGTATTTTTTCTTCTCTTAGAAACTTGACAAATAGATCTTGATGCCTCACCTTTCAGCATATCTCAGAGAATTGAGGGTCTGTTCGCATGAAGAAGCACTGGGAGAGACACAACATATCATAACCGTCCTTGAATCGCCGATGAATGAATCACGCAACACTTCTGTCAGTTTGCTTCCACGAAATGGGATGTGATTTTGCTCATTATCAAGGGCACGAATGCACTCCTTCAGGGCCAACAAGCTTTTATTGATCTCAACTCCTTTCCTGCATATGTGAAAAGAGTGTTAATAATACTAGCGACAAGTAGGATTTAGAACATAATAGTTTAGTGCTTTGATATTTTTTTTATCTCTTATTTGCCTTGCCCTTCTTTTTGGCTGTACTTCATAAAAAAGAGGTGGTGGGGGGAGAGCAAGGAATCGGAAGGAATGGGTAGGTGGTGAGGAGGGAAAGGGATGAGAAGGAATCGGTTGGACGGAGAAGGTGAAACCTTACAATTCAATTTGGATGGTACAAAATGAACCAAAATTGTAGTGCTGTTCTCCTTTCCCTCTCCTTCTCTTCCTTCTAAATTTTCAAGTTTGGTAGCAAGTAACTATGTTGGACAAATCTCGTAAAAAGTGGCAGGGTCAAAGTAACTCTATCCTCAAATTCTATATCAAAATATAGTTTACTTGCTTCAGAACTTGTTTTCCTCAATTCTTTCCCTTGACTTCTTCCTTCCTAGTGGTGAACTTACTATAGTTCTATGTGATATAAATCAGACTAATATTTTTGCTAATGAAACCTTAAGAGGAAATTTGTAATGTTACTTCTAGATTCAGTCTATATCTATTGCAAACCTTTTATCATGGTCATTGTGAGCGCAATCAGCCCCACGCTCACTCCCTGCAAGATCGATAAATGAAATCTTCCCAATTACTTTGCCACCTTTGACTTTGGCTTTTAGTTCTCCACTTTCAGTACTCTTTCTTCTTGTGCCATTTGCGGGAAACATTGGATTTTGCTTAATTGCCAGTTGTAGAATTGAATGTGACCTTGATGATTCTATGTTGACCCCTGTACTACCTTTACTTCTTGCAGCATTTCCTTTGCTGATTACCTTTTCAACTGCTTCTATGTCAGAGGTTTCATACTCTTGTAAACCGACTATGCGTACTTGCTGATCTCCGTCTTCTCTTATACACAATTTCCTGATAGAGGTACAAAAAACAAAAATGTCAAAACTTCACCACAAAGTAACAAAATGAATAGAGTAACCAGATATTAACTAAAGCTGAGATTTGGCTAATGCAAGGCAAGGTCATGATATTATCATGTGAGATCGAAGTTTACAACAAAACATACAAGTAAAAAAGAAAAAGAAAAGAGAGTTAAACCTCCTTTGATTGAGAAGGTCGAAAATTGTCTTGCCATGGATCTCAAAATAACTGACCCATAGACTAAAATTTCGGTTGGTATGAGGGGTCTTCTGTAACAGCTGAAGTACATCTTTTGATGCTCGCAGGGATAAATTTCCCATTGTAAAGGTTTTACCACTCCCTGGAACGATCAAGTCAGAAATAACAGTGGCAACTTAGCACAAGTGGCTACTGTAATATTGAGGGATCAAAATAACAAAGCATATAAATCATGTCTTGGTCACAAACATTGGGTTCTGGTAAATGGGAGCTCTCTGGTTGCAAATTAGAATGCTGTATAACACTGACCTGTATAGCCGAAGGCAAAACATGTTAATTTGGCTTGCTCAAGGATTGTTGGTATCGACGGGCCCACTGTAACATTGTAAACCTGACAAACAGACTGTTGTGAGTTGCAATGTAACAAAATATAATTTGGTTGAAATTTAAATGGCATTATGTAAAAAGTAAGGCCGGTTACCTCATCATCTGTGACATGGTCATGGAGGACAGCATCAAAACTGAATTCGTGTTTTTCTATATAAGCAGTCAAATCTACCTTACAATTCAAAAACATTAAATCAGATCTTTCCTAATCTATGGGCAATGTATAAGAAACAATTAACATTTATCATCAGTTCTTATGCTTTCAAGTAGGTTAACTGTCATCTTCTTTTTTAATAATACTTGATTGGGTTTTTCCCTATAAGCTTGATTAGAAGAAAACACTGAAGACAAAGAAAATAAACAAAATAGAACAAAGCTAGAGTGGTGGGCATTTCCTTCAAGGTACAAATCCATATATCTTGGGTTCGGAAAAGATGACAATATCACCTTTCTTCCATGCCAGAACAATATATTACTTTTACTCGAGGAGAGTAAATGGGAAGGATAGCGTACGAACCTTTACTTTAGGTGCATTTATAACTAAGCGTTCGTTGTCTTCGACAGAGAGGATATCTTTCTCCTTCTTAAGCATCTCCTTCTTGTTAAGAGGTCTTTTGCGAACCTATCCATAATACGCTTAATTTTGATTAAATTAAAAATGCTTAACACCCAGATACATTTTGAATCTAGTCATACAAGATTAAGTTGCAATATTTTAAATGGCTTACCACAACTCTAAACTTCGCTGCATTTTTCTCCTTTGAGTTTGCATGTGTTCCACTAGTTGATGTTGCTTCCTCTCTAGGGATTGGAATAGAATTATGAATCTGTTCATTGGCTCTTTTCTGTAATATTAAAAAACAAAAAAACAAAAAAATAAAAAATAAATTATGATGATAATTAAACAAATGGTGCAATAATTGTTAGTGTACTTTAGACATTAGTACCACAGGTTCAATGTTGGTAATCTTGTTATCCTTTGTGTTGATCTCTGTTTGCTCGATTGATGCTCTCTTCGAAAGGACATATTCCTTCTTGGCAGGAGTTTTGGTATGAATTGATTTATTTTCCTCGCCCTGAAAGAAATACAGAGGTAACTTGTTGTTTGTCTCATGCCCATAGTATTTTTTTTTTAGGGTTGGCGGTGAACGGTTGAATTGATATATATAAAAAAGATTATTTACAAGGGACTTGGCGGCCAATTTGACCTCCAAGCTTGAAATCAAAGAAGAAAACGAAAAAGAAGAATGAAAAGCAAAACAAAAGCATATAAAACCCCATAGTACTTTTACTGTGTAAAGCCCCAAAAATGAAGTTACATGTCGAGCCAGCCCTATACAGATCGAGCCGCTCAGGATTTGTATTAATACGAACAAACCACTATAGATATTTCTCAAAATATACTTGAAAATGCCATACCGTAACTCTAATGTTATCAGAATTAGTTTCCTTTTGGCGGACAGAAGATGCCTTAATTCTGTTTTCAGACTTCCTAGGTGAAGAAATGTATTTTGAATCATGTGGCTCTGATTTGATTTCCTGTCAATGAAAAGCTGTTAATTGCCTTTCAGGATCTGAGATAAGAAATCAGATTTAAAGGTGATATATGCAAAGTACATAAAATTTTAATAAAAACATCAAGCATACTACAATTCTGTTCTTTGTTGGGTTGATTCCTTTTGAATTGATCTGGCCTCTCTTGACGGATGGTGGTCTGGATTTGCTATTGAATAGCCTTTTAGACTTCTCTTCTATTTCTGAATTTAATGCATTACTATCGGAGCCACGGCGGAATGACAATTGCCGCAGATCAAGTTCCTCTGTTTCTATTTCCTATAAATATTAAGTAAAGGAACTTTTAAGTCAAATTACAGAAGCAAAGAAAATGTACTTAATGGTTTGCTTCCATACAAATTCATGCTATAATAAAACAATATTATTCGTGGATGATATTTGGTAAACGTTTGTGATTTCCTTACCGAAACTCTGAGTTTAACAGGATTTGGTTTTTTGGAAAGAATTTATTTTCTAAGGGCAGATGATGATTTGACTTTTGAGCATTTCGAAAGCTCCTCTATTGCAGAATTGAACTCTTTGTTATTTTCATTTGGGGATAAAGCCGCTGAGGAGTTGACTATTTCGGCAACTACACCCTAAACTGAAAGTAAGTATGAGTTATCCTAGCTTTGATATAAATAAATTTCATACCTTATCTGTAGCTTTATCAGCATTATTTTGCTTGGATGCTCTATCAGTTCTAAACGAATGCAATTTGTTGATATCCTCCAATAAAGAGTTAAATTTAAAATCCAGTCCTGGCGGAGGTGACTCTGGTGTAGCATTGTCCTTCAAGGGAAAAGAAAAGGAATTCCATTAAGAAAATTATTTACTCGAAATTGACTGATAATTTTAATTTTACTAAGAGTTTGTTAGAAGAAAATTTCAATGAGCTCCTATTAAATTATGAGATATCCATACCAAGGCTTACAAAAACCCAACTATACATCTCTGTTTTTCCTTCTTTGTTTCTTTACTATTCATTTTAATCCTTTCTGTTGCGAAGATGTCGAAATTACATATTCACCTTCTACTGACTTTTGTTTTTTGAGCAGTCAGATTTGCACGTTTCATTATAGAATTGTACTCATTAAACTTTAATCTATTATGAGGGTTTGAAGCTTTTAAGATCTTCTATTACAATGAATAATAAGATAAAATATGAAGGGGAAATTTTATCAATTTGGAAAAGTACATCCCGATATCTATGTATAGTATTAGTGAACTTTTTTCCCTATGTCTTACCAAAGTTATATTATCCATCGAGAGAGTCGATTTCTTGGAGACATTCTCCATTTTGCAGAGCGATCTTCGATTTCTAGCATTGTTTTCTGAATTCCTTGAGGTTTCTTCATCTCTTATAAAAGCAAAGTCATCATCATGTTTGCCTGTTGATCTTTTACATACTGCCCCTTCGATTAGACTTATTTCACTATAAAGTCCCCTTGTAGGTGACCACACTGGAGAACCAAATTGTATTGCTACTACGTCCTGCATGAAATGATCCAAGCTTAATTAATTTGATTCTAAAAATTGTTTTTATTTTCTTTATGTAATATACTGTATGTCTCACCACGTCTTCAGAAACTGTCATATCTTCATCTTTGTTATATATTCCTATCTCCTTTTCAAGTGCCAGAGCAATGTCAGTAGCTTTTTCTTTGCTCTGTTTATTTACAAAAAGAAAGTGAATTTGTGTTAAGAAAAATCAAACAAAATAACCAAGTTTGATAAATGAGATAGTAATAAAGTTTCTCAGAAATAGAAATTAGCTATTCATTTTTTAATTATTTGTTCCACTGTGGCTCAAACCTTGTGCAATTCCTTCCCCTTGTCATTCTTCTCAGATTTCTTTTGATCAATTGCTGCTCTGATAGTTCTATTTGATTTAACTTGAGATTTTCCACTGACAATAGAACTGACATCGTGGTTGACTACCTTAGGAGGTGAACTTGGTAAAAGATAAAGTGGTTCAGTAGTTAAATCCTGAACAGAAAAGGCAAAACAAAACCAAAAAGACATAAATTGTCTGAGATGTGCTCTTGTGCTATCAGCAATTAAAAAAAAAAAAAATTAAACCCAAATCAAACCAAATGAACTGAAACCAACCAAAAGTACAATGTGGTACCAGCTGGTAGCCAGTGGAATGGTACTGTGCGAATACCCAAGATTGATATTCATTGCTACACCTTTGTGAAATGTACTTTGGAAAAACAAAGAAAATTGAAAAGGAAAGTATAATAATTTTTCCATGCAAATATAATTGACAATGCAAAGACCTGTCGCATTGGTGAGAATATACCTCAGATAGAAAGTTTGTGTCATCATGTATCGATTTAAGGTCTAAAAGGCCAATTCCAACCGGTTTCAAGACATTTTTTGAACTTTTTCCAGAACTGTTAAGCGCCTCACACTGTGCAGTACTGTATTCATAATTTTCACTCCTGGGGATAGCTTGCCCTCCATACCTCTAAAAAATTATTACATCAGTGTTACATATTATGAGAACTTATGTTGCGCAATGCATCAGACAAATGTAAAATAATGTTATAACCTTTCAACATGCAAGTTATGTAATTGTTTCAGAAAATTAAAAATTGCATTTGTGTGCATGATAGTACTGCTTCACTTCAGGTTGATTTTTAATGTTGTATTATTCTCTTTGCTTCTTTGCTACATACAGATAAGAATCTATGTAGCTAACGTAATATATATATTTTTGTAAGAAAATAGACCTGACATAAAGTTGAAAATATTATTTTGTCAAAACTTTATCGTACCAAATCCTTTATATGTTTAATAAAAATGAGAATTGTATTTAACTAAGTTCAGATATGTGGTCTTTGTGTTTCAAATTGTGTAAAGTTTATATCTGTTTTATGATGTGATGTGCCTAAATATTCATTCATGAATTCAAAGTTTCCGTCATTGACTCACATTCACACTTATCTAATTTAATATCTGGGTACAAGACACAACATAGATCAAAATATTTTAATTTCTATGTGATTTACATCAGATCCGAAATATAGATCAAAACATATGCACTCTACACACATACTTGGAGAAGTAGATCATGGAGGAGTTGTCGTTGATCCGGTGAAGCAACAGGCGAGGCCAGGTGTTGCAAGCCGGCAGATTGCAACCACTTGACGGTTACTCCGTCAACCTCATCATCCCCCTGACAAGTTGTCGATGCTGAGTTCGTTGAAGTGCTACGAAATTTCATTTTAACCTCCTGATGGCAATTCCTCTGATGAACAGGAAGCACACACCAATGTAATTTCCACTGTTTTTCCAAATGAAATAGATCAGAGTGTGAAATGGTGATTTTCTTTGTGCTCAATAGGGGCAAAGATGAAGATGAGTTGAATTAATTAAGAATATTGTGTGAACATTTGCTTGGGTTTCCTTTTTCTTTTGAGGTTTCTGTTTTCTTTTAAGCTTGGAGTTTTTGTCCAATGGGCTTTGGACAAAACCTTATTCAAAGCCGGACCTAAACTGTTTGATTCACATCAAAATTCGCACGGACGGTTTAGATTTATAGGACCATTTAAATTTATTAAGTAATAAATATATTTGCACAAATCTCAACGTATATCAGACGATTTAGGCCCGAATTGGAACAAAATTTGTCCAAAGCCGTTTCAACAAAACCCAATTCCTTCTTTTTAAAATATTTGTTGAGGTGACATTGTGATAATGTTTGAGGGAGTGCATGCTTATAGGGGGAGCAGTAAGGCTTCTTAAAATAAATGATGGAATGGTAATTGACAATTTGACAATTTGACATTGTCTAACGTTGACAAGTCCATCCGCTTAATCCAATGCTCTCCGTTTCCAATGAAAAATGGAAGCTTCCCATGCCCATAACTGATTACATATTATTCATGAATTAAACAATGAGGAGGGATCCAATTACACCTTTTTTGGTGACACATCATGACACCGTTTTTTATATAGATCAATTTTGCGATTTCAAAATCCAAACAGTCGATCTGAACCGTTCAACATGATCACCATATTAAAATGTGCTTGGAGATCAAATTTTACATTTTTTTGAATTTTTTTTCTATTTATTAAGATGGTTACAAAAATCGTTGTTTTCAGACCATTGAAAAATAACGATTTTGTAACCATCTTAATAAATAGTAAAAAAATTCAAAAAAATGTAAAATTTGATCTCCAAGCACATTTTAATATATCCATCATGTTGAACAGTTTGAATCGACTATTTAGACTTTGAAAATAGTAGGTATCAAAGTGTGTCACAAAAAAAAATGTAATTGGATCCCTCATCTTAAACAATACTTGTTTTATATTTTGCAAAGTGATACATTTATTTCCGGAAATTCAACTAAACAGTCTTTCATCAAGCAGAGAAAAACTATCTGTGAAAATTCAACCAAATCATATGTCAACGATATCTCAAAATTGATTGCCAAAAACAAAAACAGTCCGTAGCATCATCAAAACATCCAAAATAAGCATCATTAAGAATAATAAATTATTACGTCAGAATCATTCAAATAGGCACCATTTCTAGATGGAAAATAAACAATATGTACAAAAAGTTAACAGTCAATAATAAATCACACCTGGTACGTTATTATTAACTAAAACAGGTAGTAATGGACAAATCCAATACTATCAATCTGCTTAATATCAAATTACATTTGCAATATGCTAACAACTAGCCTTTGGTCTAGTGGCGAAGGCACATGTTCTCTGATATAGGAGGTCATGGATTTGAATCCTAAATGAGGGGTCCTTTGTGGACAATTAAATGGAAGTTGGTAGGCTAGAATTCCACATTTCCATATCAAAAAAACATTTGCAATATGCTACTTTTGGAAAAGAAAAGCATGGTTTTTTATTTGAATATCATTTTTCAAGCACCGAATAAAACTCGAGAATATTTATTTTCTCATACTCATATGCCCACAAAAGCTCTGTGCTGAAGCCTCCAGTGCTCCTTCACCTGACGAATGCGCTCAAGCCTTTCAAATTCGCGCCGTTTCTCCCACTCCTCTGGACAACTGTTTTTTTACAAACAAAATTAAAGAAAATAAAACATATATATGCATGAAATTCATTTATTTGACAATGACATCTTTTTTATTTTTTATGCAAACAAACCTTTCGCTTAAGAGGATGTTCAGCTCATCCAAATGCACAGCCTTCGGGTAGACTCCTTCCTGATAATAATTATAAAAAAAGAAGTTAAAAAGAACATAACACAAGAAAACATGAACTGACAATGCTCCCAAAAGAGAGGCGAAAGAAGCGTACCGTTCGGCACAGGGGGCATTTTTCTTTGAGTGCGGCAACCTTTAACCCGTCTACTATACTCACTGAGGCAGCAGAGCAACAGCACATGTAACAGAATATATGTCCACATGATAAAGAGACGGGATCAAATACCATTTCCTATAATATTCACAACCAATTAAATAAGAAACTGTCATTTATGGACTATCGGAGAAACAGGAAATCAACAATTGCACTGTCAACTCCTTAAGTTGTTTAATTTTATTTATGGACTTGTATTTCATCATTCACTTCTATTTAATATTAATATTTTAATTTTAATTTCTAGCAGTCAACTCTCAGCTTCCAGCCCCCCAAAAAAATGTAACCAACAATGACTTTAGGAATGTAAATATTGAAAAACAAAGAAGAAAACAAAAGAAACTCACCAAGCAAATGGAGCACGTCAAATTAATATCGATCTGCATTGACTCAAATAGGCAACAAGACAGAGTGGGTCTATCATCGTCACATGTGAGAGAGCAATCACCAAACAGCCCCATTGGGGCCTGGTTGTTGACCTTGCTTTTTCTCAAATTTATGTAAAATGCCATCAATTCACACAGCCATGGAGACTGAAGTATCTCTATGTGGAGACTCTGTGCCTTCACCTTAAAAGCTTGACCTTGCGTTGAATGATGCATCTGTTCATATTTTCATTGTTTAATATATTGATATGATTTTAGTTACAAACATTTTCGTTCCTTCTTCATTATTTACATTTGTCGAATTTGAGTTAATTTGAGCATACTCGTGTTAATTGAAGGTCTTCCAGCTCAACAGAGAGGCCATTTGGTTATGAATTACCCGATTTGGTAGTTGTAAATACAAACTATCCCATGGTGATCATTGCAAAATATTCAAAGGACACAACACTTGCCTTATCATACTTCTTCAAAATCTTTCGCATGGCAATGGAATTAATAATTGCGTATGTCACCAAGTCTTTTCCCTCTTGGATCAGAGAACCGTGACTCCGTTGTGACTTGTTAGCAAACCACAACAAATACTTTTTGAAACCTGATGCCAGATGCATTTCGAGAAGTTTCTTGGCACGCTTATTGAAGCAGCCAACCACAGCCGACATCTCTTGGAGGAGAGATGGAAAGAAGGTGCCATCACACACTGCATGTGAATTCATTAAAACTATTAGGAAAATAAAAATCACGAGTCATGAAAAGTTTGGAAGTTGAATGCATTTATTGCTTGCCAAATTATTCACATGATTAGTACAATATCAAATTTATTTTTGTTTGTTTTCTTTATGTTTGTTTTTACATTCAGTCAAATTTTTGATAGATGTGATTAATTCCGACTCTTTTGGGATTTGCTCTTGAAGGGAAAAAAAAAAGAGTGAGATGATCTGCAAATTTGCATATTAAACAAAAGCATGTGATACTAAGTGCAATATTCTTTGCTTAGCTACTGTTAAGAATTGCATGTGTTATGTCACGTCGCATCACCTTTCCGATTTGGTAATTTTAACCATAAAGTAGTGCTTTAATGCCATACTAATCACAACCCATGATTCATGAATACTTGCATAAATTTGAAATATGAGAAGCTCATTAACTTACCAAAGAAAAAGTTAATTAGCTAAGTTAAACTTCATTACTCAGTCAAGAAAATAGAAATAAAGATTACATTATATTATCCTAAAGTGATTCTAAATGACAATATATAAATTTTTTTGCACTTAATAATGAAAAGCTCATAAAGAATGACAAACTTGCTTGCTTAATAGGCTATCGGTTTTCTCTCTTGTTGCATCATTCACATGGCTCCTTTTTTTTGGGTGCAATAACCTAGTAAACAATTTATCTATTTTTCGATAACTTGAACAAAATGCAAGAAGAATTTTATAGACAAGCCGGATTCTTACATACATAACAGAAAAAATTAGCATATAACCAACAAATATTTCCCTTCATTACATGGATTGGAACGAGTGGTGAGATTAAGATAAGAAAACCAGAAATGCTAGGAGTAAGAGACACAAAAACAGGGCACAAACAAGCAAAATAGCCTACAGGCAATAAACCAAACAAAATATTATGAAGGACCAAACAATTAGATTAAAAATTTCAGTACTCATGATCTCTTTCACCTTTGAGTAATAAATCATAGAATTGTTTTATGATATCTTTTTAAAAAAAAAAAATAGTATACCATATATTAATCACCCAAATTTGTACTCAAGGGTCCAAAAGATTAAGCTGTTGGCATTCATTTGAAACCATCATTTGCAAGTAAAATCCATAATGTCTAACATGCATTTTTATATTGCCTAACATAACAACTAGAAAAGACAACCTTGAAAAAAAAAAATGGCAGATAGGTGAAATGAAAAATACACTTACGGCTGGCTTTATGACTCGGGAAGGTTTTTATATCTTTTGTATAAGGGATCTTAGATATGGAGACCTCTTATCACCTTTACTTTTTATTTTAGTAGCAGATTAAATAGATTCTTAATTAATTATAGTAGGATCCGAATACATACAGCTATAGATCAGGTACCACCTTAATTTTTTACTGAACCTCACTTAGTTTAAGCCTTATAATGAAGAGTAGAACTAAGGTGCTCTTAAGCTCACCAAGTCCTTTGTGAGCTTAACTCAAAAACCTATTGGATTGACTTCAAACGACATTTTCAAACCGTTAGATGTTCAATCTATATTAAAATGTGCTTGGAGACCAAATTTTACATTTTTTCGAATTTTTTTACTATTTATTAAGCTGGTTTGAAAACTGCTGTTTTTATTAAAATTCTGCACCATTGGAAAACAGCGATTTTCAAACCAGCTTAATAAATAGTAAAAAAATTCCAAAAAATGTAAAATTTGGTCTCCAAGCACATTTTAATATAGATTGAACATCTAACAGTTTGGAAATGTCGTTTGAAGTCAATCCAATAGGTTTTTGAGTTAAGCTCACAAAGGGCTTGGTGAGCTTAAGAGCACCTTAGTTCTACTCTATAATGAATATTAATAACATCAATATCTCATATTTACAGAGTTGGCAACACCCATCAAGTTGTTTATTTTGTACTTCTTAGCAATCAGTAGACCATTTGTTTATAATGTGTACTATACTCTTTTGTCTTGGATAGCTTCAAAATAATTACTATATTTTCAACTGTCAGAATATTGAGGATTTGTGGTTAATTTGGTTCAGTAATTTCCTTTAAGAATGCTAATATAGTTTAAATGAGACTGTATGACAATATAAATTATGTTATTTTTCATTCTTTATGTAATTGGTCTACTCTATTAAATAAAAATTGGTAACATAACAACTTTTCTCAAAAATGAAAAAATTGCTAAAATGTGAAACGCCTCTCTATAGGAGAGATGCCAAACAATCGCTTTCTTTTATCCCAATTTTGTCTTTTCAGAAAATGCATAATCTAACAATAATTCAAAATATCAAAATTCTATTACCTCACGCCAATTTCAGTTGCACGGAGAACCAACGAATTTACCAAATAACCAGACAAAAAAAAAATGCAAATTTAAAACAAAAAAATTCATACCAGGGCAATATCCCGAGCATTTGTTGTCGCCTTTATTCTCTATTGCAACGGAATCCGAGCTCTCTCCAATTTCCCCTTCCTCTTCAATATTTTGCGGCGCTTCTATCTCCATTTTACAAGCTTTAAGCATCTTTTTAAGCTTCTTCAATCCAACGAGAGGCAAACCCTTCTCTCTATCGCCTTGCATGTATACCTCATACTTCTTCGTAAATTTCATCTTTAATTCTAATCTCTCTCAAATATTTTCCTTGGAGAATTCAATTGAATGGCAGGGTTTTGCGCATTTTCCTTCGGTATTGAACATGAAAGAGCGGCTGAGATAATATAAGAGGGAGAAATTGCGCAGCACGAATCCCTAAAAGAAGCAATTTTTTATTGACTTGGGAATATAAGAAAAAACTTAAAAAAACCCAACAAAGATTCTGAATTTTGACGATGAACCGGACTGGATACCTGGAAGGCTGGAACGATGAATTAAGGAACATGTTATTTCCTTTTACATCTGAGGTTGATATTTAAAGGTAAAAGACGGAGCAGATTTGATTTTGTGTGGTGCATTAATCGTATATTTTTTATTTTATTTTTATTTATCGAACGCTGTATGAAGTCAAAATAGTTTTGTCAATATTTTTAATCATATATTTTTTCAATTTTTTTTTCATTAATTGTGTGTTGTATGAAGTTAAACTAGTTTTGTCAATAACTTTATCCGTATTTAATATCAGTTTTTGGTTTAAAAAATAGTAATTATAAATAAATAATTCCCTGTACTCTATTCCAGGTTAAAAGTCCAGAAATAGTGGCGAGCATAGCAAAACCAAAAAAAAAAATGTTTCTAACATTAATTCTGTCAGATAGTGTCAACTTTATGTGACCTGCCACACGATTTAGATTCATATAAGGAACAGAAGATCTAGACCTACTGAGGCGCGCCGCACGCGTATTAGATGTCAGTACGTCTGTTTAACTAGTAAATGATGAGATTCAGCATCTCTGTTAATTGGGTCGGATTTTGTAACACAAGATCCGTTTACACTCAAAATAGCAAATTGAAAAAATAATAAAAGAAATATAATGTCATCCACTCAAAATATTTTCTTTGTTTAGCTACACACACAAGTTTTCACTCCTTTAATGTTGGCAATTATTTTAAATGCAAATTAACGCATATTTTTTTAATAAAACAAAAATAGATTTTTTTTCCTGTTTTACTTGATATTAAATTCTCATTGGATGAAAGCATTTTATCAAGCGTAAATTTTTTTAGAGGTTACTAAATTTTGTTCTTTGTCACGAATTATTTCCAAATCATATTTATATATTTAAATTATAAATTTTATACCTGGTCGAATTATTGTAGCAGATGCAATGAGTAAAATTATTTAAATAAATAACTAGGGTGTAAAACTTTATTTGTTGACTACGAGATAAATAAATATTCCTGTACTCAGAAATAGAAATATGAATCTTTCACTGCAAAATAGTGGAAATTCAAGCTTTTCCAAAATTGGACGGGAAGTAGAAGCCGCCATAATTCAACGGTACAGAACTGAAAGTAATCTATCCGTTGGTTGAATGGAACATAGAAGGGTGCGTGAGCGTCTTGTCAGGGATAACCATCAAATCAAGTCATCACTAACTCCAAGGAAAAGGAACAGGAATAGGAAGGAATAGGAATAGAGGACGGAGCAAATTTTGAAACAATCTCTTAACCGTTTATCGTCAAGCGTGTCAGAGTGTCAGACGCGTAGGCCACGTGTAATAGACTGACCAGTGTTGTAAATAACGGTATGCGGTCGTCGGACGGATAGGGTACTGCCAAGCGATTAATCGGTATGCGGCCGATTAATCGGAATTATGCGGACAATTTAACGTTTTTATTAAATTTATGTATATATATATCATAATTTATTAAAAATAATTTATTTAACTCATTAAATTTATCAAATAAACTTAATTTAACTTAGTTTTATTATTACAACATGACACTAAGCTTATTTCTTCTTAACACATAAGAATTTTACATGTGTAAACACATTTATTTAATGAAAAAATAAATTTGAGAATTAAGCTCTTTTCAAATACTAATAACATATTATTTGAAATAAATGAAACATTTCAACATAAAATCACTAAATTTAATTTATGACAACAACTTAATTTTATAAATGAACACGTTGTACTAATTGAAAAAATTACATCAGTAAGTAAGAAAAATATATTGTATATAAATAATAGATGAATTAATCAATTTCAAAGTAAGTTTGAAGAAAAAATATATACAAAAATTATTAGATGTATATCTAAGCACAAATAAAACTACAATACATAATTTATAAATCTTATTATCACAGAAAAAAAAATATAAAAAAAAATATTCACTGAAAAAACGGGAATAAATGGGAATAAACGGGAATAAACGGACGATTAAACGGTAAAACGGCCGATTAATCGTTTTCATCCGCAAACATGCATCCGTTAAGTGTATTCGTAACAGTTTGGCCGCCGTTAACAATTAAACGGCCGATTAA
This sequence comes from Carex kokanica, assembly GCA_025461125.1. Taxonomy (NCBI): domain Eukaryota; kingdom Viridiplantae; phylum Streptophyta; class Magnoliopsida; order Poales; family Cyperaceae; genus Carex; species Carex kokanica. Next base: position 1,504,828 of record JAJGRX010001283.1, on the reverse strand, counting down.
GATTAATCGGCCGTTAAGACCGTTTTTTACAACACTGAGACTGACCACAACTCAAGGAAAAAAAAATAAAGAAAATAAGTAATAACAGAAGATTTGTGCATAATTAAAACATCTCTTGTATATATTAAGTTTCATCCGCTCTCTTTGAACTATTAAGAAGCAATTGAAACTTGTATTTTACTTTAAAATTGTTAACTGCAATTCGATTAGATAATTTGAATATAGCGGGTGCAGTCAAATAATCAATATAAAAGAATTACCTCATCTCAAATTCGCTACATCATAAGCAAGAAAGTATCAGCTACAAAGGATCCCATCTGGTTGAGGCATGGACATAACTGGATAAGAAACGACAATCTTCATTTTTTTAAGGATATTTTACTTCACGCTAAAGTTTCCTATATGGGAGCTTCCAAACAAATCCTAAACTTATTATCGGATCAGACTATTAGCGGATCTGAGTTAAGTCGGGTCAGATTGAGATTACGTCATCTAATTTCAAATCAGATTGCGGAATTATCTTCATCTAATTCTTATTGCTCCAAAACTAGATTGAGTTCCATGTACGTCATTCTTATATATTTTTTTATTTTTTATTTATATTTCTTTATGTGTATATACTTCGACGATGTTTGGGTGTCGTGTATATATATTTTTAAGCGCTGTCAAAGAAAAATGGTACTTTATTGTTATAGAATTCAGAAGGTTTATTGTATATTACTTGCTCAACTGAAAATAAAAATACTAGGTAAATTGTCACTAAGGTAATAAATCACATGTATATCCATTAAAGCAAGTAATTAAATTGAACTGGACACAAAATTAGAGGTGGAGTCAGGAAATAAGATAGAGTAAGGAAAATTTTAAGAATAAGATATAATTGTATAATTATTTTAAATGCAAACATATTATATATTTTTTTTTGAAAAAAAATATGACAAAATATTTTTTGAATCAGAAGTAGACAAATGCCTCTTCCTTGATTCTACTATTCCGCCCCCAAACCATTGGTAATTAGCAATTTTATTGATACGTAATTTGCTGATAGAATACAGATCGAATACATATCCGTATACAAATATGATCCGATATTAGACGGATACAGATACATATCCGATATTAAACAGATATGGATACGGATATCCGTTTTTTATAACAGTGAATTACATAATTTTTTTCATAATATATATTAAACTGTATGTTATATATTTACTATTCGGATACGGATAATTAAAATTTAAAACAATATTCGTATCCGTATCCGCACGAATATCCGTATCTAATTTTCAGATACGGATCCAGATGTATACGGATAATATCCGACCCGTTTGCACCCCTATTAAAGTGTCACTGGCTTACCATTTTATCCTTAAAAGTTCTATGAGTATAATTTTAGTCATTAAAATATCACTCACTGACCATTTTAGTTCTTAAAATTTTATATTTGTAACAAATTAGTCATATCATTATCATCGATGAAAGAATATAAATGATGATCAATGTTCACATCCATTTCGTAACAATATTTTGGTGAGATTTATGTAAATATTAATTTTAATTAACTAATTATGATAACACAAACATTAATGTATCAATAGAATTGATATTTGAAGTCATGAATAATTATATTATTTTAAGATATTTGTATTGTCCGTTGACTAGCTACAAACCCACTAGCTTCATTGCTAAAATATGATGCTAAAATCAAGGTTCTAAATAGCGTTTATAGCGTCGTAGCGGGAAGGCTAAAAAAAAAGCTATAGCGAATAGCGTCGCTATAACGGAAGCTATTCCAAATAGCGTTTTTTTTTTTTACATTTCGTATATTCAATATTTGTACTAAATATCAACATTATCTAAGGTCTCATAGAACAATAAATAATACCAAAGTAATTAAGAAATTATAATATTCATATTGAACCCGTACAAAGTCCAAATTGCGGTTCAAAATATCCATAGTAATATCATAAACTATCGATTTTTCCTATTAAAAATATCTTAAGTATCATGATTCATGACATAATCTATTTTTTTTTTCTATTCAAATTTTAATTCCGGTTTGGACTTTTTTTCTATTCAAATTTCAATTTCTATTCCCAATTTCAAATTGATTTATTTGTAGCAAGTAGCAACAAATTCAATTTCAGTTTGAGATTTTTTTTATCTTTATTTAAAACCCATATAAATTGCTTAAAAAAAAAAAAATCCATATTGTATAGCGCAAATAGCGCTGTAGCGGACCGCTATAGCGCTGTAGCGGCCGCTATAGTGGCCGTAGCGCAAATAGCGCATTTTGATGTCGTAGCGTAGCGTTTGGGGTCCAAAAACGCTATAGCGCGCTATTTAGAACACTGGCTAAAATAGATGAAAATATACTCTCTTTTTTGTGCTATAAATGTGTTATGTAGGACAAATTTGATATGAATTAAAAACTTTAAGAACTAAAAGTATATTTTTGGAACTTGGGCCCAAATGTTAAACAATTAGTACTGAGTTTGGCTAGTATAATATCAGTGTCATTTCAACCTATATAACACCAACTCCAAAACCTATCGAATTGATTTCAAACGGTGATTTCAAACTGATTTATTTCATTAGTTGTGCGTTTACATGCAAATTTTATAATTTTTCAAATTTATTTAGTATCAAGTCAATTGATCAAATGTGTGAGTTCTTAAGTTAATTTTAATGCATTCATTTTTCAACATTTTTTACCGCTTGATTTGATACTAAAATAATTAGAAAATATAAATTTTTTGCATGTAATTGCATCACTCATAAAGTAAATCGGTTTGAATAGTTTGGATTAGTCGTTTGAAGTCTATCCAATCAATTTTGTAATTGGTGGAAAGGTCTTTTGAAAGGTATCTAAGTAGAAAGGATATATTTTCACTTTCTACTTGTATGCATTACTCGTGGTGGATAACTGGATATATAAATCTACAATTTGGATTAATCATTTGGACTTTATATTTGATAATTGAAATATTACTTTAAGAAAAGTTTGGTAAGTTGTGGCGCCCGAAAAAAAATTAAAACTATGACACTTAAACCTCTTCAACCAATATGTTTATTCTTGTTCATTTGCATAATAAGGTAGCCAACATATTTATTTATAAATTTATGACAAATATGAAAATTTTGTTGGGGTATCAATGCAAAAGATCAAAAGCAAAGCTTAGTGTCGGTCAAACAACGATTCTTTGTTCTCTCTATTTTAACAAGAGAGAATACATATACATCTTACAAATGGATCCGTATTATGAATTCATATTTTTATTTTCAATTCAAACAGTTAATAAAAAACTATTTAGTATGATCTATATATAAAAATGTATTTAAAAATAAAAAAATATTTTTTAGAAACTATTTTACTATTTTTAGATAGGTAGAAAATTACTAGATGATTCAAAAATTATAGATAAAGTGATTTGTTTAATGAGGAGGGATCCGATTACACCGTTTTTGAGTTACCACAAAGTTACTCTCCTCATTTTCTACATTTTCAAAGTCCAAATCGTCGATCCAAACCGTTCAACATGATTATCTAAATAAAATGTGCTTGCTGATCAAATTTTACATTTTCTTGAATTTTTTACTAATTATTAAGTATTTTACAAAAACTAGTCAAATTCAGACCATTGAATTTTGTACCCATCTTAATAAATAGTAAAAAAATTCAAAAAAAATGTAAAATTTGATCTGCAAGCACATTTTATTTAGATAATCATGTTGAATGGTTTGGATCGATAATTTGGACTTTGGAAATGTAGAAATTGAGGAGGGTAGCTTTGTAGTAACTCAAAAGTGGTGTAATTGGATCCCTCCTCATGTTTAATTACCTATTTAAAATAATAGTAAAAAATTTCTAAAAAATGTAAAATTTGATCCCGCATATCATTTTTAACAGTTCAGATTTATTGAATTTTGAAAATAGAGAAATGAATTTATTATAGCATGATTCGATCCGTAATATCCATATTACCATAGTCTCACTCTTTTAACAATATATTTTTCACTAAAGAGTCAGATACTTACAATATATTATATATAATAGTTTATTATTTTATAATCTATAGTTATTGATTTGGAAATATAATTTTAAGAATTAATGCTAATTAACCCCTTCTAAAATTTGGTTTCAATTTCTCTACTGACTACTGGAAGAGAAATTTTGAATGTTTGCTAATATTAATTTAGACTACACAGCACAAGTTGAAAATGGCTCTGGTCTCTGGTACTAATCTTTCAACCATAAGCTGCTGTCTGCCACTAATCTGTCTGTCAACCACTCATTACTCAACCAACCAACCAAACGAAAAGAAAAAGAAAGAACGAACGATGGAAATAGGTTTAGGTGGATTCTTATAGAATTATTTGCAAAGGGATAGTAAATTAGTGGTAAATTGGTAATCATGAATATTCTCCAGAGAAAGAATGGAGGATATAGGCGACAGAATAAAGAATGTAATGCCGACAACATTTTTTTTTTTTTTTGAAGAAATATTACGTACAAAAATTTAATTGGGTCTAGACGTGAATGCATCAATACAAAAGTTGGTTGACTTCAAATATAAAATTTACGGAATTATACGGAATAAAATTATAAAATATGAAATTTTACAGATTAAATTATTAAATTTATACACATAAAATGAACAATAATGATTATTAAATGTGCGGAAATAATTGCTCGGTTATATACTTATATGTTAAAAACTATTAGAATATTTTTCTTTTCAAAATGATTGATATTAATGCACATAACAGATAGATGGTTTGCTCTCTGTTTGGTTTTTTTTGCAAGAAAAAAAAAGATATATTTTTTTTATTTCAAAGCCCTTGGCCGAAATCTTCTGATTTTGCGAGGTGAAGGAGAGAGACTGGTTGCACTGTTAGAAAAAAAAAATATAATTAGTTTCGAACAATTTTTTTTCCAAATGCTGGATAATTAGTTTAATGTTGAACTTATATAAAATAATTATGCATTGTATATAGTCAATTTTGTGCTCAAATAAAAATGATCATTACAATTTGGAATATATTTAGTACTAATGTGCCATACAAGATGCATGTGTGCCTTTATCTTTTAATGTGCAGACCTTAAAATGTAATTAATAATGATAGGTTGATTAATTATCACAAATGACTAGCTAGCCCAATAGGATGGCTTGATTATAATTGTGGTTTGTCTAAACTTACTATTGCTTTCTCATTAGACAAGTTTGCGAGAGACTTTGGAAAAAGTAGAATTGAAGAAAATTCTCTAAATGACCTTACATTTTGAAAGAATTAAATCAGTAGCCCTTTCACACTTAAAGAAAACATATATTTAGATATATTTTTATTTTTATATTCAACACAGATAGTCCTTGTGACTATGATTTTCGTATACCCAACGACAAAAATAAAAGTAAATATGATAATAAGATAAAGAGATGAAAGACTCATATCTCGTAAATAAAAAAAAATCTTATTGAAAACGTTCAAATTATTATGCATTATAATAAGAGCAAAGTTTCCTTTGTTATAATGATGTATAGATTTTTCATTTATCTAAATCTCACAAAATATTACTAATCTTGTGAGATATTATTAAGAAATTAGTTCTTATAGATTAGATTACAACCATATAAATAAATAAAGCAAAACAACTATACACAAAATGAAGGCATTAAAGCATATCTAAATATTCTTCAAAAATCATACTAAATCTCTTTTTATTATTCTTGATTTGCATAATACTTTCTAAATGTTTTCTAATTTTTTAAACATGCAGTAAATTTCATCTTTTTTAAATAGTATTTTGTGTATTAGTATAGATGACATTACCAATGACAGATTTTGAAATTATAAATTGCTTTTTTTACGATTGTCAAAATTACTAGCTTGATCAGTTATCAATTTATATCAACCCTTTGTTCTATACGACATTACTTTTTTTTTTTTTTTTTTGACATCTTCGGATGTTCGATTGTCTCTTTTTAAAAGAAGACCTTAGATTAAAAAAAAAAAGAATTAAACATTTTGTAAAAGCATAATAACGCCATTGGTTTTGATAGAATAAGACCTTGGCTAATCTTCCGTTCAAGGAAATGAAGAAAGGGATATGATAAGAGTGATGCTATCGTAATATGCATATTACATATTACATATCAATCTGTACTATGAATTCATATATATATTTTTAAATTTCAAATGATTGATCTTTATATTATAATGTATTTGAAGACCAAATTTTACACTTTTTAGAATCTACTATTTTTTAGAGAGGTGAAAAAAAAAAACGTTTGATCTAAAACTTCTGGATCAGCCGAAAGCTGTGCTTTTCTACCTATTTAAAAAATGGTAGAAAAATTATGAAAAATGTAAAATTTGGTCTTTAAGTACTTTTTCATATAGAGTTTATGTTTAATAGTTCAGATTGACTGTTTGAACTTTAAAAATTGAGATATGAATGCATAATACAGATCAATTTGTAACATGCGTATTACCATATCCTCCCTCCATATGATAATTCGTTTTCCATGCTTATGGTAGTAATTCATCTCTAATAAGTAGGAATGACAATTTAGCCCATCGGTTCGCGGCCCACTCACACCCACCCGGTCTGGTCTTTTACCTGCTCGGCCCGACACCATAACAGGCCAGGGCCAGGCCGGGCTTATCGGCGATAAGTATCTAAAGCTTCAATTGCTATGTAATAACAAGACAATAAATGGACTAATTTGCTGCAGTTAGCCCAATACTCTTAACAAATTTGACCCAATAATCCAAAGCAATTGGGCTTGAATGATAAATATCAAGCAATGCTTGGTTTTTGTGATGCCTTTTGGGTTTTGGTTTTATGGATACTACTTGAACGATAATGTTGCTAGGGGTGTTCAAACGGTTCAGTTTGTTCGGTTTTCAACCGAACCGAAAAGTTTCAGTTTAAATGGTTCGGTTTTCCGGTTTAAATGGATCGGTTCGGTTTAGTCTTTTCAAAACCGACTAAACCGAACCGACCGAATTATATTGATTCAAGTATGGTTTATATTTTGTTTAGTTCAATCATAGCTTCCTTTTTTTTATTTTAGTTTAAATATTTTAGAACATCTACATGTTTTGTATGGAATTGAACAACTTGTGTATGAACATGTGTAATTTTCGTTAATAATGACAACTAATAGGTTTACTTCGGTTTGAACCGAACAAACCGAAATTTACTTCGGTTTGTTCGGTTCGGTTTTTAATCGGTTTATATAAGTTTAATCAATTCGGTTCGGTTCTATTTTTGAAAACCGAAGAAAAATTTGGTTTGGTTATTTTAGTTCGGTTTCAACCGAACCGACCGTTTGAACACCCCTAAATGTTGCTGATGTGGTAATATCATAGTTTAGCGTTATCATTTTCTTTCTTATTCGAGAATGTATGAAATTATCTGACATTTATCATTCTTAATTCTTTCAAATTTCATTCTATGCATAATAACAAGCTCGTTAATTAATTTGGAAAATAATAATTTCAAGTTCGTGATTTAGATATAATATACAAATATAATTCGATAACAATTGTTTTTATAATTAAAGATAATATATCAGAATACTAATATTATTAAAAAGTAAATAAAATCTTCGTATATTTTGTGAATAATATGGAATAAATCATGCACAAATTGTAAATTTTGTTGAATTTGATCAAAATAATTTTCAGGAGCTAAAAAATAATGGTAATATTAGTATTCTGATATATTATTTTTAACATAGCTTGTCAATATTCAAATTATCCATTAGTTTTGAACTTGAAACTTGAAAGGTTCATAATCCAAATTTATTTGTAAAATCAGATTTTGACTGAAGTCTGACTCGATCTGATACGGACAACTCAAAAACAAAAAAAATGTTCGAAAGTCGGATGATTTAAAAGTTGACCTGACCTAAAGTCTAAAAATCTAAAACCAGACTCAATCCGATCGAATCCGAATAATTAGAAATCCGACACAATCCGAAGCCCATTATCTTAATTAAATCGATCGACCTGAAATCGTAGACAATCTCCGATCTGACGCGTCTGATTCACATCTCCACTATCGATCCACTTCATTGGAAGTTGAATAAATGGTTTCATTTTTATAGATGTTTTCTTTGAAAATATTTTTTTAGAACAGCCTGCCATTAGAAGGTATCTTGTCCCTGAAACGAAAAAAAGAAGAAGAAGTCTAAATAGAGTCAAACCAAAGAGGCTCATTGCAAGATCTAATTTAATTATTCCATCAATTTATTCTTTTTACTTTTTTACCAATTTTCTGATCCAAATTTACTTCCATGAAAATTTAAAATGAGATATGTTACTTGTGAACCTTCGTTGGTAATTATGACAATGTAAAATGTCAAAAACGAATGTCGAAATTAACGAAAATCTTTATATGATATATAAATATAATATGCTTCCGGGAAAGAGCAATGAAGCTCCGTAGCTCTGCGTTTCTTTGACAACATATATAATTGAATTATTTTATTATTTCTATGTACTGTTTGATGGATATAATAAAATCGTAACGTGTTTTGTAATTAAAACACAAACAACTCAGAATCCGTAAATTCAAAATAAAATAGCAAATGTAATTTAAAACTTACAGTTTTAGAGTGATGGCATCATTAAGCGGAAGCGTAAATATTGATCATTAATGATTTTCCTCAGACGTGTGATGGAGACCTTCGGCATTTTTCTTTTACTTCTCTATTTATTTTATGGACAAAGTTTTTTAGGATGTAATACGTCCAAATAAGAGAAGAAGTATTTTTATAAGTCTGAGGCAACTTTTGGGACTAGCATATTATATAAATGAGGAGGGATCGGATTACATCCTTTTTTTTGACACATTTTGACACCTACCATTTTCAAAGTCCAAATAGTCGATCCAAACCGTTCAACATGATGGATATATTAAAATGTGCTTGGAGATCAAATTTTACATTTTTTTTGAATTTTTTTTACTATTTATTAAGATGGTTACAAAATCGTTGTTTTCAGACCATTGAAAAAAAACGATTTTGTAACCATCTTAATAAATAGTAAAAAAATTCAAAAAAATGTAAAATTTGATCTCCAAGCACAATTTAATATGGTGATCATGTTGAACGGTTCGGATAGACTGTTTGGATTTTGAAATCGCAAAATTGACCTATAAAAAAACAGTGTCAAGATGTGTCAAAAAAAGAATGTAATTGGATCCCTTCTCTATATAAATAGCAATCTGAATTTTTTTAACAAAAATTACTCATATCTTTTCATTAATTTCTGTAAATGAAATTGATGCACAATAATAATAACATAGGTCACGTAATTAAATAAAACTAACACTGTCTACTAAGTTGAGGATGAACCAAAGGAAGATAACAGAAGTTGAAGGAAAATCTAATTGAAACTAATTTTTTTTTTTTTTTCAAAAACCTAGTACAAGTAACTTATGGAACAAAACGAAAAGAATGTTCCAGATCCAAATTAATGTAATTAATTTAAGGAATTGACGAAAGTTATTCAAGGAAAAAAAATTCAATCTTTCTTGAATAAAATAATATGTTGACAAGTCCCAAGACATACCATTTAATTAAAAGTATATGAATATCAAAGTCTATGTAAATAATTATTTGTTTCTGGACGACCAAAAGGTTGTCCTTCATTGGATCTCTCTCTGAATGCTATTGGAGAGAAGGTAATTAATGCTTTATCAACAAGCTTGCATAAATTGACACATTAAATTGGGATTTCCAGCTCAGGCAGTGCACCAACAAGAAATGTTATAGACCAGAAACATTACTCCGTGCACGGAGGGAATACAAGCCGCCAAATCACTGTCTTAGAGCATTCTTTTTTTCTTTTTTTTTTAGAAAATGAAACATTGATTTGTAAATATATAACAACATTATTTTAGAAAATGCAACGGGACATATTATAAGATTTAACATAAAGAGGCAAATAATAAATAATAATAAAAAAACAACAACAAATAACTGTTTTAATATAACAACATTATTTGCATATTAGTGCATACACAATTTTTGCGTTATAATTCAATTAAATTAAATGTGAAAAGCTATTAGAGAATAAATCAATAATATGTCTTTTTTGTTCTCTTCCAAAAATGAATAAGAGGTAAGAAATTCGGAAATGAGATATACTATATGTCTAAATTGGAAATTAATATTTTTATGCACCAATTAAAGCTGGAGAGAGATATGGTAATAAATATTTAATGCTAATTCCATTTACTATATTCTTGGTATTACTTGTAACATATCATGTGGCAGTACATGTGGTGAGTATGTTTTTAACTAAATTTAGACTTCTACACATAAAACATATGTATTTAATCAAAAGAAGACAGATTATGTGATTAGAGGGCTGAGATTAAATCCAAAATTTCATCTTTCAATCGTAGCCGTTGGCGGATCGGACACCCAACGTGCTTAATAATGGAATGGAGAGATATATATATATATATATATATATATATCTCCATTCCATTATTAAGCACGTTGGGTGTCCGATCCGCCAACGGCTACGATTGGAAGATGAAATTTCAGATTTAATCTCAACCCTCTAATCAAATAATCTGTCTTGTTTTGATTAAATGCATCTTTTTTAAATGTAGAAGTCTATATTTAGTTAAAAACATATTCGCTACACGTACAGTCACACATATATTACAATTAAAATTGAATATACTGCCTTGTAGCGATATTTTTTTCCTTATTTCTCCTACGTTTAGTAACTTCTTCGTTTCCTTATTTTTGGTTTCCTATATCTCCTTTGTTTCTATACAAATTATCACGACAGAAAATGAAAATCAATTTTTTCTTTGTTTGTTTCTATATAGATCCCAACAGCATAATAGAAAAATCTAGAATATATTTGATTGGAGTTGTTTCTATACAAATCACTCCACACCTGGAATCGAGAAAATCAAGAATAGAAAGATTGTTTTTCTAATTTTATTATATTTTTTCAATTGGAGCAATTATAATCTATTTTTCATTTTTTTTTGTTCATTTTCAGAAATGTTGGATTACATCGAAGAGAATCACACTAGCAATGATACTTCAAGATTTTTTTCATGTTATATTTGATCCATTTTTTTTCATTTGTTGTTGTTTCTTTTTTATCTCTCCGTTTTTTTTTGTCATTTGTGTTTTTTATTTTAATTTATATATTTTTCTTAATTCTGGATGAAATATCAATAAAAAAGGTCTCTTTATATTCTATTCAATCTTATAATATCCCGTTGCAATGCACGGGCACGATACTAGTATATATATATATATAGAATTTTGCTATTGTGCTTCGCGAAGTAAAACCAATATTTTACTTCACGCTCATACACCCATTTCCAAAATCCAAATCGTCGATCCGACCGTTCAAGTTGTTCTCCATATTGAATTGTGCTTGGAGACCAAATTTTACATTTTTTGGAATTTTTTTACTATTTATTAAGCCACTTTGAAAATCGCTGATCCATTGGTCCAGAATTTTTTACTGTTTTTTACTATTCACAATGCCCAGCTCCTTCGTCTCTTCCAGATACATGTCTGACTGGGTCAAAATTGACCCGTTCGCCCATTTTCGCGATCCGAGGCCGTAACACCATAATCATCGTTCATTGGATATGGATTAGTACGCATATGGTTTTTGCTCCAAGCTTGCAAGGTCTTCGGCCAGAATCTTCTCATAATCTAATTTTTAACCATGCAAAACTATTCATCAGTACTGTGTGATTACGTGCATAAACGCAGCTCAAAAGAAGGAAAGATAATACAATTTTTTTCCCCGTAGCTTAAGCATGGTTGGGCCACAATCTTTAGCAAATATGTTTTTGAATCGAGTGATGTTAGAGAAGAGAGGAATCTGTTACCATTTGATAAATGGTAAAATGGAAGGGTGGAGCGAGGATTTTTATGTTTATATAAAGGGTAAAATGGGTAATTTATAAATTTGTAATGAGTTTTAATTGAAAAAATAATAAATTGGGTAAATTTTGTGAGTTCTTAAAATTTATAAGGATAAATATGATATTATGAATTTTAAAGGAGAAAATACATAATTTCAAGTTTTTTGAGGTGTATATATGAAATTCCCCCTTTAATTTTAACTACGTTATAATTGCCGAATTTTCTACAAGGAAACATCCAAGTCCCTCTTATATTACGAATTCAATTCCAAATATCTCCTAACCACTATATTATGTGCGAATAAAAACCTAACTCTTTCAAATTTTTAAGTGGATTTTTCTCAAAAAAAAATTTCAAGTGGATTGTTCTTTTATTTTGAATTTTAGATCGCTCTCACACTAAGGTCTTTTGGTTGCATTTTCGGCCGCAGAAAATCATGTCTAAAGGATGATTCGTTCTTTGACTCTCCAGTCAAAATCGGACTAATAATTGTCAGGCTGTAAATGGGTAAATTTTCTTCGGATCTGATATTCTGATCCATGATTCCTTAATTTCGCCGATATCTTGTAATGTAATTGATTGGTTCATTTAAATTGTCGGACAGTCGTTTAGTTATGTAATTTATTGCTTTCAAATGAAATTGATTGGTTCATTTAAATTGTCGGACGGTCGTTTAGTTGGAGGCTTGGAGTTTCTTGTGTGTTTAGGAGCTGAAGTTGCATTTTCTAAATAATTTGTTTATTTTTGTTCTCTCTCAAATTACTCTAGCTCGTTGCGTCAGAAAAATAGTTTTATTTTTTATTTTTTATTATCAAGCTAAACTTATCTTTCCGGAACATGTATATTGTGAAAGATAATAGGTAGAAAACTATCAGTTATAGATTTAAAACAAATCGTATAATTAAGTTTATAAATAGACACCAGTTTTTGATCTAGTGCCATAGACACATGACTCCCATATAGAAGGTCATGGGTTCGAAACTCACAAAGTAGGAAAATTCTCTGTAATATAAATAGAAGTTTGAAGAAAACTAGTAGCGGTAGGGTAGACCTCCAACTTTCATTTAAAAAAAAGTCTATAAATAACCGTATAATCGTAAACAAAACATACAAAACTAATATAATATTTATTTCCTCTATTTTCTTTCTTGACTTTTTAAATAGAAACAATGTTGAAATAGGGAAACGTCTATTCTAAAAATTATATTCCATAACCCATCTCATTCCAATAATAACACCAAAAAAATATTCTAGAAAATTAAATCTTTCACGTTTTGTTGTCTTTTATTCTAGTATAAACCACATCCTTCCTATACCCGGAATAAATATTTCCTTCCTATTCCATATTTAAACATCTATTTATTCATCCTCCTCTTACCTCTCTGATCGCTGATCCATTGGTCCAGAATTTTTTACTGTTTTTTACTATTCACAATGGATCAGCGATTTTCAAAGTGGCTTAATAAATAGTAAAAAAATTAAAAAAAATGTAAAATTTGGTCTCCAAGCACATTTCAATATGGAGAACAACTTGAACGGTTCGGATCGACGATTTGGATTTTGGAAATGGAAGTATGAGCGTGAAGTAAAACTCCGTTTTACTTCGCGAAGTACAATAGCCCTACTCTCTCTCTCTCTCTCTCTCTATATATATATATATATATATATATATATTGTTGTTTTTTATTATTTCAAAAACAAAGAAGAACTGGATCATTGATTCAGTCATAATAGGAGACGAATGAATTAATTGTTCGGTCCACCCTTATTCACACCTCCACACTATTGGTCACACAGATTCCTCTCTGAAGTGGCTGAATCACTGATTCGGTTCAAGTGCTATTTGAAGGAATAAGGAAAGGGAGAGGGCCCGGATTTGAAATCTTTGGTGGAATGAAGCAATGGTTCGGTCACCACTTTCGGATGTTTATGTCGCTGGTCATGTGAAGATGTGACAAATAGTAGACCGAACTATTGATTTTGTCATTCTACTTGGACCGAATAAATAGTTCGATCCTTGCTATTTTAGAGAGAAAACCCATCAATCTGTTTCCTGACAAATCAACTTTTTTAATTTCTAAATATAAAAAAATTGGGCTTACAGCCCCACTTGGGGACCCACCAATCAGTGAGTGATAGAGTCATGCACCAAGTCCAAATTTGTTTCCTTTCTTTTACTTCGTAGTCATCAAAAGAAAATTTCTTCTGAAGTTATGATCAGCCTCAGTTGTATAAACCCCCTGTGACTGTTCCATATTTGCTTCTAACAAACAAAATTTCATCATTCTTGGTTTCTCCAAAAGTATTAAAGCAATCTTGATCAACACAAAAAAAAAAAAAAAAAAAAAAAAAAAAAGATGGCATCAAGTTCAAATGGAAGCAGGATAGGAAACATGGTGCTGATGGTGGCACTGAGCAACAGCGAAACCAGCTATCACGCACTCGAATGGACACTGGAACATTTTTTTTCTCCGATGGGTGCTGGAAACCACAATCAGCTTGTTCTTATTCATGCAAAGCGACTCGCTTCATCTGTCGCGAAAGTATCTGGCCCTGGTATGCATATATACCCAATTTATAACTCAATGCCAATTATCAGGCACAATATAGGTATTTCATGTTTTGGATTTCTTTCTATTTTCTGAAGTTCAAAGAGTTCCAAATTAATGGTATGTATTTATTCAATTTTTTTATAAACAATGAAGGTGCAACTGAGATTGTGCCAGAGGTGGAAGCTGAATTGAGGAAGATTGCCATGGAGACGGTACAGAATGCGAAAGCAATATGCGCAGCGCATTGGGTATGTAATCAATCATTCAAACACTGGTTCATTTGGTTAATTTGTTTGTGTTCAAGCAAAGATCGTACTATGGATTATTTGCACTATTAGAATGAGGCAGCAAATAGGTCCGGTCGGGTCGACTTTGGGTATGGTCAAGCAGGGTTCTGATAATTTAGCATTTGTCTTATTTAATGTACCCTGTTACTCTATCGGTCAGGTCAATTCATGTTTTAAACTTTCCTTATGTTGTTTTTCGGTTTGGGTTCGCATGCATAGAGAGGCATCGATCCATCCAGCAACATTTATCTATTGAGCATTTTACATTAAATTCATTTTATATTCTTGATTACTGGCAATCCTGTATAATACTGACACTAAGAAGTAAACAGGTTACACCCCTGGTGGAAGTTATAGAAGGTGATCCCAAGGTTGTTCTCATGGAAGCAGCCAAAAGGTACAAGGCCGAGATACTTGTTGTGGGTAGCCATGGCTATGGAGCAATTCAAAGGTTTCCTTTTAATTATTTTGCAATCTTTCATTAAATCCAGTCTTAAATTGATACTACGGTTCGGTACCAATCAGGTTGGGGACCTTACCAGTATCTGTGACATAATCCGTGACATAATTTTGATTTGAACATAAGAACGCTTTGCATTACAAAATAACAATGCGCAAAACCAAAATTAAATGTAGATATATATATATGAACTTGATCAACTGAACATACTAATTTCTTTTGCAATTTTCAAAATCTTGATTCGCAGATTTTTTCGGGGTAGTGTGAGCAACTACTGTGCAAATAACGCGCAATGTCCGGTGTTGATTGTGAAAACGCCGAAATCATAATTATTCAATGAAGATCTATTTTATGTATGGTGATGTATAATTAATGTATGAGTAGTATATAAAATCAAAATTGTTGATATATAATGTATGGTCCCAAATTGGTTTTATTCCTTTATCTCCGTACTTTATCCCACATACAAACATAGCCTCATGTAAAGAGTTGACTTGGATTAATGAAAAAAGGTGAAGTATTTTCATTGAACCTTGTATTCTATATCTCAATTTGGAAGGGTCCGGATCCCCTAAAGTAACCCAATCTTTGGGTTTTGGATCGAGATTGTCCGATTCGAATTCGTCGCTCGAGATTGTTTCGGGATTCGAATTCGTCGTGGGAATGTGTGCGCTCACTTCGCGGATGGATTTTCTCGGATTCGAATCGGACGGTCCCGATCTAAAATCCAAAGATTGGGTTACTTCACTGGATCCGAACTCAATTTGGAAAGGGTTAACTTATATTTTTGTACTTTTCCAGTATTCAAAATTGTCAGCCAACTTTTAAGAAAATTTATGATCAGAATGGAATTTAATGTCTGACAAATAATTGAACCATACTATTGATGCGGTCCTAAAAACCTACTCATGGTAAAATCATATCATTAGTGTAGTTTCATCTATTTAAAAAAAAAATTATTAAATGTAAACATTGTATCATTAGTGGGGTTTACAATTTGTTTTTACAATATTTACTCTCGGCTTTAATTTGTTATTGAAGGGAAAAATGTAAGCCCCAACATTTTGTTTATCATTCACAATCAAATTTATTTGAGAATTCTATTACTATCGATCTAAGTAATTATAAAAAATTTAAAAATAAAATTATAAATATTTTCTCTACGTTATAATAGGTTGCGTATTAAATTTGATATAATTTAAAATTATTCGGGCAGACAAAATTAAACATTTATTTATTTTAAAAAAATCGCTCGACGAATATCAATCAAATTTCAAATTGTACGAACTTAATATATGAACTATTTAAACTATAAATTCTGTTTTATTCTTTAATAATAGGTTAATTAATTATTATGCTGTGTCAACGTGAGACATCTTAATTAGTTTAATAGCACGCATGCATACTCCAAAATATAGAGACCTGATTCAACCAACAGAGCATATCTACAGCAACAAAAATTGGATGCAAAGACATTTACTCCATTGGCCATTAAAATGACTCTCTGAGTTGTGGGCCACAATTGTGTGGGACCCGCCATTCAGCTTGCAATGCGGTCAAACCTTATTATACCCAATAATAAATTTAGGAGCCGAGTTGACCTAACTGGACCTGCACTCAGCTCTCTTATTCTAATAACACAAACCAAACCAAACCAAAAAGAAGTCTTCTTCTCTTAATAAAAACCCAGCTGTTCTTTTCCAAGTCTTCTCTCTCATTTCAAACAAACCAAACTTGATCAAAGACAAAGAGAAACAATGTCATTATCAGGATCATCTCAAGGGGATCACATCGCACCCGAACTAGATGCAAGTAAGGTGGAGAAGGGATTATTTCACCAGGCAAAACAAGGGAAGACGACTATGGTTCTGGCATTTGATGACAGTGAACATAGCTTCTATGCACTTGAATGGACCCTCAACCATTTTTACTCACCTGCCACCACCGGAGGCGGAAAGGGGTTCCAGCTTGTGATCGTGCACGCAAAGAGAGTGATGTCGGCGGTCAATGTTAGCGGGCCTGGCACGAGTGAGCGCCTCTTAACTTATAGTCCTCATTCTATTATTTATTTTTCTTTCTTTCTATTGTTTTGTTGGTAAAGGGTACTCATTAAATTCAGGGACGGAACTAGAAAAATTAGATCAGAAGACTCAAATATAAAATGCATAATATGAATATAAGATTACTAAAATTTGAACTGAAGTCTCTACAAACACAAAATGGAATTCTAATAACTAGACTACAAGTGTATATATATTTAGCATATTTATGAGAGGAGCTGAAATATATAAAAACTTTAAAAATTAATTAATTAAATTTAAATATACATGAATAAAAAACTTTAAAATTATGAAGATGACTAAACATCCGTTGGTTTGGCTTTAGATCCGTCCATGTTAGGCCCGTCTTCGAGGTAATTGTATTTCCTGCTTCTTAATTTTTAATTGGTCTTGTAAATATTTTTGTTAGTTCTAGATAATAGATATATGTCTCTGTTCTGTAACATGTTAATTATACTCTCGAAGGACCAAGGTACTTTGAGGTAATCCTATATCTTCTCATCCTATAAAACAGTTTTAATTACATCAAAGAGGGGTAATTCATAGATTCTCATCCTAGATCTTCTGTTAGGATTTTAAGCCCAAGTTGGTCTAGCATCCCCCGAAATTTTTATTTATACCATAAAAAAAAAAACCAAAATACTTCAGATTTGGGAAATTCTACATTTACTCAGGCCGCTCAATACCGCTATGGCCTCAAAGACTAGGGGCTGCCCAATACCTCTACGGCCCCAGGGGCCACCCAACGCCGCTGCGGCCACTATTTTATTCTTTTTTTATCAGAACTTTTTTTATTTGTTATGGTTTTTTATTTTTTATTTTTTTTATATAGTTTATATATTATGTGTAATTGTTATTTTGTTTTAAATGTCGTTTATTTTGAAAATATCATTCGTTTGTCAGATCAAAATTTTGAGTATGTTGTTTATTTTGCAAATGTCGTTTGTTTGAAATATCGTTTGTGTACGAAGAAATAATGATATAATGAACAAAATAAATAAGTCACAGTATCTGACAAAACACCTAACCAAGTACAAATCAAATCCTACGGGTCTGGACTAAATACCGTCTTCGGCCTCTTAACCCTAAAACACTGACCCCGCCTGGAGAGTGGCGTCTCGTCAGTATCTGAACCGCCTGGAGAGTCATCGTCCTCCGCATGGACATCCTCGATCTCGATCATGAATCTCCTCGATCTCGGATGTCTGCTGGACTCCAGGACCAAAAACTGTAGTCTGTCCAGACTCACCCTACGTGAATAGGTACGCTCACTATGGGGTCATCGAGCAAAGGGAACTCCGAGATCGGCATGGAGGATCTAGGAAACTCTTGGATTCGCTCTGTCTGAGCATACCCCGGCTGATAGGCAGGCGGTACCGTCTGAGTAGGAGTGTAGCCCTGAGAATACAGTCCATCTCCTTCAGTGCCAAAATATGTTGAGATGTTGTAAAACGGCGGCTCCTCACCCTGCAGTAACTTACAAATTAGTTAATCAAGAATTTTGAAAAAAAATCACAATTATGTATTTTAATTACAATTATACCTCGGCATCCTGAGTAGGCATGGCCTGGTCTGTGGCTCGGTGCAATGCCTCGGTACCTCGGTCGAACACCTAACTGACGGTCTCAGCGTTCTGGATAGGTGCAAACAACGCCTCGTCACTAATGTACGAGACATAGATATCTGGCTCGTCGGATATGTCATCTATCGCAACACACCCGCCCAATCCAGCGCACCTGAGTAGAGAGTCGAGGCGCGCCCTGTACCCATATTGGCACACTGCGGGTACATTGTGCTTGAGGATGACTTTCCCGAGCCTCTTCTAGCCCCTCATCGTGGCTATCGTTGCCGCAAGGATGCAACTTTTCACCAGATATAAGGCCCGTAAAAAAATCATTATATACATGTTGTACAAATGTAAATATTGTAAGTTTTTAGTTAGAAATTTAAAATTAAACATACTGTGGACGCCCGTCACAGGCTCCCCAATAATAGTCATACCCCACAAACAACTTACGTCCTGTAGGGTGACTGTAATCTCGGCATAGGGGAGATGAAAGGTGTGCGTCTCAGGACGCGCGCCATCGCTCAATGAGACCGGAAGACAAGCCCTTGTCATGTATCTCTCGGACATCTGGGATAGCTGGTACAGTCCCATCGCACGCAATGTCCCTCCATACATCGGCTAGTACTTTAGCCACATGCGGTTGTGACGAAACATAGCCGAATCCAAACCCTGCATTTAATTAAAAATTCAAGTCGAGTTCATTCAATATTCATAGAAAAAATGATGTTATTTGTTTTTAAAATATTACTAATTTAAAACTTACCCCAATGGCAGCCTTTAAAATGGAGTGTTACGCGTTTGGATACCATAAAAAGTCACTGATCCTGTCAGTGCGACTCTGGATACCCGGAACATCTACCAACGCCCTATCGACGTACTGAGACATCTCATACGGAGTGGCGATAGTATCGTGCCATGTACCTCTACTGGAAGATGGTACATCCCTACTGGAAAATATATCTCTACTAGATGCCATGCTGTATTTGATAATTATACCACGCTATTAATATTGGTACCAATTTTGGTCAAATATGATAAAAATTCTGGTCCAATGTATTGCCATTTTGGTACATTAAGTGTAATCTAAAATTGGTACTAATTTAATCGACATTGGTACAAATAAAATATAATTTTGATACTAATTAAATTTTGGTACTATTCTAAATCCTTAAGTTTGGTACTAAACAATTTAATTTTGATCGTAAATAATTTAATTTTGGTAAAACAAACCTAATTACATTTTAGTATTGGTCTAATTTAATTTTGGTGCTCAAACAATTTATTTTGGTGATATTCCAATTAAATTTTGATACATTCCATTTAAATGTTGGTTCTAAATCCTAAACCATAAAAATTTAATTCTAAACACTAAATCCTAAACCTAAACCTAAACCTAATTACTACCGTAAATTAAAAATTGAAACAAGAAAAGAAGAAGAAAACTTACTCGAGCTCCTATATATAGCACAGGGGGGCGCAGAGCAGCGGTATTGAGCGGTCCCCAGTTTTTGAGACTGCAGGGGCATTGAGCGGCATGGTTAAATGTAGAATTTCTCCAGATTTGAGGAGTTTTGGTTTATTTTTTTATGATATAAATAAAAATTTCGGTAGCATCCCAATAGGCCGGATACAGGCCCATGTTGGAGAAACCATTTCATAATAGTTCGTAATCAATATTTGTTTGTTGATAGAACTGTGGGTTTTGTGGGTTTAGTGCAGTGGCATAATTTTTCATTTCTCTTTGAAGAGATATGTTTAAGTTTCAAAAATAATATTTAAAAGATGTTGGTGTGTACCAGTTCTTTAATAATAAAAAAATATTTGTTTGTTGAAAATATCATCTAAATTTACCTGATAAAAAAGAATTTTAATGAGAAGTTACCTCATCTCATCCAAGATATGCTTAAACTGTGTGAATGAGACATGTCACATCTGGAAATGGAAGGAGAGTAAATACAAAATTACATCCTATGAAATATTATAAATCTTGCGTTTGTGTATAGAGAATTCGAAGGATTTAGTACAAATTTTAATATTATCTGTTGTTGTAAAATGTTCTGTGAATTTACGAATAGGTCCTGATTTAGTAAATATGTAAAATGATCCAGTTTCGAACAAGCTCAAAATTTTAGTTATGTCAAAAAAATTATTGACTTGAGTAAATACACCCGTGGAGAGAATTTAATTTTCCGCATACCTTTTCAACCATCCCGAAATTTTTATTTATACCCAAAAAAAATAAACCAAAACACCTCTGGAGAATTCAAAAAATACCAGGGCCTCCAAACCAATCTGCGGCCGCATATTGGTTTGGAGGCCCCTCAAAAATCTAAATATATTTAATATTACAGTGCATTTTTGGATTTTTTGGGGGCCGGCAAGCCAATCTGCAGCTCCAAAAGAATGTGGCCGCATATTGGCTTGGAGGCCCTGGTATTTTTCGAGATCCCCACAAAACATGGCTTTTTGGTTTTTTTTTTTTTTTTTGAATAAGGTATAAATAAATATTTCGGCCAACCATCAGATGAAATGATCATTTTGCAATAGATGATGGAAACAACCATCCATTTAATTCTTGCATGTATTTCAAATAAATAGAAAAAATCAATGCTCTGTAGAAATTTGTTTCAAACTTTCAATCTCTTTATTGAATACAGAATGCAGTATTGGGTGTTAGTTGTGGTTTTCTACATCAGTAAATATCAATATATTAACTTTGCAAAAAAAAAAAAAATCAATATATTATAGCTAATTGTAATGGTAACTTTGACCACACAGGAGGTGTTCAACAAATTGGTTCTTTGCATGTTAGTTGATATTATTTTGGAACTAAAGAAGTACACAATTCATGATATTTATTTGTTTTCCTGGATATATGTACATAGGTGCTGAGGAGGTGCTACAAGATGCAGAGATGGATCAAAGGAAGCTTGCTGCGAAGACTGTTGAGAAAGCGAGGGCGATCTGCGCTGCTCATTCAGTACATTTCCATATACAATTAAGTCTGATTTTATTTAAATTTTGCTTAATATTTGCAATTAAGTAATGACAAAAATATATTTCAATAGGTAGCAGCTGTGGTCGAAATCATGGAAGGTGATGCTAAGCATGTGCTCATGGATGCAGTTGCAAAACACCATGCTGATATACTAATTCTAGGAAGCCATGGTTATAACTATGTTCAAAGGTTTCATTTTTTAATCATTTTTTTTTACCACTTTATGATCGTTTTTAACCTAATATTTCTTTGGCATTTTGTAATTTCAATCTTGCATCTTAAATTAGTTTGATAAATTTGATGCTCAAACCAAACAACCTCATCATTATGGATGCAAGTGATACCTTAATTTAATTTTTATTGTATTTTTTACATGAGTGGGGGGCTATCATGCTTTGGAAAATAAAGTCTATATTTTACTTCCCGTCTATATTTTGCAATTTCAAGTTCAAATAGTTGATCCGAACGGTTCAACATGATCTCCATATTAAAATGTGTTTGAAGACCAAATTTTTAATTAAAAAAATGACTATTTTTTAGAATTTTTTAAAAACAGTGTTTTTATATGGTCCACAATTTTCTGAAAAAAAATGTAAAATTTGGTCTTTTCAAAACACATTTTAATATGAAAATCATGTTGAACGGTTCAGATTGATGTTTAGATTGACTGTTTAAATATTGAAAATGCATGAAGATATAGACAGAAAATAAGACAATCTCTTTACTTCCCAAAGCAGTGTGGCCCACCTCTTAAAAAGATACATTTTATTGTATTTCGGGAACACTGATCAATTCAATCAAGTCCTTTGCTGATATGTACCAGAAAATAGAGTACCTGTATACTCTCAGTACCAAGCCAGTTTACCACAATACCACATACAAGCTTGGATCAGAGCAGTAATGCGACAACAAAACAAACAAATGCAAACTCCAACATAATAAAAAAAATATTGATTTATGACAATTTGAAATTATTGTTTGCAGAGCTTTTATGGGCAGTGTGAGCGATCACATGGCGCACCACGCTGAATGCTCAGTTATGATCGTGAAGAAGCCGAAACAAAAAGATGCCAAGAAACAGCCACAGAAGGCTTAATGCATTGTGTTAAAACATGTATGAAATTAATGTGTCGGTACTTTATATTGCATTACATTATTTTCTCCCCTCAATTTTTGTTCTAAATGTACTTTAGACCGCAGAATGATGTGTGTGTGGGTGTGTGTTCCGATGGAGATTATAATGATATGTCTTGATTCTTTTTATGAGATTTAGACTGAAGTACCGGGCGGATTTTGGATTTTTGTCAGAGGCGGCAAAAAAATAGCGAATCAGATTTAAAAAGCTATTTGGATTTAACTCTATTAACTAATTAGGTACTCCATAAAAAATAATACTTTAACTTATACTTTCTAATACTCTGAGTTATAATTTATGATGCTCTAACTTATAATTCTAATTATCAATCTTAATTCAAGAAATTTATTTTAATTTTAACTCTAAAGTTAACCCAAATTACAAATCAGAAATTCAAAGGGGGCAAAAAAAATTTCAAGGAGGGGAGAGCAAAGTCAGTCGGGACTAACATATCTCCATTAAAACTCAAAATTCAGAGGGGGGGGGGGGGGGGGGGGGGGGGCAGTTGCCCCCTGGTCTCATGTGGGTCCGTCCCTGCACATGTGGGCAATTAAAATTGAAGTTTAAACCCTAGTAAGTATTATACAACTTGTGAAATCAACATCTGAAGGCGCGGATCAACATGGAGTGAATGGGGTCAATTTATTCTCATTCATTTTTAAAATTTCTATGCTTATACATGATTTTTTTTATATAATTTAGAGTAAAATATTAATGGGTACCGTAAGATTGACCTCTATACTTTATATATCTCGGCTAAACAAGTGTAGTCTAATTACATTTCTTCCAAACAACACACAGTTTGTACTAATCTTCAGATTAGGATTTTTTTTTCTTTAATTGACTTGGAAGATTGTTCTTAACTTTCTCTTTCTAATATCTCCAATTGGACTTCACTTTTTCTTCCATAGTAGTAATATTAAAAAAGAAAAGAAAATTACTGGTGGTTTCAGACAGCTAGCTTTGGAGCAACAAACATAGACACAACTGCTTGCGAGGATAAAAAGTGCCCCGACGAGTCTCGCTTCCCGCTCAGTTTTTTTTCCCCTTTTTCCTTTTCTTTATGTACTCGTCTTTGTCTTTAGATATCTGGTACACGATAGCAGTAAAGCAAAGTGCATACCAATGCTGATACACACTCAGTGTTGCATGTGGTAGGCTCAAACTTTCCTATGATATTGGATTTTACATTATTGAAATGCATTTTCTTATATTTGTTTGTGTAGAACAATAACATGTTTCGTTAGTTATATAAGGATATTGGATTTTACAGGGATATTGGATTTTTTTACTATTGAAATGCATCTTCTAACAATTGTGATTATTCAAGAAATTCGTAACTTACCTTATGTGAAGTTTTTGTTCCATACATTAACTAATACTCATGTATATACTGTTTTTGTTTTATTGTTTATATACGTTGTAAATTAATACTTGCATATATGTTGTTGCTTTTTTCGTTTTGTACTATCCTTTTATATGTAAACTAACACTTGCACTATATGTACTATTATTATTTCGTTATACCGCCAACAGCTCATACATTCTATATATCAGTTACCATTGCCGAAGCAAAGCGAGGCATTTCGCTAGTGTAGGGGGAGACTGCCGCTATACCTGCTTGGATAGTATCTCCAACATAAATTGGGAAATGCAAACTTGCCCAAAACAAAGGTATATTATTGATTACAAAATTACTAAGTTGGTCTCGCCGGAGCTTTAACACGGGACATTTCAAATAACATTTTTATTTTATTTATCAATCAGTTTAGACTACATATTTTCCTTTGATTAATATAGAAATGATTGAATTTACAGCATTTTGAGTAAATAAGAGAACTATAAAAGAGTAAAATATAAACTAAAGTTATTGTTCAGATCGATGCTTTCCACCTGGCAAAACAAAGGTTGTATTCGTGCTGTTGTTTTTTATGAAGTGGGAATACCAATGAGCTGAATGCTTCGGCCTTCTTGTTAGATCATCAGAGTTGAAATCTACTGAGAATAGACCGAAAGTTGTTTCATACCCCGTCATGTATTCAAAAAGATCGATGAATGACCATACAAAGTATCCTCTTACGTCAACACCGTTCCTTAATTTGGACAAAATTGGAAGAATACATTGTTAGCATTTTGGTTTTAATCAAAGGTAAAAAGGTGTTCTTTAGTTTTTGAGCAGCTGTTTTGTTCTGTTTTTTCTGCTCTTCTCTGTTCTTCTCTTTCTGTTTTGGTGTTTGTACTCAGATTAATTATGACTGATAATTAAATGCTAAAATGAAATGGGTAATTCCATACACACACACACACACACACACACCTTTGCAAAAAGGGAAAGGGTCATGTATAGTAATTCCAAACAAAAAACATCATGTATACAATTAATAATTAGACATATGAGATATACTTGTGTTCCAATGAAACATGAAATTGATAATTATGAAGAAGCATGAACAAGAGAATTAAAACTTAATTTTGAAAGTTAAAAGGAGGAAAGTTAGTCATATGTACCAGACCACTATACCAAATGACGAGACCCAATCTTATATTTTTATTGATTTTATTATTAGGGGCTGTATTCTCGCAGAAAGAAGTAGGTTCTAATTTTTTACCTGATAGCATTTAGGGTGCCGCCGATATAACTCCTGACATACTCTGTCCTCTCCGTATCTTCTAAACTGCTGTTCGATGCCAATCCACGACCTAATTGTAGATATTATGAAAAGTCATGAAATCAAATTAAATCTGCATTACAAGGTACTGTTACATAATTATTAATGTGAATCAGAATTTAAAGGTTAATAGATGACTGGTTAAGTATGATCCTCATGTTATAACTTATATAGATAGATATACACTTCCGTATTATGTAGAACTTACCATTTTCTTGGATATATATAGGAGGATTGCCGTATATTTTTTTTAGATACTCAAGCATATGCTGCAAGCCATCAGGATCTGGTTCCACATTCCTTATATCCGGAGTAAACTGAAACAAATTCTAAAAATTACAAACTCTAAAATCCAAAAAGATATAAAAAAAGTCGGAATAAAAGCAAATTTTATCAAAACCACAAAAGACACTAAAAAACAATGAAAAGTACCTGACTACCCGGTATTTCATTCTTGTTATCTGCATAAAAAAAGTATCAAAATAACATATATCTTTCCCAGTAAGCATTCTGATAAACGGGAAATGAAAAGAAAAAGGGACTAACCAGTAATTCGCACCAAGGTATCAGCACTGTAGTCACGTGGGCCAGAGTTTGTTTTGTTGGAGTAATCCATGACATACAGAGTCATATAGTGATTTAAGCCGATAAAATCAAAGGAACCCTTCAATATTTGAGATTGTTGTTTGGTAAATGTTGGTAGCCTGGAACCCACTACTTCTCTCATTACCGAAGGATAATGTCCGAAAGCTAAAGGATCTAAAATCCTGATGTCACATGAAAAATTATATTATGCGGATTGATAAAATAGGAAATAATACATAGAAGTTTTTCTATATTTAATGGACATGAATAGCTAAACTACAGTATATTATACAGCAATCTAATAGAGTGTTCCTCTTATTGCATTAAAAGTGAAAATTACTCCAGTACACTTAAGTTTTTGTTGGATGGTTATGCTATGTTGTTGAGATTTCCTCAAATCAAATGATACTGATACAAGTAATTTTATTAGAATTCATACTCATTAGTGAATATATTTGACTAATAATTAACATTAGTTTGATCAATTTTAGTCTCAAGTTGGCCTAACATGTTAATCAAGAAAGATACAAGTGAAGAACAACTACAAAAGGAAATCGGAACATAGGAATTTTCCAATTTGGCACCAAGTTTCTGTGGATTATACAAAAAAGGGTCTATATAATCACATGAATAAGCAAGATTAAAATCTTTTACAAACATTTCCATAAACCGATATACAGGGTTCACATACCAACCAATAAAGAAATCACGAAATCTTTGGGCAGCTTTTAGGTCAGCAGCTGAGTCTGAAAATGGGAGAAGCCCAAAGGAGTAAACATTGATTCCTACCATTCCCTTTTGCGCTTCCTGCATTTAGAGGTAATTAGCATAACAGGTACCAGAGATGTACTAGGAATAACTGGCTGGTACGGACTGCAATACTGGTCTTTTCCAAGCTGGATCACACAGGTACTGAAACAATCCATTACAATAATGGGACCAGAGAGTCTTGGATTAAGGGCTTAGAGGTGGGTCAAAAAAATGTTGACAAAATTTGAGAGGAGATCAAACCTAACTGAACAAGTAAACATGGTTCTTGTTAGATCCATATTATCTTGTAACAACCCAATTCTCAAGCAAAGAATTTAATATTAAATTTTCTTGTAACTGTCAGTTCAATCTCGAATATGTACATCAAAACACACACACAAAAAATGGAATGAACATGCATCCAATAGGTATTAAACCCCATACACAAATGGCATTTCTACAATTTGGTATGTTTTTCTTAACTTGCTCTGTTAAAAAATTGATGTGAGGGATTAGCTGGTCCAAGTTAATCCATATCCTCTGAGGTAACTGAATATTTCTGCTTAGATTCGGACCATCCGATCAAAATCTGGGCCAATCCAGTGAGAGGTGGAATGCACGGGACCCCTTTAATAGTTGTGCTTATTATGATCGAACAGTCCGGATCGAAACAGAAATATTCTGTTACCTTAGGTGATATTAATATGGTCCAAGTTGGGTATGGATCAGTTTGGGTCTGACCCAATTACATTCTCAATATAAAGTTGCTCAAGCAATCCAACTCAAAAAATAAAAGAAAAAAATGAGAGAGAAACTCACATAATAATTATTGCGGTAGAGATTGTACACGGAAGCATGAGACAAGAGGAGGTTGTGCATGACAACATAGGGTTCCACAGTAGAATTCCCACTTGTGCAATTTACGACACCAAATGGCTTTGAACATTGCGATGGTGGCCAGCTGCCTTGGTCATAACCGGCAAGGCTTATGATGTTGGGTTCGGCCAAGGTAGTCCAGTACTTGACCCGGTTGCCAAATTCACGGAAACAGATGTCTGCATATGCTGTGAAGTCGTCTCTGAAATATCATATTTAAAAAACAATGGTTAATTTAAATTATTTTTTACATTGATTGGCATAGTGATGTGTTTTCTGGTAACCAACTCTTGTGGTAAAGTTCTCAGACCAACCAAGAGTGAGGCTAAGGTACTATGCATAGCACATACCGGTCTATAGTACATAACTTTATTTTCAAAGTCCAAACAGTCGATATGTACCATTCAACATAATCTCCATATGAAAATGTACTTGGATGGCTAATTTTACATTTTTCTAGAATTTATTTACTATATTTTTAGATATGTAAAAAATCACTTGATCTAAAGATTCTGAACCATCCTAAAGTGTGATTTTCTACCTATCTAAAAAATGGTAAAATAATTATAACAAAATGTAAAATTTGGCCTCCATGTACAATTTTATATGGAGATCATGTTCAACTGTTGAGATTGGCTATTTGGACTTTCAAAATGAAGATATAAATCCATAGTACGGATCGATGTGCGCTATGCATAATACCGTAGCCTCACTCGAGCAACCAAAGACTATTATTGGAAGAAATTTATTTTATTCTGGCTAGGCGGAAGCCTTGCACGAACATCATGTCGACAATAAAATAGACTCATGTAATACTTCATTTGTTAATAGTAGCCAAAATAATATCTGCAAAGGGGGTAAAAAGAATCACACACAAAAATTTCTTCTATTTTGTATTAAATTTTATCCACTTCTGTAGCTTTTACTCAACATCTGAAATTATCCTAATATAGCCTTGTCTACCTTAATTTGTGCTGAGAAAACATAAAATCATTTATAAATTAGATATCTTACATGATTTCGGGACTCGTCCAGCCTCCGTACTCATCTTGTAGTATTTCGGGGAGATCGAGTTGGTAAAGCATTACATGAACTTGAATTCCTGCTTATTTTAAAGGACTCTGAGCATGAGAAATATCAAAGAACTTTTCATTTTCTTAGTTATGTTTCCTTTTTAAATTACCGTGTTTCACGAGTTCGTCTATGAGATTGTTGTAGTATTCCAATCCTGCAGGATTAGGATCTCCTGTTCCATCTATGCAGTAAAAATAAATAAGTACTTTAACATCTCATAGGAGATTACTATTTTTTTTGTTTGTAAATTGCATACAAAGTTTGAAGGTGATATCAATAATGCTTTTAAAATATTTTATGGTTATGCAAACATTTTTTTTTTCAATTTTTTTATCGAGTACCAGGAATGAGCCTGGACCAGGATATGGAGAACCGATATGCCTCTAGACCCATATCAGCCATCAGCTTCACATCATCCTGAAATTTTGTAAGCAAGTGATTAATCTAAATAATAACCAAAAAAAGTTATTATAATGTCTCCCAATTTTTCCTTTGAGTTGTCGGTGTTAAATCAAGTACAATAAAGAGTAAAAGACCTTGGCCATATCAGTACTTATCTGGCTTCATATATAACATGCCGGATATATGTACCATGGGTGCTCACACACTAGATGTATATGGAATAATTCATTGAATACCTTGTGGTCAACTCTCAGAGGCAATTCATCAAGCACTACGTGTGCATTCAAGACCGTCACCCACCATAAACATAGATATTCAACCCAACTATACGGGTACAATTAATACTAACACAACTGAATAACACAAAGCATCCAAGACACCACCAGTTCAGAGAAATTATAAAGCAAAAGGCATGAAAACAATTATCACTCTCTCCCTCTCTCTTATGTCTTTCTCTGTGTGTGTGGAGATAATCATATAAGAGATCACACATTTTCTCAGTAATAAACTAGGTGGGCTATTTTGGGCCGTAAGTCCAAAGGTTTAAATAGCATTCATAATGACCACTGTACAGTTTTAGAATGATAAATACTATGGTGATATCAATTTTTTTTTTTAGTAATTTAATGTCTTGTACAATAAAGATCAAAATAGCAGTCATAACATTCTAATTTAGAAAAAAGTTATGAGATTTAAGGCATAATTATTGTTATATTTTACAGTTATTTAAGAAATTGATTGAATTGTTTTATTGGGTTCAATTATTTTCTTAGTTCATCATTGAGAAAGTATGATGTTTTATTAAACAAATAAATATACAAAAAAAATTCTTCATCAACATGAAAATAATTACGATGTGATCTGGTAGTGTGGTGTAATCCATATTAAAAAAATGATATACAGACAACCATACTTTTTGACAAAATAATAATCTACTCAATTATTATCAATATAAAAAATTGTAATTATATATTTTCTAAGATTTAAGTAATTGCGCATTATTTCTTAGTGTAATTTGAGAACCTTTTTCCATGATTATCTTTTTATCGCTTGCGTAGATTATCAATGATTTTCAAATTGAACTAAAATTTAGACATAACATATTTAAATCATAGAAAAAATTTAATTTCTTATTTTGATAATTTTGAGTCGGTTGTCATGGTTTTCAAAAATTAAGTTATCAATATACTTATATTTTCTAACTTTAGCTAAATCTTTAGCTGAGTATTTAAACTTTATTATTTATAAAATAATAATTAAATAACTACATATTATATATATAAACCAATAATGTCCGCAATAAGACCTCTACCCGCCATGATAATTGCTCGACCGCCATAAGTCCGTTATTAGCAAAATATATTTAAACATTTTAGGCGGAACTGGGTTAAGCCTAAGAAAAGTGGATGAGTATATGGCGTGATATATAGTTCTTCATAAGCAAAATACCTTGTATTTGTGGTATCCATCTGCAGCAACATCACCTGTACTTTTGTCCGGCATCATTCCTGAATTAAAAATGGATTTAGTTATATATATAACATAATACATGAGCTAAAGTGTGTGTGTATATATATAGGAAAATACTAATATGCTACGCGTAGTATAGAGGGCCTCAGTGGTGAGGCCACATGAGAGCAGGGGTAAGCACTTGCCTACTCCTGGAATTGATTTTTTTTTTTTGGACCAGGTCTATATATTTTGATGGTTTGCCTACCCCTGATTTTTAGAGTTGCCTACCCCTGATTTCCAGAGCCCAGCAAAGATGCGGAAAGCCCAACAAAAAAAAAAATGCGGATCCCAGCAAAGACGCAGAAAGCCCAGACGCAGAGCCCAGCAAAAATGCGGAGCCTAGAAAAAAAAACACGGAGACCAGCAGCAAAAACACAGAGCCTACCCCTGACAACAAGCCTAGATGCGGAAAGGAAAATCGCCGCTGCGCAAAGGAAAAAAGAAATCGCCACCTCCGCCTGTGCACGCCTGACGCGTTAATTTTTTGAATTGTGTCTTGAATCTGAACCCGAACGCGTTAATTTCTTGCTATTTTTTTGAATTGTGTCTTGAATCCGAACCCGTTAATTTATTCGAACCCGAATCCGATTTTTGCCTACCCCTAGCTCAAATCCTAGCCTCGCCACTGGAGGGCCTCCATGCTACAGCTCAATATTTGAGTTTTTAAAATCCTAACGGTCGATTCGAACCATTCAACATGATCTCCATATGGATATGTACTTGCAAACCAAATTTTACAATTTTTAGAATTTTTTTACTATTTTTTTAGATAGGTAGAAATCACTTGATCTGAAAATTTTGTGCTATTCAGATCAAGTGATTTTCTAGCTATCTGAAAAAATACTAAATTTTTTTTAAAAATTGTAAAATTTGGTTTGCAAGTACATATTCATATGGAGATCATGTTGAACGGTTCAGATCGACCGTTAGGATTTTAAAAACTCAAATATTGAGCCGTAGTACGGAGGCCCTCTATGCTACGCGTAGCACCGTAGCCAACTCCTATATATATATTCCCGCTTAAGTTTGTAAAGTGTGTGTGTGTGTGACGTTGGTGGATTTGGTGAGTGAAAGAGAGATTGAGATAAGAGAGATGTATACCCTGATGGGTAAACATATCCCAAATGCTGGGAGTCCTCCCATCTTCATATGCAGCTCCCTCCACCTATAAAAGCCAGACCAATAAAATTCCTATTGAAAAATGTACGTACAAAATGTATATGGTACCAACACAATATATCAATATACGTACACCTGAGGTACATAGATGCTTAATGACAGTTTTGCACATAATTATACATGGGTTGATGAACTGGGTCCTTATATATAAGGTGTTACTGTTAGAATATTATTTGATACATGTATTGAACATGAACTTTTTATTATATTCAAGAAATAACACCAACATCTTACAGACATAATATATTAGAAAATTATTATACCTTAAAGTGAAAAAATATATTCGCAAAATATATATATATACCTGATAAGCGGAGGTGGCAGAACCAAAAACAAAACTGGAAGGGAAATCAGACCGTGTAAATTCCAAGCCAGTGGCTTTTACCAGTACAAACAAGCAGCAAAGCACACCAACTAAGGAACACAATCTTCTTTCAAGTTCCATTTCTTTCCTTTTTTTTTTGTGTAAGATCGTAGGATTATAACAGCAAATATATATAGACACAAAAGAGCTGAGGCAGTAAAGATCAAAAGTCTAGAAAGAGACCAATAAAATCTAATTATAAATATTTTTTTGTTAGGTTTGCAGTTGTTCCGTGTATTTTTCTCTTTCTTGGAAACACTCTTCGTACTTCAGTTTTTTATCTGGAAAGAAAGATGACTCCGGAGTGGTGTCATGCACAAGTTTTGCTACCATCCAATATTTACAAATTGCAATCTTCTTTTATTTTATTTAAATTTAAATATTAAATTTCAAATAATCTTGTTTTATCTCTAGAAATATGTCCCCGCAAAATGAATTAATCTAGTTGAATATTACATATCAATTTTAGTTCATTTTTTTTTTGGCCTCTAATTAAAATTATAAAAATTTATATGGATGCATCCACCGAAAAAGAGAACAAGATCAATAATTAGATGCAAAAACAAGTTAATTATATGTATCTTATATATTTCTGTTTGTAAGAAGACACAATAATAATTAGAATGGAGATTTGCTCTTCCATAGAAATTAGTCCACCTCCACTCTCTCCATCTAGAAAACATAATAGTTTAGATTTAAAATTTAGAAATATTAATATATACAAAAGGTTGTGGCATTTAAAATGCTAATAGTTTTGAAATAATAATTATATTATTATAATCATTATTATTGTTATCACTGTTCATCAAATAATATAACTTATAATCACCATCGATCATATTTGTGATATAAATATTGCAATGATTTTGTTAAAATTTATTTCAAGAATCATAACTATATTCTTTCCATATAAAAATACCAACAGAAGATGAAACTGTAGAATCTGAAATAAACGAGAAGGATTTAAGTAGAATAGAATTCTCTGATTTAATTAAGGTGCACATTTTGAAAAGCCCCCTAGTTGTATGTCCTGACAATAAAGGGAACCAAACACCTTTTTGTTATACTTTTTGTTTGTTTTTTTTTCTCAATAGTCATACTGATGCATCTATTTTAACTTGTGGACTTTGGTTGAGAAAAGTTACATTGACAACTTCGTCCGGACAATACTATAAAAATTAATTTGTAAACATAGTATAAAAATTACAAATTTCAGTATCGCTTGGCGAGTGCTAATTTTGTTCTATTATAAATTGTTTAAATGTTGTTTAGATTTTATAATTTAAAATAGTGTTATTATAAGAGATGAGCTATTGTGCTTTGCAAAGTAAAGCCATCGTTTTACTTCGGCTTACTTTTTGGATTTTTAAAGTCCAAAACTTCGATCCGACCGTTCAAGTTGATCTACATATTGAAATGTGCTTGCAGACCAAATTTTACATTTTTTGGAATTTTTTTACTATTTATTAAGCCACTTTGAAAATTGCTG
Source organism: Carex kokanica (assembly GCA_025461125.1). Taxonomy (NCBI): domain Eukaryota; kingdom Viridiplantae; phylum Streptophyta; class Magnoliopsida; order Poales; family Cyperaceae; genus Carex; species Carex kokanica. The sequence continues at coordinate 1,470,939 of JAJGRX010001283.1, read as the reverse complement.
ATCACATGGTCCAGAATTTTGTTGCACTGTTTTTTCTGGACCATGTGATCAGCAATTTTCAAAGTGGCTTAATAAATAGTAAAAAATTCCAAAAAATGTAAAATTTGGTCTGCAAGCACATTTCAATATGTAGATCAACTTGAACGGTCAGATCGACGTTTTGGACTTTGAAAATCCAAAAAGTAAGCCGAAGTAAAACGATGGCTTTACTTTGCAAAGCACAATAGCCCATCTCTTATTATAAAATGTATTAATTCGCTATTTCTACAAAATATTAGGTTAATGAGATAATGCTAACCCAACGTTATTCCGACTTTCCGAGAGAAGAAAATTATTTGTTTGAATTGTATCAAAATCAGAATTATAGTACTAATCTCAGGTTAAATGTTTTCTTCTTCTAAATGTATCTATAGACATTATGACAGTAAATGTGAACCAGAAAATTTTGATAGTTTTTTTAATTTAGTTTACAAAAAATGATAAACATAGTGTTAGTCTTATAAATTAATTGTATCACATTTCTAAGTTCTAACAATTTAAGTGTTATTTGAATCTCATCAAATACCATTTCTTATGGATCTTTGATAAACAAAACTATCAAATCCAACTTGTGATGACAATGCAACATCAAGAAAAAATAATTTTTGAGGAAAAATAGATGTCAAACCTCTATTTAATTTCATGGCATTTGCTTCGGTGGACATAAGGACCTATTTGTAAAATGAATATATTTTCATTTTCAAAGTTCAAACAGTCGATCCGACCGTTCAACATTATCTCCATATTAAAATAGACTTGGAGGTCAAATTTTACATTTTTTTGAATTTTTTTACTATTTATTAAGTATTTTACAAAAACTAGTCAAATTCAGACCATTGAATTGTAAAATACTTAATAAATAGTAAAAAAATTCAAAAAAATGTAAAATTTGACCTCCAAGTACATTTTAATATGGAGATAATGTTGAACGGTCGGATCGACTGTTTGAACTTTGAAAATAAAAATATGTTCATTTTACAAATAGGTCCTTATGTCCACCGAAGCATCCCTCTAATTTCATTAAAAGGTTACAAGAGTCTTGTAACTGGAAAATTACAAAATGGTCCAACTCATGTGTTGTGAGTTGTAAAAGTAAATTAAAAAGTACGTAGGGTGAAATAAGAGAAAGTACAACTGTGAAAGTTCGCTGATAAACAGAAAATCTAAGAGCATCTACATCCCTAAAACTCTTAGAGTTTCTAATCTGATGTGGCAGTTGCTAAACCAGTTTCAGGGATGTAGATGAATTTCTTATTTAGCAACTTTGCTCAATAATTTCTTAATAAGAAATCGTTTATAAACTGTGACGTGGCGAAATGATTCGCTGAGATTCCTTTCTCTTGCAAATATATCTTAATAAGAAATTTTATAAGCTGTGACGTGGCAATTAGGAAACTCTAATTTTAGTTTCAGGAATGTGGAGGCTTAAAAATTAAGAGAAGTTTAATTTCTAAAAAACAGTTAACAGTTATTTAGAAACTCTAATAATTTCAGGATGCAGATGCTCTAAATATCTAACTTAGCTTTTGATTTCACCACTTCATCGGTACGAGTTTAGCACCAATGATTCCCCCTTCCCCTCCAATTCCTCCTCTGCTTTACTTTCCGATCTCAATACTGTGTGATTTGTTAATCCGGCTCCCTTTGCTGTAGCATCTGCCATTGCCATCGTGCTTCTTCTGCGACTTCGTCCAGTGATTTAACCCTCTCCGTGAAGCATCTCGCGCATCGCTCCCTCCATATCACAAATTGCATTATCAGCATTTGCGCCCGCTGTGCCTCAGTTGTTGTGGCTCTGATTGCCGATTTCGTGATGTCCATTACCGGTTGAGGCGGCCAGCTCCGTGATGGCCATTGTGCTCTGACTGCCCTGGAATAGGTGTTCGGCCGTCTCTTCCCTTGATTTGCAAAGAGGGCACCTACTGACAATGATACATCCCCTTTTCTTGAGGTTTTCATGTGTAAGTATCTTGTTTTGAATTGCCAGCCAACTAAAAATTTTCATCGACGATGGTGCTTCAATTTTCCAGATGTGTCTGATGGTTGTTGCAATGCAGGGTCTCCCTTTAAGCGCTCTGTATGCCGATTGAACAGTGAAATTTCCAGTGGCTGTCCAATTCCAAATTAAGTCATCTCCTTGATTTTGTTGTCTGGATACACCTCTGATGCTCTGCGTAAGGTATGCCAGTTCCTCTCTCGCCTGTGTTGGGATGTTTGGTTTGAACAGGTCTGACAGGTTTTGTATACACATAGCCTGTTGTAGTGTGGTTGAAAGAAAGAAAAAGAAAAATTGTCATGGAAAAATTAATTCTAATTAATAGGACAAAACATCTGGCCTAAATTATAAATCTCCGGAAGATAAATCAACCCAATGTAATTAATCTAACTAAAACCAAGATTAGTTCTTAGGTTAAAAAACCCTGTGGTCTCTATCCAATCAACCTAATTTGAGACTGTATCATGAGAGTCGTAGTATTATGTGGCAAATGGAAGCATCATCACATAATGTGGAGACCTCAAATATATATATATATATATAGAGTGAGGCTATGGTGCTATGCATAGCACGGATGGCTAGTGTACTACGGCTCAATATGATACTTTTTAAAATCCTAACGGTCGATCCGACCGTTCAATGTGATAACCATATGAATATGTACTTGCAAACTAAATTTTATATTTTTTTGAATTTTTTTACTATTTTTTCAGACAGGTAGAATTTTGATGGTCCAGAATTTTTAAAAAACACTGATTTTTCTACCTATCTAAAAAAATAGTAAAAAATTCAAAAAAAATATAAAATTTAGTTTGCAAGTACATATTCATATGGATATCACATTGAACGGTCGGATCGACCGTTAGGATTTTAAAAAGTACCATATTGAGCCGTAGTACACTAGCCATTTGTGCTATGCATAGCACCATAGCCTCACTCATATATATATATATATATATATATATATAGATAGAGAGAGAGAGAGAGAGTGGCTAAGATACAAACGTTTGCACCAAGGCCTTGGTGCAAACGAATGGTTTTCGGATTTTCAAAGTCCAAACGGTCGATCTTAACCGTTAGATGTGATATCTATATTAAAATCTGCTTGGAGACCAAATTTTATATTTTTTGGAATTTTTTTACTATTTATTAAGTCACTTTGAAAATTGCTGATCACATGATCCAAAATTTGGTTACACTGTTTTTACTGTTCACTCGGATCAGCAATTTTCAAAGTGGCTTAATAAATAGTAAAAAAATTTCAAAAAATGTAAAATTTGGTCTCCAAGCACATTTTAATATAGATTAAATATCTAACGGTTTGAATCGACTGTTTGAACTTTGAAAATCAGAGAACCGAATCGTTTGCACCAAGGCCTTGGTGCAAACGTTTGTATCTTAGCCACTCTCTCTCTCTCTCTCTATATATATATATAGAGAGAGAGAGAGAGAGAGAGAGAATCTGGCTAATATGCAACGCGTAGCATAGAGGGCCTTCGTGCTACAGCTCAATATTTGAGTTTTCAAAATCCTAACGGTCGATCCGAACCGTTCAACATGATCTCCATATGAATATGTACTTGCAAACCAAATTTTACATTTTTTAGAATTTTTTTACTATTTTTTTTAGATAGGTAGAAAATCACTTGATCCGAAAATTATGTACCATTCAGACCAAGTGATTTTCTACCTATCTAAAAAAATAGTAAATTTTTTTTAAAAAATATAAAATTTGATTTGCAAATACATATTCATATGGAGATCATGTTGAACGGAGACCTCTATGCTATGCGTAGCACCTAGCCAACTCCTATATAAACTTCATTATGTAATTGCTACGCCTGTATCTCAATTATTTCAATTATTTCAACATGTAATTGCTACGCCTCAAATATATATATATAAACTTCATTGTGGAGCCAATCCGAGCCACGCCTGTAACGCAGAGGGCCCTTTAATATTAGTGCGGATCTCAATCGGACGGTCCAAAACTCCAAATCTATTAACGGACGTTCCGTTAATGCAGAGGATACGAATTCCATGGCCCCACCCCGGTTGGAAAAAATATTTCTCGCCCACACCACCTTGCATTAACTCTCGGCAGCATTTAATTGGCGCGCGCTAGAAACGGCGTTTTGTTTTTCAAATTGTTCTTCGGAGAATAAAATTAAAGAGAGATTCGTTTGCATTCTGTGCACTGATTCCCCTGGATGATACACTTTGCATGAAATTTTTTTAAAAAACAAAATTGCAAAATAATCCTTAAAACTTTACTAGTAGAATTTCAGTATGCAGCAAAAAATATTATATTTATTTCTTAAAAAAATAACATATATTATATAAGATGATTAAATTTTTATTCTAAATATATATTTATTTGTACATAGTTTATACCTGACTGAATAAGTTTATACATGGACATGGTGTTTGTGCTCTTCTCTCAGGATAAATCATATATAGATATTTTTTTGTCAAACTATTTGCGAACTTATTTAGTCAACTATGTGCATGGTTCATATTTCTTAGTCGATGGTGAACTATGGATAAATTTTCAGATGTCAAATGTGAACCATACACAAAATTATTGAGTCAACTTTGTTTTTGGTTCACGCTTTCTTAATTAAGGGTAATCTATGTATAATTAAGCTGTTTTATCAAGGACGAACCATGTTAAAGTTTATTTAGTCCATTGCAAACATTACAAAAATTTGTTAAGAAAAAATATTTTAGAGAGCTTTTCAATATTTGTGTTTTTGGCTCAAAATAAACTATCTTATCAGATGTTCGACGTGATCAAACACATTATAAAAGGTGATAAATCATTGTGCACGCTCTTTAATTTTTTTTTATTAATTTTACTATACAACATATATTTCTAGCTAATTAATATTAACTAATCATTTTATAAGAAGCTTAATATATTTCTATTGTGTAAAATATTTCTTTTTTCTTTTTTTTGTTAAGGTCAGAAAGCCTGTTGCTCACCAACAATTTCATTAAAAAAAAAATCTGTACAGGTGATAAAATTAAAAACGCTTGATATTATTTAACAAATTTATAAGATCTAGTATTTATCAGGACAAATATTCTCTCAGATACCGTAAAAGATTCTCCTTACTATACGGTTTGAGATTTACTCTCAGTATTATTGGGCTTTGAGATTTGTGCCGAGTTAAAGGACGATCCGGATCCACTAATTGTAAAAGATTCTCTTTTCATGTAATGCACTGTATGTGAATTCTATTTATCAAGCTAAAATTACTGTTCATTTATGTATAATATAATAAAATATGAGGCCGAAACAACATAACATACGTGGTCCGATTTTTTTTTAATTAGCAATTGAAAAAAAAATAGGAATTAAAGAGTTGGTTTTTTTTTTTAAATTTCAATGCCTCAAGTATCAAGGATGGCACGCAGATTATGAGTCCGGATCCCCTAAAGTAACTCAATATTTGGGTTTTGGTTCAGGACTGTCCGAATGAATCTGTCGCTCGAGATCATCTCAGGATTCGAACATGTCTCTCGGAATACATGCGCTTCACTTTAGTTAGATGATCACGAATTCGAATCGGACAATTCCAATTCAAAATCCAATTTTTGAGTTCCTTCACTGGATCCGAATTCGATTATCTGCGCACCATCCAAGAATTCGTGCCATCCCAGCTAACATTGAAATAATTTCCAATTCCATGCTAACTTTGTACTTTCATTTTTTCAAATACTAACTAAAAGAAAATTCGGTTACCTACTCTAGTCTATACTGAAAACGAATGGATGAACTTTTAATTGCCAACAACGTGGCACTTTTTTACTTGTAGGCGATTTGAAGGCCGGCAATTGTAACAAGAGTTTAGGACGGTCTGATTGGCATCAGACTAAATTCGATTGGATGCCATGTTGAAGCTCTCCTATCAGTATAATGATTTGTAGGTGCTTGATCCTCACAAATTTACAAATTGTTTCCACAAATCTAATACTTATCAAACAGTTTCAACACGACATTGAACGATAGATCCGATAACCATCCAACCGCCAGCGATTCCATTATTAGCGTACAGCTCATACTTCTTCAAAGTACATGATTGCTTATTCAGTTTGCAACTTTTCATTTTTGAGTTGTTCTGAATGGTCGTGAGCATAGTGACAAACTTGGATTCGGTTCGGCGGAGTTAAAAATTCGTAATTCGGAAATAATTCGGGTATAATTCAGAAATGATTCGGTACCGTAAGAAAGCAAAAAAAAAACCTCCAAATTTTTTTTTCCTTTTTAAAAAAAATTCACGTTTTATTTACGAATAATTCGTAATTCGCGTTTTATTCGCGAATCACGAATATGGAGGAGCCAAAAATAACACATTGGAAAGCCATAAAATGAATTATTCGTTACATTAGAGGTACACCATCTCATGGTTTATTTATATTATTGTACTAACGAGTTTGATCTTGTTGGAAATTTCGATAGTGATTGGTGTGGAGATGTAGATGATAGAAAGAGCACTTCGGGTTTTGTATTTTTCAATGGAAGCACAACATTTACATGGCTTTCGAAGAAACAACCGATTGTTATTTTGTTAACATGTGAAACAAAATATGTTGCTGCATCATTATGCGTATGTCATGCTATATGACTACGTAAATTATTGAAGAAAATGAATTTTGATCAAGAAAATCCAACCAAAATTCGAGTGGATAACAAGTTGGCAATTGAATTGGCAAAGAACTCGGTGTATCATGAAAGAAGCAAGCACATTGATGTGTGTTTTCACTTCATACGAGAACTTGGAAGAGTAGTGACGTGGAGATGACTCATGTGGAGAGTCGTGATCAAGTGGCAGATATTTTCACAAAACCATTACCGGACGAACTTTTTAGAAAGTTCAAGAAATTTCTCGGAATGCGAGAAGGAAAATTATTTGGGTTAAATGTTTGGAAATAGTAAACTTAATTAATTGGTCAATTGGTTAAATGTTTGAGTGAATGTATTTGGGTTTTCTAGATAGAATAAATGTTTAGTTTATCTAGTGTCATGTTGGAATGTGCAATTCATGCACTTCATATTTGCATCATGCTTAATGACATTTATATTTAGGGTATTCAAAGGACACCATGTAACCTATAAATATAGAGGTTGTCATTTGTAATATGTAAGAGAATAAGAGAATATTGATAAAAGAAGTTAAATTTGAGCCAACAAATATTCTCAATTCCAATATTAAATTATACAAAGTTTGTCTCATATATTAAATCGAGAGAATTCCTTGTACATAAGAAAATTACTAAATCCACAATACAAGTAGCTAATTTAGGTAGAAAACCTAATAATATGAAATAGAAAAAAATGAAAAAGGGGCAAAAAAGCACCAGATATTATTGTTCAGCATGGTAACCTTCATCTGACAAACCAGTTGTTAAAATAGAGCCATTATTTTTTAAGAAATTTGAGTACCAATGAGCAGAGAGCCTCGGCTTTCTGGTCTTCTCTTTAGACTCGAAATCAACCGAGTATAACCCAAAAGTCGTGTCATACCCCGTAAAAAATTCAAAAACGTCTATGAAAGACCATACAAAGTATCCTCTTACATTTGCACCATTCCTGTAAATCAAGGAATATTTAACTAATTAAGAATTTAAGATAAATGATGGTTTCTCTGAATTATTTAAGGCTAACAGTATTGGCCAGGAAAACATCATTTGATGAATATCAAAAGGGAAGATTTCAAATTCACCAATATCAAATGCTGGAAATATCACATGTACCTCTATAAAACATGAACAATATTTCAAGTACTGTTGTCCCAAATAAACTATCTCAAGCTGATTAAACTACTGTCCCTACATCATGGATCGTAGTTATATATGCTGCCATCTAATTTATTAGAAAGTGGGAGAAAGTATGAGGATGATACAAAGTTCTTTCTCTATGTTGTTTGATTCCCAAATTTTTTATCCCCTCTTGTTCTCCTCATTTTTATTTCACCATTTGAGGGAGAAAGCCGAAATTTTTATTAATAACCCCAAACAAAAGAAAAATATCAAATCTAACTCCAGCTCGAAATTTTTTTCAAAAATGACCCAACCGCCCAATCATTGGGCGGTCCACACCCCCCCCCCTAACCGCCCCATGATTGGGCGGTCTACCCCCCACCCCTAACCGCCCCCCCATGGGGCGGTTGAGTACAAAATTTTTTTTTTTTTTTAATATAACCCGCCCAGCCCCCCCCCACCCCCTAACCTAACCGCCCAGCCCCCCCTGCCTCCCCACACCCCCGCCCAACCCCGCCCCCTGCCGCCCTCCCCGACCCTCCCCGCCCCTCCCCTGGCCCTCCCCTCCCTTCCCCCTCCCCTCCCCTCCCTCTCCCTTCCCCCTCCCCTCCCCTCCCCTCCCCTCCCCTTGGCCGGCCACCACCACCACCCCCCCTCTCTCTCTCTTGGCCGCACTTTCTCTCTCGGCCACCCTCTCTCTCGGCCATCCACCCCGTAGGTTGGATCTCTCCGGTCGTCGCCCTCGTCCTTGTCGTTAGGTTTTTTGTTCTTGTAGTCTGATAGCTTTTCTACTATTGTATATTCAGTTTGGAGTGTTTTATCTTATGTTGCGGACATTTAGATTACGTAGTTTGGATTTTTTTTTTGTGGACTTACCATTTATATTACATATTTTTCACTGTTTATCACGTTATCCAAATCGACAATTATTATAAAAGAATCGACAGTTCTAACGTCAAACGACTCATCCACTTTCAACCAATTCTCATTTAAAATTACAATAATAAAAATAAAGCATTTTCATATAAAAATTACAATAGAAAAAATATATCTTCATATATGTTGTAAATATATCTTAATAAAAATATATCTACAAAACAAATATATATTTAATATATCTATAAAAAATATATATATCTTATAAATATATCTTAATGAAAATATATTTACAAAAACAAACATGTCTTAATATATCTTAAAAAAATATATATATCTTATAAATATATTTTACTAAAATAAATATCCTAACATATCTGTAAAAAAAAAAAAAAAAAAAAATGCCTAACCGCCCCCCAATGGGGCGGTTTTCTTGGCCGTGTAGACCGCCCAATCACTGGGCGGTTTGGTGGGTAGGGTAAACCGCCCAATGATGGGGCGGTTAGGTTACTTTTGAAATTTTTTTCAGATGTAGGTTAGATTTGACATTTTTCATTTGTTTGAGGTTATTAATAAAAATTTCGGGGGAGAAAGAAATATCCCACATTGTTATGGTTATAATAAATAATAATGATCATCTGAATGTACATCCACATTTTAAGATGCATCATTTCTCTCCGCGTATATCATGAATAATAATTTTTTATTCTTAGAAAGTAAAAGAGTTATTTCCAAGTTCCAATAATAGTATCAAATTGAGTATCTTTTATATAAGAAAATTAGGTTAGGATTAACTGACAACCACTTATCTTGGCAATCTTAACAATAATTTGTCAAAACATGCCAAAAATAATTTTAAAAATAGAAAAGAAAAATATAGACGTGTTATTTACCTTATAGATTGGTTGTTTATCAAATTTTCAAATGCCATGAAATATGGACCGTTACAAATTATCATGTTATTTGATGAATATTGAAAATTTGTATCAAATTTCATTATTTACATTATAAAGTATATATAGATTATATTTTACTCACGGGATTTCGGAATTATTAGTTTTTTTTACGGGTGTCAAGATTGTCAAACTAATCCATTGTTAATGGAGGGCCCAAGAAAATTTGTACCATAATCTCATTCATTATTCTAAAAATCTTTGTGTTTAATGAAAACAGTTTCTTTCCATCTTATAAGTAAATTGACGAAAATACTCGTTTTTTCTTATAACAAATAAAATTAGTATTTTCTAAAATTGAACTTTTAGCCTACTAATATATGCTAAATTTTGATGCACCTAATTTTTTTTTATGTACACTAAAAGCACCCAAATAATAATAATATTAGTAGTAGTAGTAATAATAATTAACAATATTAATATTTCCAGTGTAATTCGTATGTTCTTTTTTTCATAACTTACATAACATCAAATTGTTTTGTTATCATTATTGTTATTATTTTCAATGATGATGTTGTAATAATTATGATTACCAGTGTTCTAAATAGCGCGCTATAGCGTTTTTGGATCCCAAACGCTACGCTATAACATCAAAATGCGCTATTTGCGCTACGGCCGCTATAGCGGCCGCTACAGCGCTATAGCTGTCAGCTATTTGCGCTATACAATATGGGTTTTTTTTAAGCAATTTATATGGGTTTTAAATAAAGATAAAAAAAATCTCAAACCGAAATTGAATTTGTTGCTACTTGCTACAGATAAATCAATTTGAAATTGGGAATAGAAATTAAAATTTGAATAGAAAAAAAAAATAGATTATGTCATGAATCATGATGCTTAAGATATTTTTAATAGGAAAAATCGATAGTTTATGATATTACTATGGATATTTTGAACTGCAATTTGGACTTTGTACGGGTTCAATATGAATATTATAATTTCTTAATTACTTTGGTGTTATTTATTGTTCTATGAGACTTTAGATAATGTTGATATTTAGTACAAATATTGAATATACGAAATGTAAAAAAAAAAAATGCTATTTGGAATAGCTTCCGCTATAGCGACGCTATTCGCTATAGCTTTTTTTTTAGTCTTCCCGCTACGACGCTATAAACGCTATTTAGAACCTTGATGATTACTAACATTATTATTATCGTTTTCATATTGTCATTATCATTTTATTGTTATTTAAACAATAAGATTTTCCAAATTCTTGACTGTCACATATCAAACATGTCAACAAGAAAAAATAATATAAGAACTTTTATATTCTAGAACTCTCTTTTTTTAGAAAGTAAGGCAACTTCACTTCAAAGAAATTTGGAAGTTAAAGGGCACTACATAGGTGTGATTTCTTATTTTTCAGGGGTATGAATCATATTTTTGATGTCTAGTTGTGGCACAAATGACAACACAAGGAAAAGTAAATGGGTCTACCTGATAGCAGTAAGAGTGCTTCCAATAAACCCGCTTAGAAAGTCGATCCGTGCTTTATCCTCTAAACTGCTCTTAGTTGTCATTGCCCATCCTTATTACAAAAATTTATGGATAATATATATCAAGGCAGTATAACTTTTAAGCTTGAAAATGAAAAAAACAATTAAATCTATGTGATTCCAAAATTGGATTCAAATTGAAGAACAGAATAAAGTCTCGAGAATTCAGATTGAACTCTCGTCTTTTCTATTTAGAAAAGAGTAAGATTCAATTATATATATTGTCAAAATAAACAAGATTCTTCATGTTGCCTATATCAGATTTCTTAAGAAGTCTGGATACCTTTGGTTTAAACAATTTCCCAATTTGATAAATATGGATTTTTTTTTTCATTTTCCATCTTCAAACGAGAAATCATATTTAATAGCATGGATTCTAATGAGTATTTTTTTCCCCAAAGATATTGATTCTTCTAGATGACTATAATTTGCTTTTATGAATTTGTCTATATCATAAAAATAATGATAAAGTCTCGAGAATTCACGATTGAATTCTTGGTTTTCTTTTTTTTATAGGAAAGAGTAAGATTTTATATATATATTGTCAAAATAAAGAAGATCCTTCATGTTGTTTGTATCAGATTACTTAAGAAGTCTAAATACCTTGGTGTACTGTAAACAATTTCTCAATTGAATAAGTATGGAAATTTTCTCAAGGATTTATCCATTTCTATAAAGCACAACTTATTAAAGGGAATGCTGGTATATTTAATAAAACTAACCGCTTTCCTGGATATATAAAGGAGGATTATCATAAGTTGCTTTTAAGTACTCTAGCATATGCTCCAAACCATCTGGATCAGGCACAATATTACTTGGATCGGGGATGTACTGGAATCAAATTCATCAAATTACAACTTGGAAATAGTAAATAAAATAATAAAATAGCATACAACATAAACTTTATTGATTTAGAAATTACGAAAAAAAAAAAACCATGTATTTTCTAAGAACATTACCTGGCCACTTGGCGTTATATTCCTGCTAACTGCATAAAAAAATATCAACATAAAATGTGCCATTCCAATTAGGCATTCTCAATAAAAAAAAGAAATTATATTCAAATATAGTAGAAAAAGAACTAACTTGAACTTTGAGTAAAAGTATCAGCAGTAAAGTCACGTGGGCCCAAGTTTGTATTATTGGAGTCATCCATGATATAGAGAGAAGTATAGTGATTCAAGCCGATAAAATCAAAAGTACCCCTCAACATTTCAGATTGATACTTCGTAAAAACTGGGAGTCTAGGACCCACTATTTTCTTCATTATTGGAGGGTAGTCTCCGTAAGTTAGGGGATCTACGATCCTAAGGTTAGATAATTTGATAGCATGAGTTATTAAGAACTTTCGTGAAAGAAATACTTGCATAATAAAAAATAACAAATTGGACACGAGAAAGTTTCATCTCCATGACAAGACAAACTTTTGTTATATGATAGCATTTCGTTATTTATTGGTGAAATAACTTTGATTCTCTATCAAAATCAATCAAAATAATTTGAGATCTTTAACATGGTTAAAGCTAAACTGCTTGAAGTACAGGCAAAATGGTACTCTTTCTACGACTACGTTAGTATCCAAATGGTTTAAAAAAGTATCCAAATAGTTTAAAAATGTATAGTTGAGAATTTTTTGATATAGAACACTCATATCGATAAAAAAAATTGAACCATTTACTGGAAAGAATAATTAATTTGAGAAATACTCGATATACCCAATATATTAGTCTAAAAAACTAATATATTGAGTAAGGAAAGAAATATACTAGCAGTCTCTATAATCTCTCTATTGAGTAAGCATAACTCTAAAATTCTTTTCTTTATTGGGTAAGCATGTTCAATTGCTTTAAAAAAGCAATAGGGTATTGAAAAAGAAATATTCAATACATTGTTTTTCAAAATCCATTAGTATTTATTTCTCTTTTTTTTTGCTTTGTTTGATCCCTATTTTTTTTTTTTATTCTTCATTACAGATTTATTATCGTTATCGTTTCTTTCATCTATCGGGTCCTTCCGGGTAGGCACGAATTCTCCCAATTTGTGACCTTTCATAGAATCTGTTATATAAATAGGTATATGTTCCTTTCCATTGTCAATACTTGTTAGGACAACTATCATCCTTGATAGCAAAGACTACCATGTTTATAATTTTTACATTCAAATATATATTGCGGTTTTATAAATGTATTATTATAAAAGGAGGCAGTGCAATAGGCACACAGACTAGCTAGGATATATTAAGATATCTTTCTTCAATTGTGAAACCAAACCTCATCAGTTGACTGTTGAATTGTAAAATCACCCAAAGTTGTTGGGGAACTCAGAGACAACCCAAGAACACAGAAAAATTATACCAAAAATGTGTATAGTAGTATTTTAATGGGTTGGAGAATGAATTTTTTCGAATAAGAACAGGACCTAGTAAAACAAAAGAAAAAAATAACATTTATAGGCAGTCATGAGTATCTAAGAAATGAAACTGGTTCTGTACAACGGGTTTCTACTCAGAAACTCAAAAAACTGTAACCGCTATTGGTTAATGAAAAAATAAGGGCTTGACCCTTATTGATTCTCAAAAAAAAAAGAAATGAAACTGGAACAAAAGGGATTACCTACCAACCAATGAAGAAATCGCAGTAAGACAAAAAAAAATTAAGAAATGAATTCGGAAAAAAAAGGGATTACAGACCAACCAACGTAGAAATCGCAGTATCTTTGCGCAGCTTCTTTGTCAGCATTTGAGTCTGAAAATGGATAGATCCCAAAGGAATATACATTTATCCCAACAATTCCGCCTTGCAACTCCTGCATGCAGATGCTTTTAGCATAAACCAGACCAGAGATGTACTGGTACAGAAGGAAACTGCCTCTATTGGTACTTATGGATTGGTATACAGAGGTAAATTATTCTATGACATCTACGGTAGGTGTTGAGCAATACAGATTTTCTACAAAATTGGTACCAAACAGTGTTCTCACCCAAGCATCAATGTATGGTTAAATCAGAGGTCTGAAATAAATAATTACATGATATTTGGTATGGTAAAGATTATAAACAGAGGCATGCGCCAAGAGAAGGTTGTGAACGACAACATAGGGTTCCACCGTAGAATTCCCGATGGTGCAATTTATGACCCCGAATGGATTCGAACAGTGATGTGGAGGCCATATGCCCGAGTCATAACTGCCTATGCCTATAATGTTAGGCTCGTCCAAGGTGGTCCAGTACTTGACCCGGTCACCGAACTCTCTGAAACAGACATCTGCGTATGCTGTGAAATCCTCTCTGTGCATACCATGATTTAGTACTTGTTAGAAGGTAAGATAAATTAGAGACTATATTAGAAAGGTAAATTTTGCAACTTAGCGTGGAGTTGGGCATATTTTAATTCCCTTGTGTAATAAACAAAAAGGTTACAGAAGTTATATAACCAAAAGGGCTATTAACGAATCAAATAATTAAAAATAGTTTTGTAAATAAATACAAAGCCAAGAAATTACATGATTTTAGGGCTCAACCAGCCTTGGTACTCATCTTCAAGTACTTGGGGTAGATCGAGTTGATAAATCATTACATGAATTTGAATTCCTGCATTTCAAAGCACAAAGATATTAGATGCTAATTGTTTGCTTTAATTGTTCTTCTTTCTCCCCAATACTAACCATGTTTGACAAGATCGTCTATGAGGCCATTGTAGTACTCCAAGCCCTTCGGATTAACCTCTCCTCTCCCATCTGCACAATCAAAATAACAAAGTCAAAATAAACACAAAACAATGCCTCCACAAAAATGTGGCTCCAATATTTAGTAAGAGGTTACTGCAATTTCAGTAAACTTTCAACACATTTTCCGCACACACACACACACACACAAAGAGGCACCTGGGATAAGCCTTGACCAAGAAATGGAGAATCTATATGCCTCCAGACCAGTATCTGCCATTAACTTCACATCTTCCTGAAATTCATTAGGAAATTTTTAAAAATTTACTTCATGCCAGTCAATTAATAGCTCTATGTATACCCTAAAAAAAAAAAAAATTAATAGCTCTATGTAGTACCCAAAATATTAACAAACCATCTCTCAATTTGATTTCAAAATCTATTTTGGAGTATTTTTTTGAGTTAATTTATGGTTTACCAAGTTTAGGCCAGTCGAGCAGTAACATCAAGATAGATAACATCAATGTATAATAGTATAATTGATACAACCAGGAACCATTGGTAACAAACATTACATTTTTAGCCTTTACCAGTATGTAACGGTACGATAGCATGATATTACCATTGTACCTTATATTTGTGATATCCGTCTGAAGCCACATCACCAGTACTGTTGTCTGGCATCTTTCCTGTATTGCAAAAGATACTACCACTGTAATTAGGGAATAAACGGATTTAATAGAGACAGATAATCGCAAAATCTGTTTTTTTTCCCGATATGTATACAGATATGGATAAGAGGCATATATGGAAGGATTATGATACAGCTTGGATATTAAACAAATGCAAATACATACATTAAAAGAATACGGATACAACTCGGATATTAAATAGAACTATCACACATTTCACAAAAAAATACATTCAATATATATGCTTTTAAAAGGTTAACAATATAATATTTCCACAACAAATTTGCTAGTAAAAATTATATATTATCTAACAAAAATTAATAATCTTAAAAGAAGAAAAAATGTGAGTAAATGTAATTGAGTTATTAGATCTAAGAATTATTAATTTGATTGACAACAAAATTTTATATTAGATTCAAAAGCTCAAATCAAGGTAATGCATCGATCTCTATAATGAATATCCAGAGATAATTTATTCATCAGTATATATGGTAACTTTAGTATTATACAGATATTTTTCTTAAGAGAACTTATATCTGAACCCCATAAAAATCAGTGTTCACCCTCATAGTTCTATTTATGTTCAATGGATGTGATTATTGTATTGATATATACCTTTGATATAGTACTTGACCCTCATTCAAAAAATTTTAGCTCTGAACTATTTATATGTATAAGATAGAGATAGTGGTAGAGAGAGAGAGAGAGAGTCTGTGCAATACGTATCCAAATGAGTCTGCTCTGCACTAAATCTTCTTATGTGCATTTGCCACTCATGTTTGGTACTCGGTTCACTCTATTATGGGATACTCTATTATGAAGCTTGGCCAATAGGTACAACAGGTTTGGAAAAATTCTTCTCAAATGATCCGGCTAAGGACTGACACACAATCCAGGAAGACCTGGGGGTCCTATTTTGCTGCCACATGTTGGATAATATGGAAGCACCAAAATGAGGTGGTGTTTGGTGGGAGAAGATCACGGCGGGAAGTCTTAGCTGGTCGGGCGGTACAGGATGCTCAACTATCGATGAAATATGCTTAAGATAGTGGATAGTGGATAGTTGTTCTGTTTGGTTCTTCATATGTTGCTTTACTGCTTTTTGTTTTACGATGGTTATTATGTTGTATTATGTTGTAAAACTATTTAAATCTAATGCAGCACTTGACAGTCTCTATCAAGTTTTCAAAAGAGAGAGAGAGAGAGAGAGAGAGACCAGAATGAGCATAAGTATCCCAGATGGAGGGACTTCTCCCATCCTCAGCTGCAGCTCCCTCCACCTACACAATAAAAAAAAGATTGAGGGTCTATCAGAAAAAATTAGCAAAGTTAAACTAATGTCAAGATATGTCAATTTTGTTGAATATTGAGACAAAATTAGAAGTATGTATTTGTCATGTGTTCTAGAGTTAGTATTTCTATATTTAGTTGAGTTAGTGGAGAATGTGGTTTCCTTATTTACACTAGGCAGAAATAGCATGTAGTAGGGTTAGTGGATTCCTTATTTAGATTAATGTTTTGCTATAAATTCAGCAAGTTGTAATCTGTTTTCAATTAATGCAATAGAGTTTTATTTCAGCAGAAATACTTTTGTCTCTCTGTTGTTTATCTTCCAAAAAGAAATTTCAACAAATTGGTATCAGAGCCAAAGGTGAGAGATCAAGGCAGATCCGACCATGGCAGAGAACATGAGCGTTTCGAATCCCTCGATTCCGCTGTTCAAGGGAGATAACTATGAGTTCTGGAGCATCAAGATACGAACTTTGCTCAAGTCGCAAGGTCTATGGGAATTGGTGGAGACGGGAGCACCGGCCACTGATCCCACACCAACAGAAACAGCGAAGCGCGATGCGAAGGCGCTGTTCTTCATTCAACAAGCTGTTGTTGACACGGTGTTCACAAAAATCGCAGCAGCGACATCGGCAAAGGAGGCATGGACAACCCTGAAAATCGCCTTTCGGGGATATTCTAAAGTTCTCGAGATAAGGCTACAAGGCTTGAGAAGAGAGTTCGAGACGTTGAACATGAATCAAGGCGAATCTGTTCAAGCGTTTCTCACAAGAGTCACATCCACCGTCAACCAAATCAAGAGTTGTGGCGAGGATCTCACAGAAAAGATCGTGGTTATGAAGGTGCTCCGCAGCCTTACAGCAAAATTCGACCATGTCGTGGCAGCAATCGAAGAGTCCAAGGACCTGTCCACATACTCTTTCGACGAGTTGATGGGTTCGTTGCAAGTCCATGAAGTACGACTTCTCAGATCTGAAGAGAAGGACGATTCTAAGGCGTTCCTCACTAGAGGCAACTCAAGTAGAGGCCGTGGAAGAGGCACGAGCAGCGGAGACAACCGTCAACAACAACAAACAACAAAGAAGGATATCGAGTGCTACTATTGCCACAAGTTCGGTCACGTCAAGGCAGATTGCTACAAGAAGAAGAGGGAAGACGGACAAGGCAAGCAAGGCGTTGAATGCCACTATTGTCACATAATCGGCCATGTGCAGGCTGATTGCTACAAGAAGAAGCGTGAGGAAGAGCAAACCAATGTTGTAGAGGAGAAAGGCAATGAGAAAGGCACCGAAACCATGCTCTTCATGGAAAAAACTGACGAGAAATCAGACGTGAGTCAAGTTGGTTCCTGGACAGCGGATGTTCTAATCACATGTCCGGATTCAAGCAGTTGTTTGAAGACTTGGATGAAACATGCAAGTTGGAAGTTAAACTCGGTGATGACAAGCTAATTAAAGTAGAAGGCAAGGGCACAGTTGCAGTGCACACCAAAGAAAACGGTATGAAATACTTGCATAATGTGTATTATATTCCAGATTTGTCTTAAAATCTGCTAAGTATCGGGCAATTGATGGATGGTGGTTATTCAATTGTGTTTGAAGGGAAGACTTGTGTAATAAAATCCAAAAACCAGGTATTGGTAGAAGTGAACATGGCAACCAATAAATTGTTTCCTTTGGAGGTTTCAAATGTAAAGGAAAAAGCAATGGTTGCAAAAGATTTGAACCAATCTGAGTTATGGTATCTTAGATATGGTCATTTGAATATCAATGGTCTGAAATTGTTGAACCAAAAACAAATGGTTTATGGCCTACCCGAAATCAACCAAATAGGTGTTTGTGAAGGGTGTATATTTGGTAAACAAGCCAAGTTTCCATTCCCAAAAGGCCAAGCCAAGAGAGCAACTCAAGTGCTTGAGTTGGTTCATGCGGATTTGTGTGGTCCAATGCAAACCGAAAATCTTGGAGGCAGCAAATATTTCCTCTTTTTCACAGATGATTATAGTAGGATGAGTTGGGTGTATTTCCTACAAAGCAAAGGAGAGGCATTCAGAAGTTTCAAGGTGTTTAAAGCTTTTGTAGAGAAGCAATCTGAAAAGAAGTTGAAGGTGTTAAGAACAGACCGAGGTGGTGAGTTCCTCTCAAAAGAATTCATTAATTTCTGTGAAAATGAAGGGATACACCGTGAGTTAACCACACCCTATACACCTGAGCAAAACGGTGTGGCAGAGAGAAAAAATAGAACAGTTGTTGAGATGGGTAGAAGCATGCTCAAATGCAAGAACCTACCAAACAAATTCTGGGCTGAGGCAGTTGCAACTGCGGTGTATGTGTTGAACATTTCACCAACAAAAGCTGTGATGAATAAAACTCCATTTGAGGCATGGTTTGAGAGGAAACCAGGGGTAAGTCATCTAAGAGTATTTGGATGTATAGCCTATGCATTTGTCAATCCACAGAAGAGAACCAAGCTTGATGAAAAATCTGAAAAATGTATTTTCATCGGGTATTGTACACAGTCCAAAGGCTATCGGTTATACAGTCCAGATAATGGAAAAATCATGGTGAGCAGAAATGTTTTGTTTGATGAAAAGGCAAATTGGAAATGGAATGAAGAAAAACAAGGAGTAGAAATTGTTAAATTTGCAGAATTTGATGATGTGGAAGATGAAGTACATCAACAGCCAAGCAGCTCAATTAGTTCAGATCTGAACAGCAGCAGTTCTGATCCTGATTTATCACAAGATTGTCCTGACAGAAGCCAAAACCCTGACCCTAATACACCAACAGTCAGAGTTTACAGCAGGCGTAATTTTGGTACTGACACACCCATAAGAAAAATGAAAACTGTGCAGGAATTGTATGAAGCAACACAAGTATTGTTTGTTGTAGAGCCTACAACCTTTGAAGAAGCAGCACAAACTGAAACATGGCATCAAGAATTGCAAGAAGCATTGGTAGCAGCAAGAACAATGGAAATCAAGCGTGCAAGTTCTGAAGAACAGAAGGCTGACATTCTGTTGAAGGCATTAGCAAGAGAAAAGTTTGAGGAATTCAAAATCAAACCTGGTATAACCAATTTTGTATCAAGGGGGAGTGTTGAATATTGAGACAAAATTAGAAGTCTGTATTTGTCATGTGTTCTAGAGTTAGTATTTCTATATTTAGTTGAGTTAGTGGAGAATGTGGTTTCCTTATTTACACTAGGCAGAAATAGCATGTAGTAGGGTTAGTGGATTCCTTATTTAGATTAATGTTTAGCTATAAATTCAGCAAGTTGTAATCTGTTTTATTAATGCAATAGAGTTTTATTTCAGCAGAAATACTTTTGTCTCTCTGTTGTTTATCTTCCAAAAAGAAATTCCAACAAATTTGGCAATAAGATATTGTAACAAATAAAGAAGGTATACCTAAAAAATTGTATGCTAAGCCAAGAAAAAAGTTACTAAATCCGGAAAGTTTGGAAATGTTCAATTTTGGCGGTCATCTGCCAACCTTCAAAAAACTTTCCTCACTACGGTTTGTAATGTTCAAAATTATTTCCTACTGGGTCCTTTTACAAGATTACTGAACATGGGACCAAAGTATTTATGGAAGTAATTGGGTTGGTAAGTTGGGGGGGGGGGGGGGGGGTGGGGGCACATGCATGTCCGGTCCGATCCGCATCAAGATTCATGTGCATTTAATCTGCACGAATCTTGAATTGGTCATGCAAATTGAACAGCTCCGACCGGATATTAGACCAAATTTGGTCATATGCCCATCGGACCACCCCCGATTCCTTCATGGAATTACCACTTGAGGCAACAAAAAGCGAATATTAACTTTATTGAGGTTCCTAGTGTAAAAAATGAGTAAGATTGTGCTAATATGCATATTACGGATCAATATGTGTTATGGATTGATATCTCTATATTTAAAGTTCTAATAGTCGGATTGATCCAAACCATTAAACATAATTTCCCTATGAAAATGTATTGCGAGATCAAATTTTACATTTTTCAGATTATTTTTTACTATTAATTTAGATAGATAGAAAATCACTGGTTTTGGATGGTAAACAAAATATATGTAAGTTTTGATCTCCAAATAAATTTTTCATAGTAAAAAATATGAAGATATGAATCCAAATCACGGATCGATCCGTAACATGCATATTACTCGTTGTGAG
Source organism: Carex kokanica (assembly GCA_025461125.1). Taxonomy (NCBI): domain Eukaryota; kingdom Viridiplantae; phylum Streptophyta; class Magnoliopsida; order Poales; family Cyperaceae; genus Carex; species Carex kokanica. The sequence goes on along the minus strand of JAJGRX010001283.1, from coordinate 1,449,995 downwards.
GTTTCTACATCCTACGGAACATCATGGACTAAAATTTTAAACTGAATAGAGCTCCAACATAGGATCAAAATCTCGTACAAATATAAAATAAATAAATAAAACACAAACACGAGTAAGAAAAAGTATCTTAAAAATTCACACCTGGCTAGCACAAAATTCGGGAAAAAGAATAGACAAATTATGAAAACCTGATAAGCGGATGTGGCAGAGCCAAAGACAAAATCAGAAGGGAAATCAGACCTAGTGAACTCCAAGCCAACCGCTCTCTCCAGTACAACCAAACAGCACAATACTCCGACGAACAAGTGCGCTCTTGCGCCTTCCATCTTTAGACAAACTCTGGACTGTTGTTTTTCCGATCCAATTAAAATTTATATCAGAATTCACATTTGATAGAACAATTAAAAATGTGCATTATTAATGCGTGCTGGCATTATATATGTTTAAAAATGTGCATGATCCATGCTTACGTTAATTATTTTCACATTTATTTGGTTAGGTGTCCACTCAGATCGGTACAAATTCAAACCTATATATGGTCAAACATGACAAAATAAAAAATGTATCATGCTTAAAAAAAATAACTTATCCGAAGCCAAAAAAATAATCATTATTTAGTGTCTCAATTTTTTTAATAGGTGAGAATCATCTTAAAATATATAACAACGGATATTTAGCTCAAAATAAAATATATATATAAATAAAAAAGTCTCGCCAGTACTCCGATGAACAAGTGTCGAACCAAACAGCACAATACCGCCTTCCATCTTTAGAGAAACGAGAGAGAGAGAGCTTCTACCAACTCTGCCAGGACTTTCAAAAAAAACAGAGAGAGCTTCTACCAAGTATTTTTCAAAAAGAGAGAGAGAGAGAGAGAGAGTGAGAGAGAAATAGGTGGGACAAGTAGCCTTTCTTTTGACTTTTGATTGGTGTTGAGAAAAGGAAGGAAAAATAATTGATAAGGCGGGTGTAGTGGACACGCAATGATGCAATTGAGTAGGACTGGGCTGTATATTAAGCCATTGATACAGACAGGTATAACTGATTCCAAGTTTCCAACCATACAAAGTAATTGATATGCCTACGGCTCCTCTCAAGGAAAAAAAAAAAAAAAAAAAAAAGTCACCGATACATGATGCAGACAAGTAGAACTGCCTCCACCATATCACGATATTTGATGCACAAGTGGGGTCCACAATTTTATGGTCCATAATGAAAATCAATCCGGTGTCTATTTAGAAATAGAGGATCCACTTTAAGATTTGTGTCATGTTAAAAGAAAAGTTTGAATTTAGTAATTGAACGTGTAGCTATGGGGGTGATCCAAATTCCCATATCAACAAATGTGAATTCAAACAATATTTGACCAAAAAAACCAGTATAAGGTCTTTGATAAGCAAGGATTCAATTCTGTATTAACTGCACCTGCTTCAGCATTTTTTTTCTTCAGCGTCTTTAAACTAATCATCGTTTCATTTCATGATTACACATGACATGATTCGATACTATTATTAGGTGGTTTCCGGCAAATGCTCAACCAGCCAAGCATCTCTCTATGAAAAAATATGTGTGGTGCATATATTGTAACCACATCTGTGGCTGCCTCAAAAAATCTTGAATCCAATTGAGAGTACTCATGAGATGATATATGGACAAAAGTTTTTATTTATATCAAGAACATAAAAATAATATTAGAGTATTAGATTAATTGTATTTATATAATTATATTTTAATTTCATAGAAGGAAGAAAATTAGGATCGAAAAAAATTTGGTTTGTTAGAAATCCTTTATGGCATATGCGCAGTAACGATATGGTATCTAAAAGATTCAAATTTTTTTTGCTTCTTTCAGATTTCAAAAGCAACTAAAAAAAATCGGTTTCTTTTATAAAATCAAAATATGAATCTGCAATTCATCTAATATCCTATATTATTTATATATAATTTCTAAAAATAAATAATTCTGATATGGACTTTATGTTTCTGAGCTGTTTATTCAATGAGAAATCCAGAATTGGTCGTCTCCTACTGAAATATTTTTAGTTACCACTCTAAGATTTCAAAATTCTCACCTTACCACCATTTTCTTCGAAATTCACTTTTTACCACCCACACAAGCTGGGCTTGCGCACCAAATATCTGTTTTTTATTTTATTAAGTTTTGTTTTGTCTCAAAATTGAAATGGGCGTATCTCGACGCTCGAATGTCCGATTTCAACATATGATCACTTTTCGAAAAGTTTGCGAGAAGAAGATATCAATTTTGAACTCGTAGTGTTTTTGAGAATTTCGGAATTACAAAAAAAAAATGCTCAAAACTTGAGTTGATGTTTCCAATTAAGTTTTTTGGGTCTAATTTTTTATTTTCTTGTTTTTTACCATACTCTTTTTTAGACATTGTTCATGAAATGTATGAAGTCTCCTATCTATATTTTGTTTGTTATATTTTTATTTTTTAGTTTAAATGTTATTTATGTAAATATTTTCATTTTGAAATTTAGTTTGTTCGTTTTTAGTATTCAAATTTAGGGTATGATATTAAAAAAACAGAGACAATAGCTGAGATTTAGTTTAGTATTTTATTAAAAAAAAATTATTTTAGTGTTTTCGTTTTGAGATTTTTCAAAAAAGAAGAAGTTAGTGTGCTAGTCTGGTCTGCGCACTAAATTGGTGCGCAAGCTTGGCTGGCGCACCAGCCCAATTTGATGCATAAGTCTAACTTGTGTGGGTGGTAATATATGAATTTTGAAGTTTTTATGGTAAAGCGAGAATTTTGAAGTTTTAGGGTGGTAAATAAAAAAATTCAGCGTATCCTCTTAGAAGAATTTATTATTGGGGCCTAGAGCCCTAGACACATCTCAGATATTTATGTGTGGTCAAAATTAATTATGAACAGTTGAACACCATGTATGTCTATCCTTTTTATGTGTGGTTAGGGGTGTAAACGGAGCGGATAATGCTGATACTAAATCTGTATCTGTTTTTCATTGAGCGGATACGAATACGGATACGGATAATAAACGGATATTAAAATCTAAAACCAAATCCGCCTTAAACGGATACGGATACGGAGCGGATAATCCATGAATACGAATTCGAATACGAACACAAAATGAATATTTGACGGATAATCGAGTTAATATGACATATATTAACTCTAAGAATAATAACATATAAAATTTCAGACTAACAGAATACTAGTATCGTGCCCATGCGTTGCAACGGAATATATGATTTGCATTGTGATCCGCCGTATACGGATATAGGAATACGGATGTAGGAATAAGGAAGTGAACAAAAAATTGATTTGCATTGTGATCCGCCGTATAGAAAATTTCAATTGGAGAAGGAGAAATAAGGAAACAAATAAATAAGAAAACGGAGAATTATATCGCTAAATTTTAGAGTCTGTTTAATTTTAATTGTAACGCATCGTGTGGCGGTATGTGTAGCGAGTATGTTTGTAGCTAAACTTAAACTTCTACACATAAAACAGATGCATTTAATCAAAAAAAAGATAGATTATGTAATTGGAGAGCTGAAATTAAATTCAAAAATTAATCTTTCAATCGTAGCCGTTGGCGGATCGGACACCCAACGTGCTTAATAATGGAATGGAGATATCTTCCCTATTTAAGAGTAGCGTTTGATTTTAATCAAATCAGTAACAATTTAAAAAAAAAACAGTAATAATAGTGTAATACACATTTGGTCATTAATCATCATTACTGACAATCTTTCCATTAAAAAAAGGATTATAGGAAAACAAACAAAGAGTTTCTACTTTTCGGCCTATAGCTCAGTCCCTTCCTTATTTATATAAAGGTCTTAATTGGAAAGTAGCCACATTTAAGCTTTTATTGGACCAAGAGATTAAGAAGGCAGCGAATGGAAATCGGCCCAGAAACAAGTCCGGACCCGAGGTGCTCAAGAAATTAGTCCCACTAGAAAAATATAGACGCTTATATATAACTTCAGTTCGTCAAACTGGAAAGAGATTTAGCCGACGGATATGTGCGGATATCCCCTCCGTTGATGGGTCTGTTGTATTATCCGTATCCGTTTCTGGGTATTTCTTGTCAGCCGTAATTATCTGGATCCGTATCCGATATTATCCGTACTTGTTTGATCCGGATTTGGATTATAAGCAGATTCGGAGTGGATATTTGTCTGATAATCCGAATCCATTTACACCCCTATGTGTGGTTCAAATTAATGGGACAGGTAGGTCGTGCATTAATAACTTTCGTATTAATGCTGGGGATCCGAAGCCCTAGGTTCGGAGCCACCTTCAAATTGGATCCATCCGATTATATTCATCTAAGAGATGTGTGATGTTGGAATTGACAAAAATCATCATCGCGTTAAGGACTGTATCTATGGTGAATATAAAAGCATAAACATATGAGAAAAGGTAATATCCACTTTCTACTTATGACATTCCTTTAATAAATTTTCTCAATTTGATCTGTCTCTCCATTTTTGAAAATTGAATTTTCGATCTCTCTTTCTCCCTTTATGATAAATTGATCTTGTTAGAAGGACTAAAGCGCATTGTTACAACGTAGGCATGGCTGGAGTTAATCGATGAAGTAATTGAAGAAGAAGATGAGTCTCGTATTTCACTTAACTGTGAAACACAGTACAGATACCTCACCTAGTGAGTAGAGAAGGTTAGTTTTGTAATTTTTTATTGTTTTGTATATACAAAGAATTGCAGTACTAAACAGGGGCGGAGCCAGACTTTCAAAGTATGAGGGTCAAATTTGAATGGAGGTCAATCATATAATATTTTTGTGCTCTGAATGGGGATCAATTTTACAGTATTCGTAACATTTTACTCTAATTACATAGAAAATTATGTATAAATATAAAAAAATTGAAAAAAAAAATGGGGGTCAATTGACCCCCATCTTCTGTTATTGGGTCCGCCCCTGGTACTAAACACCTCATGGTTGAATACTATACTTAATTTATTTGTTTCTTCATTATTAGATAATTCTATAAATGTATTGCTGCAAAAACAACTCTACAAGTACATACAAATTAACATTGCAATGTTAACCAATTCGGATCTCGCATTCTATCAAGGTTTGTCATTGCTGATTTTAAATTTTCTTATCAGCTGCTAGTAAATTCTCTAGCATCTTTTCTCATTTCCCGTTATTAGATGGTTTGAATTGCTTAATACTTTAATTGTAGTTTAATTATATATTTTAAGATGGTTTGCATGTAAATGATTGAACATGAAAATTTAAACTAGGTTGACACGGCCAGAGAACAATAGAAAAAGGGGAAATGAACCTTTCGCTTGATGAACCTGCTTACTTGTGTACCTTTACCTCAAACTCGCCAACACTCCTTTCACCCTTCAATTCGATTCCTCATTTTCATTCATTTGTTTCACATAACTAGCTTTCCTTTAATTTTTAGTGTGTGCACAACATGGTTCCATAAAATGTACTATCTTTCTCTTCCCTTTTTCCAGAGTGCTAAAATGAGATGCCTCCTACCAAAAACCTTGCTTGATATCGGTTTTTCAGTACCAGTGAGAAGGATCACTGTACCAGTACCAAGTGTGCTACTTATATCATCCGAAAACCTTGCATGATATAAATCTATTTTTTAGGACCTTTTGATCCAGCGAAGAGCATAGGCAAATGGAGGCATGTTACAAACATCATCCGAATTTTCTCCAATGATAAGCAGTGTCATGTTATACTTTTATAAGTAGGGTTATGTTTGCTTTGATTCGTATGAAATGTTATGTTTAATGGAAAACATTTATGTTATTTATTGGTAATTTATTTTGTTTAGTGATAAGAATTATGTCTCATTGTTAAACATAATAGTATGTGTTTTTTTAGATTAGTTGTGATGTTTACAGTATTTAGGGAATCACCTTACAAAGTTTTATAGTAAGGTTTATAGAATTCAATACATAAAATTATAGTTTTGGGATGCAGTACATCAAAAAAATAAAATTCACAAATTACAATTTAGTTTACAAAACTCAAAACTTAAGTTTACAAAGTTATGTGATAAGATTTACATAATTCAACATAATTGAAAGAAGCATTTAGATGCAGAATTTAATAAAACTAAAATTTTGAAAAAAAAATTGATATTTGAAACTTTTTTACCGGTTTACAGTATTCAACGAAATTCTCTACAGAGTTATGTAATAAGGTTTACATGATTCAAAACAATGGGAAGTAGCATCTAGATATGATTACGAGATTCAAAACAATTGAAAAAATTTTGATTTTTTTTCACTGTATATGTTTACAGAATTTTAAAGTGGTTCCGGTTAGTTACTAGTTTTGAAAAATTATTAGAGATCTTCTAGATATGGTTCTAGTGGCCGACATTTTTAAAAATACCCAAAGTTAAATAAAGATTAATAAAAATGCCCATATGTCGCAACTTTTATTAAAAATGCTTAAACCGGCCATTAAATGGCCATTTATTAAAAATGCCTTAAACGGCCATTTAATGGCCGGTCCCCCAATTTATTTATTTTTATTAAAGAGGGGAACCGGCCATTTAATAGCCGATCCCCCATTTTTTTTTTTTTTTTTTAGAGACAAGTAGATAAAATCCTGAAATCTAGCACTAAAAAATCGAATTGTTTTTTTAATATTTGTTAGATTACTTTTTTGATAGCATATTTATACTAAAATACGCTAAATTACTTGAAATTATGTTAATTTATGCTGATTGACACTATATTACTTTAAATTATGTTAACTTTTTTTTAAGAGACAAATAGCTAAAATGCGGAAATATCACACTAAAAAATCGAATTTATTTTTAAATATTTGCTAGATTACATTTTTTATATATAATTAGCATATTTATACTAAAACACGCTAAATTACTTGAAATTATGTTTATTTTTGTTGAATTACACTAAATTACGCTAAATTACAATAATTATGTAGAATAATTCTAGAATACATTAAATAACGCTAAATTACGTATGAATGGGGATGATATCTTCACTAAGAAAGCGAAAAACAACGACGAAACTTCAAACGGCCATAAAACGGCGCTCGAGTGTCCGATTTCAGCAAATGACCACTTTTCGGAAAGCTTGTGAAAATATGCATGCGTCAGAACCGGCAATGCTGAATTGTCAAATTCAGAATCGTCAAAAAACAAAAGGAAGAGTCTCAAAACTTCAGTTGAAGTTTCCGATTAAGATTTTCATTTCTATTATTCAATCTACGTAGCTCAGTAAATTAGTTATATAATGAACTTGTAGAATACCAATTTTTATTATTTTTGGAATTTTTTTACTATTTTTTATGATTTATGAAAGATGGCACAAAATCAGCCCTATTCATACGTAATTTAGCGTAATTTACCGTATTTTAGCATAATTCTACATAATTATTGTAATTTCAGCATAAATTAACATAATTTCAAGTAAATTACCATATTTTAGCATAATTCTAGTGTAAATATGCATAAATTAACATAATTTCAAGTAATTTAGCGTATTTTAGTATAAATATGCTATCAAAAAAGTAATCTAACAAATATTTAAAAAAATAATTCGATTTTTTAGTGTTATATTTCAGCATTTTAGCTATTTGTCTCTAAAAAAAAAAATATCACAGGACTGGCCATTAAATGGCCGGTCGGGCTTTTTAATCGGGACTGGCCATTTAATGGCCGGTTTGGACATTTTTAATAAAATTGCAGCATGCGGGCATTTTATTAATCTTTATTTAACTTTGGGTATTTTTAAAAATGTCGGTCTAGTGGTTCTGGTCAAAGGTCTAAAAGTGATCCCGGTCAAAACAGTTAAAGTTGTTAAAGTGGAGGTTAAATTGGAGATTTATTGAGGACCACACGGTTTATAGGATTCATTGAATTGATTTACAAGATTTAGTATTGAAATTTACAGAATCTCTTGAATCCGGAGATAATCCGGGAAACTGGTGTTCAGAGACTGTTAGCAACTTCCTAAACATATATACCTGAATTCATGGTTTTCTTAATTGTATATAGGGTAATTATATGTTACCCCTTGATTCATTCTCCCATTTTTTCTCCAACTAACTAACTTCCTTTTCTAACTATAATAATCAATTTTAACTAACTAGTGGTCCCTACAAATTAATTAGTAGATTTTCTCCTTCTATTTCTTTCCTCTCTCCCTCCCTCTCCCTCTTCCACCTCCGCCTCCCCCTTCCACCTCTGCCTCCGCCCGCCTCTCCCACCTTCGCCTCTCCCTCTCCGCCTCCGCCTCTCCTTCTCTGCCTCTGCCTCCGCCTCCGCCTCACACAACGTGGATGAATACTTGTTCAATGATAGATGAATACTTGCATGACGAGGGTGAATACTTGTGCAACGAATAACTCGAAAGTATGTCATCATGGATCTCATTTTAAAGAGAAAATTATGTAGAAGACGTTCGTGGTTTTAGATTTGCAAAATTCCTCACAGATCGTTAGAAATATTAGTTAGATTGAACGGAGAAAAAAAAAATCACCTCTACAAACATGTAAAAGATGGGTGTGATATGTCCAGTTTTTTTTAAAAATACTTGATATATCAGGGTGAATACTTGATGTATTACATGTGAATACTTGTTCAATGATAGATGAATACTTGCATAACGAGGGTGAATACTTGTGCAACGAATAACTCGAAAGTATGTCATCATGGATCTCATTTTAAAGAGAAAATTATGTAGAAGACGTTCGTGGTTTTAGATTTGCAAAATTCCTCACAGGTCGTTAGAAATATTAGTTAGATTGAACGGAGAAAAAAAAAAACCACCTCTAAAAACGTGTAAAAGATGGGTGTGATATGTCCAGTTTTTTTTAAAAATACTTGATATATCAGGGTGAATACTTGATGTATTACATGTGAATACTTCATGTATTATAGATGAATACTTGATGTTGTTTTCACTTGCGGTGACGGTTATGCGGTCCCCACGGTAGTTAGTGATGGCGGTTGTGCGGTCCCCCCCACTTAATTACGCATTTTCTTTTGTTTTTAGCGGACGGTAGTTGTGGTACCCTACTATTTCCGCGTAATTAATGCTCTTAATGTCGTAATATTTCCATATATAATTCTTTCTCAAAGATGAGTACTTTTATTTATATAGATGAATACAACTCGTGTTAAGGGTCAATACTTTTTCGCAAATCGTCCCCTACTAATTCCACCACTTATCTCCGCATATTACTGTGGTCCCCTACTTATCTGAAGTCGCGGTTGTGCGGTCCCACCATACCTTCATGTACTCTTTACACTTACACGACGAGAATGCATACTTGTTCAATGAGAGATGAATACTTGCGTACGAGGTGTGAATACTTGCGTAACGGACACCTCGAAAGTATGTCATCATGGATCTCATTTGAAAGAGAAAATTATGTAGAAGACTTTCGTGGTTTTAGATTTGAAAAATTCCTCACAGATCGTCGGAAAAATTAGTTAGAGTGAACGTACAAAAAAAAACCACTTCTAAAAACGTGTCAAAGATGGGTGGTAATGTTTCCTTATATAGTTATTTCTCAAAGATGAGTACTTTTCTTTACATGGATGAATACTTGAGTTTACAATGGTGAATACTTGTGCGCAATCTATCCGCTGCTGTGGAGGCATTTTTGGTCCCCTTCTATTTCCCAATAATTAACGGTTTACTGTGGTCCCCTACTTATTTCAACGGTTATTAACGGTTTACTGTGGTCCCCTACTTATTTTCAGTTGGGGGAAAAGTGGGGGATTGATGGCGGGGGAAGGTTAGGCCCTCCCTTGTATATATGATCGTTATCAATCTGATTCTTTCATAAAAGCAATATCTTTTAGAGAGTCTCTTTCATAAAAGCAATATCTTTTGGAGAGTCTCTTTTGATTCTTTCATAAAAGCAATGTCTCCGTCATTATGCACAATTCATTTATGTGCTCCTTCTCCTTGCAGTTTTTGTCTCCAATTTCCGCTCGGTAGTTGAAATGCACCAGTAAGAGATGCGTAAATTTCTAATGAGAATGTACACTCAGAGAATAGATGCCTAATTGATTCACCACTTGCTTTGCACAACACACACATGCTTGAAAGATTCCACCCTCTCTTTTGCAGGTTCTCAGCCGTCAGTATCTTTTCATGATATGTCAACCAACCAAAAATTTTAATTCTCGGAGGTACCTTCATTTTCCAGACCTTATGAATTTTCACTGCATTTCCTGATTCTTCTTTCAGTTTTTGATACATGGATTTAACCGAGAATTGCTTTGTGTTTGTCAAAGTCCATTCGACTTCATCTTGTGCTGTTGTAATGGAGCTTGATCTGCCATTATGTCCTGTAACTGCTGGTACTGTATGAGTACCTATGATTGCTGTACCGGTCCAACAATTGTCAAAAGTTCTGAAAATTTTTGTTGGAATGCTTGCTGTACTGTCACCTTCTTGTCTGAAGCTTCTTCATATAAAATTGGGAGTTCTCTATAAAGAAAACCATGCCCCCAATCATGTTCCAAGAAACTTATCCTTGTACCATCCCCTACTATTCTTCTCATAGAACACTCACAAAAACTTTGAACTGTTTTGAGGGTTTTTTTAAAAAAGTTGCAATCTGGCAAGTCTCTTGGTCTGTCCATCTGAAAAAAGGTTAAAAATAGTGATTTCCAAAGCCTTTCTTCAGATTTTATCCAATACCAATACCATTTTGCAAGCAACGCCTCATTGAAGACTTTAAGGTCGACTACACCCAAACCTCCCAACCTTTTCGGTGTACATACAAGATCCCAATTTGCTAGAGATATCCCTTTTTCATCACTTAAATTTCTCTTCCAAAGGAATTTCCTTCTTGTCTTGTCTATTTCTTGTATGACCCAGACCGGTAACTTGAAGACCGACATAAAATATGTTGGAATGGCAGATAAAACCGCATTAATCAAAACCAGTCTCCCTGCAATTGACAATTGCCTTGCAGCCCATCCTTGAAGTCTGTTGTTTATCTTTTGCATAAGAGGAAGGTAAGCTGTTTTTGGAAGTCCTTTGTCAGATAAAGGTAATCCAAGGTAATTGAATGGAAAACTTCCTCTTTTACATCCTAACACATTAGTCAATTGTTGCAAGAGCTGATTATCATCCGAGCTCAATAGTAATTCTGATTTCTCCATGCTCACTGCCAAACCCGAAATGTTTCTGAAAACCGTAAGTAAAATCTTCATAGCTTGTGCCTGCCTCATTTCGGGTTTCATGAAAAATAAGGAATCGTCCGCATACAACAAGCAGGGTCTCATTTGTAGAAAAGGTAATTGCCAATTCCCGCTTTGCACCAGTTTTGCCAACCATCTCGGGATGAAATCCATTGCCAATATAAACAGAAGAGGAGATAAAGGATCCCCTTGACGAACTCCTCTTTTTAATTGGATCCTCTTGCCTAGCAATCCATTGATAATAATTTGCGAACTTCCTCTCAGTACGCAATTCATCATCCAATGGATCCATTTTGATGGAAATCCGAGCCCCTCTAAAATTTTGAGCAAGAAATCCCAATTTACCATATCAAAGGCCTTATGTATATCAGCTTTGAACAAAGCAATTGGAATCTGATTCTCCTTCGCAGTTCTTAGAACCTGTTGTGCGTATAAAAATCCCTCTGTGATCTGCCTCCCTTTTACAAAGCCCGTCTGATTGTCGTTAACTAATTGACTTATGTGAGGTTGAAGTCTATTAGCTAAGATTTTAGAAACCATCTTCTGTATCCCATGTAACAAGCTAATTGGTCTAAAATCTTGTGGCTTTTTAGCTTCCTCTTTCTTTGGAATTAACACTATATAAGACGTGTTAAGAGAATCCAATGTCCATCCGTTGTCCAAAGTTTTTTTGATCGTGTTGTGTATGTCTGGGATCAAGACGTCTTTAAATTCCTTGTAAAATTCCCCGGTAAAACCATCCGGACCGGGACTCTTGTTTGGGGGCCAATCTCTGATGACTGTCTCAACTTCTTCCAATGTTACAGGTTCAATTAAGTTTTGTAAATTGAGCCTTGAATTGTACAAATTTCTCCAGTTTACTGTTGGCATTGCATCAGAATTGCTCCCCATTAATTTGACATAAAAGTCCCAAAAAATATGCGCCTTCATTGCTTGTGTTCTATGTATTTGACCCTCATGCTCAACTACTTGTATCGTGTTTGTTCTTTTGGAAGATGATGCCAAAGAATGAAAATACCTTGTGTTACGGTCTCCATTGATTTCCCACTTGACCTTCGCTCTCTGCCTCCAAATGTCTTCTTCTAATACTGACAATTCAACATACCTTCTTTTAAGTGTTAAGTGCATCCACTTCTCCAATTGCGTAATTCTTCTCACCTCCTGAACTTTTCCAATCCAATCCATGAAGTTTCTACAAATGAGTAACTGCTCTTTCACATTTCCAATCTTATCCCTTGTCCACCCTTTTATCTGAGATTGTAAATTGCAGAATTTTTTCTGTAATTCTGCGGGTGAGGATGCTACCTCCACTTCCTGCCAACTTTTCCTGACAAAATCCTTGAAAGACCCAAACTTCAACCAAGCATTTTCGAATCTGAAAAATACTGACCTTCTAAACTGTGTAGTGGCAGTATAGATTAATGGTGTGTGGTCCGAAGAGGTATTCGCCACTGCTTCCTGTTTTGAATTCGGAAATGAAACACTCCAGCTTACCGACATCAAGAATCTGTCCAACCGGGCCATTGTTGGTTGATCTCTGTGATTCGACCAAGTGAAGTTCTTTCCACTTAAAGGCAAATTGATAAGATCCATCTCCATTAATAAATCTGCGAACTTTACTGACTCTCTCCAATTACTGCTATTCAGATTCGTCCTTTCCTCTTGCAACAGGGTGACATTGAAGTCACCGCATAGCAGCCAAGGGATCTCATCAGAGGGCCTGATTTCCAGAAGTTCTTGAAAGAAAGACCTTCTTAATGTAACTGATGTAGGACCATAAACCAAAGTGAGCTGAAAACGATCCCCATTGTGTTCCAGTGTTACTGTGACAGTGTACGTGCCCTTAGAAGACTGTATTAGCTTGTATTTCGAACTCCATAGAACCATTACTCCACCCCTAGTTCCCTCTGCCTCCAAATATGCACTTTCTTTGAACCTCCTTCCACATGTTTGTGAAATAATTGTACTATTCACACTACTCAATTTCGATTCTTGAAAGCACAACACATCAGGCTTTTCAAGTAATACCGTTTGCCTTACTGCCAGTCTTTTCTCCCTCTCATTTAGTCCCCTAACATTCCATGATAACACTTTAATTTTAGAGGCGTAATCCATAAAAACTAAAAATTATCTCTTTAATAAACAGACACAGGAATCCAACATCCCTTACAGACAAAAGACTTATCTTCCCAATACTATCCAAAAATTCCATCAACTTCTTCACCCCCAGATTTCCAAAAACCGACACAACGCACAGCTGCTCTTTCATCACAATAGCAGCATACAAAACTAGAAAATAAAAGTAAAACTTGCATAAACTTAACATTAAAACATAAAAACTTCTTCTCTTTTTTTTTTCCACAACCATAACTAGTGCTTAAACTTCTCAACTTCAGCCCATGACTATCTTAGCAACCTCCTCATCGATCTTACCAGTCATTTCAACTCCTGCCATCTGTATCAGCAGTTCAGCCTGCTGCATATCCAACGGGTTCAGCGACTGTTGATACTCTAGCCTTGCCTTCTTTGGTTTATTCACCCTCTTGTTGTATTGCTTTCTTCCTGAGTCATATCGCACCCTTTCTTGCGGATACTTTTCCCTGAGCCGTACACTTCGGCGAGTTGTACCTTCTTCTGGAGCTGTAACCTGAGCCACTGAATCATTCATCTGAGAGTTATCAACCAAGCCATAAATGGGATTTTCATAACCTGGTGGAGGACCTTGAATAAATTCCTCTGCATGGCCCTGATGAGAATCCTCTGCGTGGCCCTGAAAAATTTCCTTGTGTTGATCTTGAGGCCCCTGTAAGGCCTTTACTTCCCTTGGGCCCGTGCAAGCCCGAATTCCTTTTTCAATCTTTTTTGTTGGCCCGTAATTATTATTGTTGAGAACTTCCCAAAAAATGATTTTAGAATTAATTCCACCTTGATCCCAGCGCAATGTTTGAAATTTTTCATAGAAAGTAAAAGCCATTCTTCCAGAAAAGATTTTAATCTCCGAAAAAACGGTATTATGCATTAATTGCATTGTTGGTTTCCAAAAAGAAAATTTGAAAATACTCACACCTGATTGATTGAGAACCTTCGCCCCTCCTACTAGCAATTCACACTTTTCTGGTTTTGCAAGAATTCCTTTACTACTGACTGCTGTTTGCAGAAGTATTTCTGGTTTGTCTGTCTTTGACTCTTGGCCAGTCAAAGCTCCTGCTTGAGTTAAGGCGTTGTAAAGATTTGCAATCCAATCCTGAACTAACCTTGTCCAGTTTGAACCTGCACTAGAGAGAGCCCTTCCGGCTCCATTTCCTCTGTTTTCACCATGTCCTCTGTTTCGACAGTTACCCGGTGGACGTTCTTCCTGATTACGGACCCTCCTTCCTCCTTGATTTCCCCTACCCCTTCCTCCTCCACCTCCTTGGTGTGGAGGCGGAGGATTGTCACGAGACAGCCACCCATCTAGTTCAACCCTAATATCCTTCTGATACGGATTGACACTAAGGTTTAAGTTGAGAGGTATTTCACCAGCATCTTTAGTAGCCACCAAAACGGTCAAGTATTCGTAATTACCATTTGAAAAATAAGGAGCAATCCTTAATGGGTATCCAAAACCTGACAGCAACTGATTTATGTCCGCCTTATTCCAATGTTGTAATGGTGCCCCATGAACCCTTATACGTGCCCTTGCACTTAATGGATCGAAAGCCATCTGAAGTTGAGGAGAGTAAGGATGAAGTTCAATATTGATACCATTACCAATGTAGAAAGTGGCCCGATCTATTGCTGCCTCGGCCATGTCCTCATTTGGAAAGATGAGAATGACATCTCCAAAATCCTCATTAATCACGAAGATACCAAAGTCGTGTGGGTCTCTGTGAAATTGTCTTGCCATGCAATTGGCCACCCTCTGCCTGAAATAAGGATCAGCCGCCCCTGGTCCTGCAAATATGAATTCTGATTGGAGAAGAAATTGATTTGTCGGGTTGAGTTCCTCTTTTGGCGCTATGTACACATTCAAAGAGTTGGGCCTCCTCTGCCAAACATCAGCAGCCGCATTCATTGGCACTGTTAACCAATCTCTAGGGACTTCCATGTCGGTGCTTCGAACTATGGTAGAAGTTTGCAAGTTTTGCTGAATAGGAGGAAGATTTCTTGTTTGGGGAGCTTTGGTGCGAGTTACTGTGCTCCTTTGTCTAGTATTAGCTTCCTTTTTATAGAATGGCTTCTGATCTTGAAACCTCTTCGTATTCTTTGACAATAACTCTGGACATTGTCGAATAATGTGCCCTGCCATGTTGCAATGAAGGCACCTTCTTTGATTCTTGCAAACCAGTTGTATGTGACCCTTCATTAGGCACCTGAAGCAACGCTGTTGCTGCCTTAATTTTTTTGCATGCAGTTGAAGAGGTGTCTGTTGGATTCCCCTAGGCTGTTTTGGTTGGGAATTAACTCTTTTTCTTCTCCTGGTAACCAGAGTCCAACCTTCAGAATCGTCATTATGATTTAGAATACCAAGAGTTGAACTCTTAAAATTCTCTTTTGTGATTGGTTCTTTGTTGCGATTGCTGTTGGGAAAAGTTTGTTTGGTTTGACTGGGGTTTTGCATTGAAAAATTATTGCTTTGTAATCGAACTTGTTGCTCTAAAATTCTTCTGTTATCCTTTTGTACGATGTGAAGAACTGGATGCTCCCCTATCAAGAGAGTACTGTTGTCTTTCATTCCTTCGATCTGTACTAAGGGTAAAAGAAACTTCTCCGCTAGAACTCTATTGTCTTCTGGTTCTCCAGCTGTATCCTCCTTCCCTATGTCGGCTTCAGTTGGTCTTCCCACGATGGCTTCCCTCGATGGCCTGTCAGATCTGGGTTTTTGTATTCTTTGTAGAATAGTCGGAATGGAAGTGGCGGATCGGTTGGATGGAATGGTCTTGCTATGAATGGTTTCCAGCTGTGCTCCCTTGTTCTTCAAGATTGCCTCGGAATCGCCTTGGTCTCTCGTCTCTAAGTCGCCTTGTGCTCCCTTGTTCTTCAAGATCGCCTCTGAATCGCCTTGGTCTCTCATTCTCTCAAAGAGACAATTTTTGATATAATCTAGTTAATTTGATATAATCTGTTTTTTATACAATGTAATGAAGTACTTTTTTCTTTTTCTTTTTACTTTGTGAATCTATGTTGAAACTAACCTATGAAATATCTAAAATAAACTAAAATGAAACTAGTTTGAAGCTAATATAAATTGGCGCTAGCCACTGAATAATAATTAAATTTGGTAGCAACCAATTAGTATAATCAGTGTTCTAAATAGCGCGCTATAGCATTTTTGGACCCCAAACGCTACGCTATGACATCAAAATGCGCTATTTGCGCTACGGCCACTATAGCGTCCGCTACAGTGCAATAGCGGTCCGCTATTTGCGCTATACAATATGGGTTTTTTTTTAAGCAATTTATATGGGATTTAAATAAAGATAAAAAAAAATCTCAAACCGAAATTGAATTTGTTGCTACTTGCTACAGATAAATCAATTTGAAATTGAGAATAAAAATTGAAATTTGAATAGAAAAAAAGTCCAAACCGAAATTAAAATTTGAATAGAAAAAAAATAGATTATGTCATGAATCATGATGCTTAAGATATTTTTAATAGGAAAAATCGATAGTTTATGATATTACTATGGATATTTTGAACCGCAATTTGGACTTTGTACGGGTTCAATATGAATATTATAATTTCCTAATTACTTTGGTATTATTTATTGTTCTATAAGACTTTAGATAATGTTGATATTTAGAACAAATATTGAATATACGAAATGTAAAAAAAAAACGCTATTTGGAATAGCTTCCGCTATAGCGACGCTATTTGCTATAGCTTTTTTTTTAACCTTCCCGCTACGACGCTATAAATGCTATTTAGAACCTTGAGTATAATATATCTACATTAAGCATTCACAAGAATTCACACATTATTGCTTAACGAGGAATTAAAATTTGCTAATTTTTGTAAAAGAGAAAAATATGTAAGAAAACAATTGCAATCTTATTTTCAGTTTTACATATATCTCTATTTATAAAAGAAAAATAAAAACTAGCCGTTGCACTATTAATTACAATTACTAACCACTAACCACTAACTCCTAGCCTATTAATTACATGACACTAATTCCTACAACTAGCCGTTACAATTCAAATTTGTAACTAGCCGTTATTTTTAACACTCCCTCTCAAGCTACGAATGTATATATCATACAATCCTAGCTAGGAATAGTAAACTTAATTAATTGGTCAATTGGTTAAATGTTTGGGTGAATGTATTTGGGTTTTCTAGATAGAAAAAATGTTTAGTTTTTCTAGTGTCATGTTTGAATGTGCAATTCATGCACTTGATATTTGTATCATGTTTAATGACATTTATTTTCTAGGGTATTTAAAAGGCACCATATAACATATAAATATAGAGGTTGTCATTTGTAATATATAAGAGAATAAGATAATATTGATCTAAGAAGTTAAATTTCAGCCAACAAATGTTCTCAATTCCAATATTAAATTATACTAAGTTTGTCTCATATATTAAATTTTGAGAATTCCTTATACATAAGAAAATTACTAAATCCACAATACAAGTAGCTAATTTTGCTAGAAAACCTAATAATATATATGAAATAGAAAAAAATGAAAAAAGGGCAAAAAAGCACACGATATTATTGTTCAGCATGGTAACCTTCATCTGACAAACCAGTTGTTAAAATAGAGCCATTATTTTTTAAGAAATTTGAGTACCAATGAGCAGAGAGCCTCGGCGTTCTGGTCTTCTCTTTAGACTCGAAATCAACCGAGTATAACCCAAAAGTCGTGTCATACCCCGCAAGAAATTCAAAAACGTCTATGAAAGACCATACAAAGTATCCTCTTACATTTGCACCATTCCTGTAAATCAAGGAATATTTAACTAATTAAGAATTTAAGATAAATGATGGTTTCTCTGAATTATTTAAGGCTAACAGTTTTGGCCAGGAAAACATCATTTGATGAGTATCAAAAGGGAAGATTTCAAATTCACCAATGTCAAATGCTGGAAATATCACTTGTACCTCTATAAAACATGAACAATATTTCAAGTACTGTTGTCCCAAATAAACTATCTCAAGCTGATTAAACTACTGTCCCTACATCATGGATCGTAGTTATGCTGCCAACTAATTTGTTAGAAAGTGGGAGAAAGTATGAGGATGATACAAAGTTCTTTCTCTATGTTGTTTGATTCCCAAATTTTTTATCCCCTCTTGTTCTCCTCATTTTATTTCACCATTTGAGGGAGAAAGAAATATCCCACGTACATTGTTATGGTTATAATAAATAATAATGATCATCTGAATGTACATCCACATTTTAAGATGATCATCAGAATTCAAAACTTTAGATCCAGCTTGCGCAACGTGTGCTGGGTCCTCAGAGGATGTTATTCACTTCATGTTCCATTGCCCATTTTCTAGAGCATGTTGGTTTGTGAGCCCAATTATGCTAAGGTCGGACGAATTGCAGGAGGATTTTGATGAAATCTTGAGAAATCTGGCCGCCAATCTCAATGACCAGCAATGGATGGACATGGCCAATGTAATGTGGGCACTATGGAGATGCAGAAATGATAAAATATTTGGGGTTAAAACACCAGATATTGAGGTTTTCAACCGGTACCTACGCTCAATCTCTGTTGAAACAATGTTGGCGGCTAAGAAGCAATCCATGGCATCCGCCCCTCATGAGCATCTAGTACAAAGCCAATTTGAGTACTTCTGTTATACTGATGGCTCATGGACCACAGGATGGGAAGGTGGTTTCGGGTGTGTAATCAGGAAAGGTGAATCACTAACAGCCTACAAAATTGGAGGAGTACTGGCTTCATGCGCCATGCAGGCTGAGGTGGAGGCTCTGAAACAAGGAATGAAGCTGACACAACAATTGGGTATCCGATCATGCCTATTCCACTCAGACTCAGAGTCACTGGTTAGACTGGTATCACAAAGCATGCCACCAACTGAGACAGATTGGAGGGCGTTCCAAGAGGTCTATGACAGCTGGTAATTCTTGCAGATAAATGCGGGCTTTAAGATTACTCATATACCGAGAGGTCACAACGAGTTGGCCGATTACCTTGCTAAGAAAGGAAGAATACTAAGAGCGGAATACTTGGGTTTTTCTTTTCCTTTGTTTGGGCAATAGAGTACTGATACCTGTTTAGGCTTAAAAATTCTTGGGGAACAGGTACAAGATGTAACAGTTACATCTTTGTTTGAAATGAATATACTGCCTACGGGCGCTTTCTCTCAAAAAAAAAATATATATATCATGAATAATAATTTTTTATTCTTAGAAAGTAAAAGAGTTATTTCCAAGTTCCAATAATAGTATTAAATTGAGTATCTTTTATATAAGAAAATTAATTTAGGATTAACTGACAACCACTTGTCTTGGCAATCTTAACAATAATTTGTCAAAACATGCCAAAAATAATTTTTAAAAATAGAAAAGAAAAATATAGACGTGTTATTTACCTTATAGATTGGTTGTTTATCAAATTTTCAAATGCCATGAAATATGGACCGTTACAAATTATCATGTTATTTGATGAATAGTGAAAATTTTGTATCAAATTTCATTATTTACATTATAAAGTATAGATTATATTTTACTCACGGGATTTCGGAATTATTAGTTTTTTTTTACGGGTGTCAAGATTGTCAAACTAATCCATTGTTAATGGAGGGCCCAAGAAAATTTGTACCATAGTCTCATTCATTATTCTAAAAATCTTTGTATTTAATGAAAACAATTTCTTTCCATCTTATAAGTAAATTGACGAAAATACTCATTTTTTCTTATAACAAGTAAAATTAGTATTTCTAAAATTGAACTTTTAGCCTACTAATATATGCTAAATTTTGATGCACCTAATTTTTTTTTATGTACGCTAGAAGCACCCAAATAATAATAATATTAGTAGTAGTAATAATAGTAATAATTAACAATATTAATATTTCCAGTGTAATTCTTATAGTTCTTTTTTCCATAACTTACATAACATCAAATTGTTTTGTTATCATTATTGTTACTATTTTCAATGATGATGTTGTAATAATTATGATTACTAACATTATTATTATTATTATCGTTTTCATATTGTTATTATCATTTTATTATTATTTAAACAATAAGATTTTCCAAATTCTTGACTGTCACATATCAAACATGTCAACAAGAAAAAATAATATAAGAAATTTTATATTCTAGAACTCTCTTTTTTTTGAAAGTAAGGCAACTTCACTTCAAAGAAATTTGGAAGTTAAAGGGCACTACATAGGTGTGATTTCTTATTTTTCAGGGGTATGAATCATATTTTTGATGTCTAGTTGTGGCACAAATGACAACACAAGGAAAAGTAAATGGGTCTACCTGATAGCAGTAAGAGTGCTTCCAATAAACCCGCTTAGAAAGTCGATCCGTGCTTTATCCTCTAAACTGCTCTTAGTTGTCATTGCCCATCCTTATTACAAAAATTTATGGATAATATATATCAAGGCAGTATAACTTTTAAGCTTGAAAATGAAAAAAACAATTAAATCTATGTGATTCCAAAATTGGATTCAAATTGAAGAACAGAATAAAGTCTCGAGAATTCAGATTGAACTCTCGTCTTTTCTATTTAGAAAAGAGTAAGATTCAATTATATATATTGTCAAAATAAACAAGATTCTTCATGTTGCCTATATCAGATTTCTTAAGAAGTCTGGATACCTCTGGTTTAAACAATTTCCCAATTTGATAAATATGGATTTTTTTTTTCATTTTCCATCTTCAAACGAGAAATCATATTTAATAGCATGGATTCTAATGAGTATTTTTTTCCCCAAAGATATTGATTCTTCTAGATGACTATAATTTGCTTTTATGAATTTGTCTATATCATAAAAATAATGATAAAGTCTCGAGAATTCACGATTGAATTCTTGTTTTTCTTTTTTTATAGGAAAGAGTAAAGTTTTATATATATTGTCAAAATAAAGAAGATCCTTCATGTATGTTGTTTGTATCAGATTACTTAAGAAGTCTGAATACCTTGGTGTACTGTAAACAATTTCTCAATGGAACAAGTGTGGAAATTTTCTCAAGGATTTATCCATTTCTATAAAGCACAACTTATTAAATGGAATACTGGTATATTTAATAAAACTAACCATTTTCCTGGATATATAAAGGAGGATTATCATAAGTTGCTTTTAAGTACTCTAGCATATGCTCCAAACCATCTGGATCAGGCACAATATTACTTGGATCGGGGATGTACTGGAATCAAATTCATCAAATTACAACTTGGAAATAGTAAATAAAATAATAAAATAGCATACAACATAAACTTTATTGATTTAGAAATTATGAAAAAAAAACCATGTATCTTCTAAGAACATTACCTGGCCACTTGGCATTATATTCCTGCTAACTGCATAAAAAAATATCAACATAAAACGTGCCATTCCAATTAGGCATTCTCAATAAAAAAAAAGAAATTAAATTCAAATATAGTAGAAAAAGAACTAACTTGAACTTTGAGTAAAAGTATCAGCACCAAAGTCACGTGGGCCCAAGTTTGTATTATTGGAGTCATCCATGATATAGACAGAAGTATAGTGATTCAAGCCGATAAAATCAAAAGCACCCCTCAACATTTTAGATTGATACTTCGTAAAAACTGGGAGTCTGGGACCCACTATTTTCTTCATTATTGGAGGGTAGTCTCCGTAAGTTAGGGGATCTACGATCCTAAGGTTAGATAATTTGATAGCATGAGTTATTAAGAACTTTCCTGAAAGAAATACTTGCATAATAAAAAATAACAAATTGGACACAAGAAAGTTTCATCTCCATGACAAGACAAACTTTTGTTATATGAAATGTCAATACTTGTTAGGACAATTATCATCCTTGATAGCAAAGACTGCCATGTTTATAATTTTTACATTCAAATATTGTGGTTCTATAAATGTATTACTATATAAGGAGGCAGTGCAATAGGCACACAGACTAGAATATATTGAGATATTTTTCCTCAATTGTGAAACGAAACCTCATCAGTTGCCTGTTGAATTATAAAATCACCCAAAGTTGTTGGGGAACTCAGAGACAACCCAAGAACACAGAAAAATTATACCAAAAATGTGGATAGTAGTATTTTAATGGGTTGGAGAATGGATTTTTTCGAATAAGAACAGGACCTAGTAAAACAAAAGAAAAAAATAACATTTATAGGCAGTCATGAGTATCTAAGAAATGAAACTGGAACAAAAGGGATTACCTACCAACCAATGAAGAAATCGCAGTAAGACAAAAAAAATTAAGAAATGAATTCGGAAAAAAAGGGATTACCGACCAACCAACGTAGAAATCGCAGTATCTTTGCGCAGCTTCTTTGTCAGCATTTGAGTCTGAAAATGGATAGATCCCAAGAGAATATACATTTATCCCAACAATTCCGCCTTGCAACTCCTGCATGCAGATGCTAGCTTTTAGCATAAACCAGACCAGAGATGTACTGGTACAGAAGGAAACTGCCTCTATTGGTACTTACGGATTGGTATACAGAGGTAAATTATTCTATGACATCTACGGTAGGTGTTGAGCAATACAGATTTTCTGCAAAATTGGTACCAAACAGTGTTCTCACCCAAGCATCAATGTATGGTTAAATCAGAGGTCTGAAATAAAGAATTACATGATATTTGGTATGGTAAAGATTATAAACAGAGGCATGCGCCAAGAGAAGGTTGTGAACGACGACATAGGGTTCCACCGTAGAATTCCCGATGGTGCAATTTATGACCCCGAATGGATTCGAACAGTGTTGTGGAGGCCATATGCCCGAGTCATAACTGGCTATGCCTATAATGTTAGGCTCGTCCAAGGTGGTCCAGTACTTGACCCGGTCACCGAACTCTCTGAAACAGACATCTGCATATGCTGTGAAATCCTCTCTGTGCATACCATGATTTAGTACTTGTTAGAAGGTAAGATAAATTAGAGGTTATATTATAAAGGTAAATTTTGCAACTTAGCGTGGAGTTGGCATATTTTAATTCCCTTGTGTGTAAGAAACAAAATGCTTACAGAATTAAGTTATATAATTAAAAGGGCTATTAATTGGTCAAATAATTAAAAAATAGTTTTGTAAATAAATACAAAGCCAAGAAATTACATGATTTTAGGGCTCAACCAGCCTTGGTACTCATCTTCAAGTACTTGGGGTAGATCGAGTTGATAAATCACTACATGAATTTGAATTCCTGCATTTCAAAGCACAAAAATATTAGATGCTAATTGTTTGCTTTAATTGTTCTTCTTTCTCCCCAATACTAACCATGCTTGACAAGCTCGTCTATGAGGCCATTGTAGTATTCCAAACCCTTCGGATTAACCTCTCCTCTCCCATCTGCACAATCAAATTAACAAAGTCAAAATATACACAAAACAAGAGGAATGCCTCCATTAGAACTACAATAATTTTAAATTTAAAACTTAAATGTCAAAAATTAAACAATTAGATATGATCTATATATATCATTTTCTCTATGCACTTGTAGAAGATCATAGCATTTCGATTTTGTTTTAATTAGTATCAAGAGCTTGTAAAAATACACTGATGTGGATAAATTTTGGATGATTTTTTAACTTATTGATTCAAATAAAACAAATATCGAAAAGTGATAGTTTTTTATGAGCATGCAGAGAAAATAATATAGATCACATCTAACGGTTTTATTTTGACATATAAATTTTAGAATTTTTGTTATTAGAAAATTAATAAGTGGAGGTACAATGAAGGCATTTGAACCCTCCACAAAAATGCAGCTGCAATGGTTAGTGACTACAATTTCAGTAAACTTTCTCCACAAAAATGCACGCGCACACACACAAAGAGGTACCTGGGATAAGCCTCGACCAAGAAATGGAGAATTTATATGCCTCCAGACCAGTATATGCCATTAACTTCACATCGTCCTGAAATTCATTAGGAAATTTTTTAAAATTTAGTTCATGCCAGTCAATTAATAGCTCTATGTAGTACCCAAACTATTAACATACCATCCTCTCAATTTGCTTTCAAAATCTTTTTTGTAGTATTTTTTTAGAGTTAATTTATGGTTTACCAAGTTTAGGCCAGTCGAGCAGTAACATCAAGATAGATAACATCAATGTATGATAGTATAAATGATACAACCATTGGTAACATTACATTTTAGCCATTACCAGCATGTAACGGTACAGTTAGCATGACAATACCATTGTACCTTATATTTGTGATATCCGTCTGAAGCCACATCACCAGTATTGTTGTCTGGCATCTTTCCTGTATTGCAAAAGATACTACAACTGTAATTATTAGAGAATAAACGGATTTGATACGGACAGATAATGGCAAACCATATCCATATATCTGTTTCTTAGAAACAAGAGTGTTTCAGTTTATTTTTTTTAGAATTATGTTATAAATAAAAATTTCGGCCCTAATTGTAACCGCTAAATGAAGTAGCGTATATGCATAATTCATGAGATCTTATATCTGAACCCCATAAATATATTAAAATTAATTCACTGTTCACCTTCGCTGTTACATTTGTGTTCAATGGATGTGATTATTGTATTGATATATACCTTAGATATGGTACTTGACCCTCATTTAAAATTGTTTAGCTTTGAACTATTTGTATGTATTAGATAAAGAGAGAGGTAACGAGAGAGAGTAAAGAGAGAGAGGAGATGAGTGGTAACACAGTTGGTTAAGAAAAAAGTTCTTATTAACTTTGGCTACTCAAAGGTCGAGAGTTCAATCTCTGCTTACAACTTTGCAGCTTCTGCGAAGATTTAAAAAAGAGAGAGAAAACTTGATAGCTCTACCAAGTATTTTTAAAAAGAGAGAGAAAACTTGGTAGCCTCTACGAAGCATTTTTCAAAAAAAAGAAAGAGAGAGAGACCAGAATGAACATAAGTATCCCATATGGAGGGACTTCTCCCATCCTCAGCTGCAGCTCCCTCCACCTACACAATAAAAAATGCTCGAGGGTCTATCAGAAAAAAAAAATAGCAAAGTTAAACTAATGTCAAGAAATGGAAATTTAGCATTAAGATATTATAACAAATCAAGAAGGATTTACTTTTTTTTTTTGTGAAATCTTGTCGGTGGCTGACAAGCATTTAATTGATATGAAAAATATTGTTGCAACCTGAGCTGAAGACTCGGCCACAGCAAATCCTAAAATACAATATGTCCGGACAGGATATTTTTTATTGGTAAAAATTAATAGAAAATAAGAGAGAGAAATAGAAATAGTACATCAGTTCTTATATTGGTAGAAAGATTGGTAAAATTCTTAGCGATCCAAAAAACCAGTTTTTTTTTTCTTTCATTTTTTTCTAGTAAAATATAATTTTTTTTACGAAAATAGATAAAGTATCTTAAAATTTAGATATAATAGAAACATTTTATCTATTTTTGAAAAACTTTTCATATTTTACTAGAAATTTAATATAAGAATTCCCTCCATCTATACATCAGATTTAAAAATATAAAAAAACTAAGTTTGAATCAGTATAATTTGTACCGATCCAAACTTTTTGATTTTTAAGATCGGTAGAAATCCTACCGATCTTTCTACTAATATAAAAACTAATGTACTCTTTCTATTTCTCTCTTTTTTTCTATTAATTTCTACCAATAAAAAATTTCCCTCTAGACACAGGGGTGTAGGGCTGGGCAAAATTGCTCAAACTCGTAAGTCGCTCATTTACAGCTCGCTTTAACTCGCTCATTTACAACTCGAGTCAGTTCCAACTCGAGTTGGCTGACTCGTTTAATAAATGAGCTGAGTTTGAGCTTACCCCAACTCGCTAATTTATAACTCGAGTTACATAGAATTGGTTACAACAAATTTCAGAAATTATTTTTGGTGCTTATGTACTATTGTTGTATAAAAAATTGCTGGATACTGATAAATTATTTTACAAGTAGTATATAATTAACTGGTTAAACGAGTTATAAACGAGTTGTGAGCCAACTCGAGTTGATAACGAGCTGAGTTCGAGTTGGCTCTACAACTCGTTATTACCATCTCAACTCGAGTTGACTCGCTCATATATTTAATGAGTTGAGTTCGAGTTTGAAGTAACTCGCTCAAACTCGGCTCATTTACAGCCCTACAAGAATGTGTACAAAGGATTTACCTAAAAAGTTATATGCTAAGCCGAAAAAGAAAGTTATTGTATCTGGAAAGTTTGGAAATGTTCACTTTTCAGCTTAACAACTTTCCTCACTGTTGTTTGTAATGTTGAAAATTATTTCCTACTGGACCCTTTTAAAAAATTAGTGAACATGGGCCCAAAGTATTTATGGAAGTAATTGGGAGGGGGGCTTGGACATCAGACTAAATTTAGTTTGATCTGCATCAAGATTCATGTACACTTGATCTATACAAAATTTGAAGTTAGTTGCACAAATTTGATACAAATCGAACGGCTCTGACCAGACATTGAACATAATTTGATCATATATATTCCCATCAGACCACCCACGATTCCTTCATGGAATTACCACTTGAGGCAACAAAAAACAAATATTCACTTTTTGAGGTTTCTTGTGTAAAAAATGAGTAAGACTGTTAATATGCATATTATGGATTGATATGTGCTATGGATCGATATCTCTATATTTAATATTCTAATAGTCGGACTGATCTGAACCATTAAACATGATTTCCCTATAAAAAATATACCGGGAGACCAAATTTTACATTTTTTAGAAATTTTTACTTTTGTTTTAGATAGATAGAAAATCACTAGTTTTGGATGGTTCGTCCAAAAAATTTAGATCAAGTAATTTTCTATATATCTAAATAATAGTTTAAAAAAATATATGTAAATTTTTCATATAGAGATTATGTTTAACTGTTTGAATTTAAATTTTAAAAATAGAGATATGAATTCAAATCACGGATCATATTACTGTAGTTTCACTCATAAGAAATTACTTGTTGTGAGGTTTCTACTTTCTACAGAACATCGCGGGCTAAAATTTTAAACTGAATAGAGCTGCAACATAGAATCAAAATCTCGTACAAATATTTAAAAAATTAAAAACAACGAACACGAGTAAGAAAAGGGATGTCAAAAATTCACACCTAGCTAGCACAAAATTCGGGAAAAAGAATAGACAAATTATGAAAACCTGATAAGCGGAGGTGGCAGAGCCAAAGACAAAATCAGAAGGGAAATCAGACCTAGTGAACTCCAAGCCAACCGCTCTCTCCAGTACAACCAAACAGCACAATACTCCGACGAACAAGTGCGCTCTTGCGCCTTCCATCTTTAGACAAACTCTGGACTCTTGTTTTTCCGATCCAATTTAAATTTATATCAGAATTCACATTTTATAGAATAATTAAAAATGTGCATGATTAATGCGTGCTGACATTATATATGTTTAAAAATGTGCATGATCCATGCTTGCATTAATTATTTTCACATGTATTTGGTTAGGTGTCCACTCAGATCGATACAAATTCAAATCTATATATGTCAAACGTGACAAAATAAAAAGGGGAAATTTCATGTATATCCCTCAAAAGTTTCAATATTACATATTTATCCCTCCAAAATCAATAATTACATATTTATCCTTGACAATTGTAGAAACTCACATATTTGTCCAATTTAAATCTATAACATATCAAATACCTCTAAAAGTAATTAAATAATATTTTTTTAAAACTTTAAAATTAATTTTATAATATTAATTAATAATATATTGACCATTCTGCCCCTTTGTTTTCTTTTTTTAATCTGTTTGAGTTATCTTCTCTCTAAGACGTCAAACATCTCGCCTCTCTCCAAAGGAAGATGAAAAAACTAAAGCAGCGAGGGGTGACAAAAATTTATGAGAGGGGAGGTGACGAGGGAAGATGGTGAGAAACCTATGATTTGACACGTTTGGAGAGAAAGACGGGAGGTTTGGCGCCTTAAAGAGAAAAAAACTTAGGCAGACTAAAGAAACAAAAACGAAGGGCATAATAGTCAATATATTCTTAATTAATATTGTAAAATAAATTTTAAAGTTTAAAAGAATATTATTTAATTATTTTTGGAGATATTTGATATGTTATAGAGTTAGATTGGACAAATATGTGAGTTTGTACAATTTTCAAGGATAAATATGTAATTATTGATTTTAGAGGGATAAATACGTAATATTGAAACTTTTGAGGGATATACATGAAATTCCCCCAAATAAAAAATGTATCATGCTTACAAAAATATAACTTATCCGATGCCAAAAAAAAATAATCATTATTTAGTGTCTCAATTTTTTTAATAGGTGAGAATCATCTTAAAATATATAACAACGGATATTTAGCTCAAAATAAAATATATATAAATAAAAAAGTCTCGCTCTGGTTTTGTAAAAAAAAAAAGGGTAATTATATGTTACCTCTTGATTCTTTCCTTCATTTTTCCTCCAACTAACTAACTTCTTTTTCTAACTATAATAATCAATTCTAATTAACTAGTGGTCCCTACAAATTAATTAGTAGATTTTCTCCTTTTATTTTTTTTCTCTCTCCCTCCCTCTCCCTCTTCCACCTCCGCCTCCCCCTTCCACCTCCGCCTCCGCCCGCCTCTCCCACCTTCGCCTCCTCTCCCTCTCCGCCTCCGCCTCCCACCTCCGCCTCTCCTTCTCCGCCTCTGCCTCCACCTCCGCCTCACACGACGAGGATGAATACTTGTTCAATGATAGATGAATACTTGCATGACGAGGGTGAATACTTGTGCAACGGATAACTCGAAAGTATGTCATCATGGATCTCATTTTAAAGAGAAAATTATGTAGAAGACGTTCGTGGTTTTAGATTTGCAAAATTCCTCACAGATCGTCAGAAATATTAGTTAGATTGAACGGAGAAAAAAAATCCACCTCTAAAAATGTGTAAAAGATGGGTGTGATATGTCCAATTTTTTTAAAAAATACTTGATATATCACGGTGAATACTTGATGTATTACATGTGAATACTTCATGTATTATAGATGAATACTTGATGTTATTTCCACTTGCGGTGACGGTTATGCGGTCCCCAGGTAGTTAGTGATGGCGGTTGTGCGGTCCCCCCACTTAATTACGCGTTTTCTTTTGTTTTTAGCGGACGACAGTTGTGGTACCCTACTATCTCCACGTAATTAATGCTCTTAATGTCGTAATATTTTCATATATAATTCTTTCTCAAAGATGAGTACTTTTATTTATATGGATGAATACAACTCGTGTTAAGTGTGAATACTTTTTCGCAAATTGTCTCCTACTAATTCCATCACTTATCTCCGCATATTACTGTGATCTCCTACTTATTTGAAACCGCAGTTGTGCGGTCCCACCATACCTTCATGTACTCTTTACACTTACACGACGAGGATGAATACTTGTTAAATGAGAGATGAATATTTGCGTACGAGGTGTGAATACTTGCGTAACGGACACCTCGAAAGTATGTCATCATGAATCTCATTTGAAAGATAAAATTGTGTAGAAGACTTTCGTGATTTTAGATTTGAAAAATTCCACACAGATCGATAGAAATATTAGTTAGAGTGAACGTAGGAAAAAAAAACAACTTCTAAAAACGTGTAAAAGATGGGTGATAATGTTTCCTTATATAATTATTTCTTAAAGATGAGTACTTTTATTTATATGGATGAATACTACCTGGTCAAATATGAATACTTTTGCGCAATATGTCCGCCGGTAATGCTGTGAAGGCAGTTGTGGTCCCCTACTAGTTCCAGCAGTTATTAACTGTAATATTGTGGTCCCCTACTTATTTTCAGTTGGGAGAAAAATGGAGGATGAATGATGGGGGAAAGCTAGGCCCTCCCAAAAAAAAAAGAAGGTAGTTTCAACATTAGCCTAGAAAGTTTTGAATTCGCTGCATTAAGGAGCTATGCACTAAGAAAAGTAAAAAAAAACAATAGATTACCTCACTGTCATAAATCAAAATTTGAGCAAATCAAATTATGGAAAATTACATCCTTTCTAAGCATACATGAAAAGCATATTGCATCCTTTATAATCAAATTGTAGCAAAGAGACTCATTATCACAATTATAAGCATTCACCATTACAGGCAAAACTGACGACTCTTTTCATGTTGGTACCAGAACTTCACTGAGTTAAGATAACAGGCTTTTAAAACAAAATAAAAGGAAAGCAAGCAGAAGAACTGGGATTTTTATTTGGAAGCTGATATGAGTACCCACGCTACAGTACCCGCACTGTACCCACATCTAAACTGCCATAATTGCTTGTGGGGACCGCAACTATTCCAAAACTGTAATTTTGTTTCTCAAATTTAATAGTAATACTGTGAAGTATATATCTCAAACAGGTCAAGTATTTATACCTATACAATCAACTACTTCTGATATGAATTTTCCTAAAATAACTGTACCCGCACCTTTTTTGTAAAATTTTCATGTTGTACCCGCATTAGGGGACCCCTCAAACTGCCATAACTACTTGTGGGGACCACAACTATTCCAAAACTATAATTTTGTTTCCCAAATTTAAGGGTGTAGATTTTAACAGCTAACTTTTGGCTCAAAGCAGCAAAGAGGTTAGAGAAATTTTTAAAAATGACTATTTACTCCTTCTTTAATAGATACCTCATTAATTGAGTATAATCAATTAATAATTATTTCTTTAATTGGCCGTCAATCATAATTGGTATTTTTTGGTTGTACAAAAAAAAACTGCTGCGAGAAAAAACGAATTCATGTTTTGAGCCGAATTTTTTATTTATATCCAAAAAATAATGGAAATTTCAAAAAATATCCATGTTATCTTGAAAATTCGAAAAATACCCAAACCGGAAATTTTTTTTCCGGATTTGGCCTCTAAATCCGGAAAAAAAATTTCCGGAAATTGAACTCCAAATCCGGAAAAAAAATTTCCGGATTTAACATTTTTTTTTTTTTTTTTTAGAGTTTCCGGAAAATTTTTTTCCGGATTTAACATTTTTTTTTTTTTTTTTTTTTAGTGTTTCCGGAAAAAAATTTTCCGGATTTAACATTTTTTTTTTTTTTTTTTTTTTAGAGATTCCGGATAAAAAAATTTAACTTAACAAATTTTTTTTTTTTTTTTAAGAGAAAAATAGCTAAAATACTAAAATCTAACGCTAAAAAATCGAATTGTTTTTTTAAATATTTGTTTCATTAATTTAAAAAATTTCAAAATGGTGTAGAAATACTAAAAAATCGAATTGTTTTTTTACTACGAATAGGGCCGATTTTGTGCTAAAATACGGTAAATTTACTAAAATACGATAAATTACGCTTATTTGCAAATCTTGTAACTATGCCAATTACTCGTTGGCTTTAATTGAAATTTTAAAAATAGAAACAAATCCATCAATTTCAAGTCATTCAAAACAGACCCCGAAATATACAAGGGATTAATCCTCTATTTATAAAGAGGCGGGGCTTACATTTTTTACAGCGGAGGGAGAAGAAGAAAATTGAGTCGAATCCGCTTCTATATCACAGCGGAAGGGAAGAAATCGCCTGGAATTTCCAACAGAGAGAGAGAGGCGGGATGAAACCCTAGACCTAGACGGGGGAAGAGAACGAGAGAGAGAGAGAGTCTGAGGAAGGGGCGGATGGACCACAAAAACAGCTCCCGCATTGTCCCCGGACCATAATTACCATAACTGTTTGGGGGGACCACAAAATCTCCAGCACTGAATTTTTTTATAAAGTATTAATACCTATGCACAAAAGTATTAATACCTATACACGGAAGTATTTGTACCTATGAGGTAAACAATTTTTACGTAAATAGTGGTCTCCCTAACGAAATCCCCCAAACATCCCTACACTGTCACCGCACCATAACTACCATAACTACTTGGGGGGAGCGCAAAAACTCTAGCACTGAATGTTGTTTCTAGAGTATTAATACATATGCACGAAAGTATTTTTACCTATGAGGTAAATATTTTTTACATAAATAATTATCTTTCCAACCAAATCTCTCAAACGTCTCTGCATCATAAATATCTGTGGGGACCACTCAAACTAAATGAGAGAGGACCATACACGTTTCTAAAAATATTAATATTGCCATAACTATCTAGACCGCCAAAATTGATATTTTTTTAAATATGGCGCTAGATGACGTCTGAAAGTACTAATATCAAGTATTGCAAGTATTTATACCTATGCACTAAAGTATTGATATGTATATACATTGTACAAAGTTTAATCTTCAGGCGTTCGATCATATCAAGTTACACATCAAGTATTAATCTTATTTTTCAAGTATTAATATCTTATTTTGCAAGTATTTATATCTATGCACAGAAGTATTTATTCCTATGAGAGTAACTATTTTTGTTAGAGGAGGTTGATGCGGGAATTCGAGGTCCCCACTACTTCATTAGAGGAATATTGACGCGGGACTATTGGAGAATTGGAAAAGGAATTACCATAACAAGTTACGCATCAAAGTATTAATATCTTATTTTTCAAGTATTACTATTTTATCTTCCAAATATTTATATCTAGAAATGTTCACGCGGGGAACGAGTGTGTGACTGGGAAAGGGGGGACTATATAATTAGTGGGGACCATAGTACAACATTCCTCTATTTTTGTTGCCGGAATAGATGGGGAGACTAGAGTGCAGGGATGAAGATAATTATTCTACCAATTTAATGTAACATAGCGCTAATTTCAATTTCTTTGTTCCATTCTATTCAAATAAGCAACAAACTTTGCTATCTCCAAGGTCCATGAACAAATCTTTTGATCTTATCCACTCTAATATATATATATATATATATATAGAGTCCGACTAGGCTACTCCATGGAGTAAAACGACTTGGTACTCCACGCCATATCTTCATTTTCAAAGTTCAAATAGTCGATTCGAACCTTCCAACATGTTCTCCATATTGAAATGTGCTTGGAGACCAAATTTTACATTTTTTTGAATTTTTTTACTATTTATTAAGCCACTTTGAAAATCTGAAAATCCTTATGAACAGTAAAAAACAGTAAAAATTTCTGGACCGCCGGATCAGTGATTTTCAAAGTGGCTTAATAAATAGTAAAAAAATTCCAAAAAATGTAAAATTTGGTCTCCAAGCACATATCAATATGGAGAACAACTTGAGCGGTTCGGATCGGTCGTTTGGATTTTCAAAATGGAAATAATGAGGCGTGGAGCACCAAGTCGTTTTACACCATGGCTTAGCTAAGCCCAGCACTATATATATATATATATATAGAGATGGGCTATGGTGCATTGCAATGCATAGGCACCCTTGTGCATTGGACCATAAATCACCCATTCAAAGTCCAAATGACCGATCCAAACCCCTCATCTTGTTCTCCATATTAATATGTGCTTGGAGACCAAATTTTACATTTTTTGGATTTTTTTTACTATTTATTAAGCCACTTTGAAAATCGCTGATCCATTGGTCCAGAATTTTTCACTGTTTCGGAGCTGTGACCATTGGATCAGCGATTTTCAAAGTGACTTAATAAATAATAAAAAAATTCCAAAAAATGTAAAATTTGGTCTCCAAGTACATATTAATATGGAGAACAAGATGAACGGTTTGGATCGGCCATTTGGACTTTGAATCGGTGATTTATGGTCCAATGCACAAGGGTGCCTATGCATTGCAATGCACCATAGCCCATCTCTATATATATATATAGAGATGGGCTATTGTGCTTTGCAAAGTAAAGCCATCGTTTTACTTCGGCTTACTTTTTGGATTTTCAAAGTCCAAAACGTCGATCCGACCGTTAAAGTTGATCTACATATTGAAATGTGCTTGCAGACCAAATTTTACATTTTTTGAAATTTTTTTACTATTTATTAAGCCACTTTGAAAATTGCTGATCACATGGTCCAGAAAAAACAGTGCAACAAAATTATGGACCATGTGATCAGCAATTTTCAAAGTGGCTTAATAAATAGTAAAAAAATTCCAAAAAATGTAAAATTTGCTCTGCAAGCACATTTCAATATGTAGATCAACTTGAACGGTCAGATCGACGTTTTGGACTTTGAAAATCCAAAAAGTAAGCCGGAGTAAAACGATGGCTTTACTTTGCAAAGCACAATAGCTCATCTCTATATATATATATATATATATGAGTGAGGCTATGGTACTTCGACTAGTGTACTACGGCTCAATATGATACTTTTTAAAACCCTAACGGTCGATCCGAACCGTTCAATGTGATATCTATATGAATATGTACTTGCAAACTAAATTTTATATTTTTCGAATTTTTTTACTATTTTTTTAGATAGGTAGAATTTTTAGTGTTTTATACAAATTCTGGACCATCAAAATTCTACCTATCTAAAAAAATAGTAAAAAAATTTGAAAAAATATAAAATTTAGTTTGCAAGTACATATTCATATGGATATCACATTGAATGGTTCGGATCGACCGTTAGGATTTTAAAAAGTACCATACTGAGCCGTAGTACATTAGCCATAGTACACTAGCCGAAGTACCATAGCCTCACTCTATATATATACAGAGAGAGAGAGAGAGAGAGAGAGTGTGTAATATCAAAACGTTTGTTCCTAGCCCCCCGGTGCTACCTAGTTGTTTTTCGATTTCCAAAGTTCAAACAGTTGATCCAAACTGTTAGATGTTCAATCTATATTAAAATGTGCTTAGAGACCAAATTTTTAATTTTTTGAAATTTTTTTACAATTTATTAAGATGGTTTGAAAATTGTTGTTTTCAATTGTACTAAAAAACGATTTTCATACCATCTTAATAAATAGTAAAAAATTTCAAAAATATAAAATTTTGGTCTCCAAGCACATTTTAATATAGATTGAACATCTAACAGTTTGGATCGACTGTTTAAACTTTGGAAATTGAAAAACCACTTGGTAGCACCGGGGGCTAGGAACAACCGTTTTGATATTAGCCACTCAATATATATATATATATATATATATATAATTTTGCTATTGTGCTTCATGAAGTAAAACCAATATTTTACTTCACACTCATACACCCTTTTCCAAAATCCAAATCGTCGATCCGACCGTTCAAGTTGTTCTCCATATTGAAATGTGCTTGGAGACCAAATTTTACATTTTTTGGAATTTTTTTAATATTTATTAAGCCACTTTGAAAATCGCTGATCCATTGGTGCAGAATTTTTTACTGTTTTTTACTATTCACAATGGATCAGCGATTTTCAAAGTGGCTTAATAAATAGTAAAAAAATTTCAAAAAATGTAAAATTTGGTCTCCAAGCACATTTCAATATGGAGAACAACTTGAACGGTTCGGATCGACGATTTGGATTTTGGAAATGGGAGTATGAGTGTGAAGTAAAACTCTGTTTTACTTCGCGAAGTACAATAGCCCTACTCTCTATATATATATATATATAAAGAGAGAGAGGAGGGATCCACTTACAACATTTGTAAGTTACAACATCTTACAAGAATTTAGTTTTGTGATTTTCAAAGTTCAAACAGTCGATCCAAACCGTTTAACATAATATCTATATTAAAATGTGTTTGGAGATCAAATTTTACATTTTTTTTAATTTTTTTTACTATTTATTAAGTATTTTAAAAAACTGTTATTTTTCAGTGTTCCATAATTATCTAAAAACACCAGTTTGTAAAATACTTAATAAATAGTAAAAAAATTCAAAAAAAATGTAAAATTTGATTTCCAAGCACATTTTAATATAGAGATTATGTTGAATGGTTTGGATCGACTGTTTAGACTTTGAAAATCACAAAATCAAATTGTTGTAAGATGTTGTAAGTGGATCCCTCCTCATATATATATATATATATATATATATATATATATATAGTTCAAACAACAAATTCAAACCGTTAGATGTTCAATCTATATTAAAATGTGCTTGGAGACCAAATTTTACATTTTTTGGAATTTTTTTACTATTTATTAAGCTAGTTTGAAAACTGCTGTTTTTCAATGCTGCAGAAATTTCATAAAAACAGCGGTTTTCAAACTAGCTTAATAAATAGTAAAAAAATTCTAAAAAATGTAAAATTTGGTCTCCAAGCACATTTTAATATAGATTGAACATCTAACGGTTTGGATTTGTTGTTTGAACTTCGAAAATTGGAGAACGGAACCGTTTGTTCCTGAGCCCAGGAACAAACGTTTTGATATTAGCCATTCTCTATATATATATATATATATAGAGTAAAACTAGGGTGCTCCTAAGCTCACCAAGCTCTTCGTGAGCGCGACTCTAAAACCTATCGAATTGACTTCAAACAACATTTTCAAACCGTTAAATGTTCAATCTATATTAAAATGTGCTTGGAGACCAAATTTTACATTTTTTGGAATTTTTTTACTATTTATTAAAATGGTTTGAAAATCGCTGTTTTTATTAAAATTCTGCACCATTGAAAAACAGCGATTTTCAAACCATCTTAATAAATAGTAAAAAAATTCCAAAAAATGTAAAATTTGGTCTGCAAGCACATTTTAATATAGATTGAACATCTAACGGTTTGAAAATGTCGTTTGAAGTCAATTTGATAAGTTTTAGAGTCGCGCTCACGGAAGGGCTTGGTGAGCTTAGGAGCACCCTAGTTCTACTCATATATATATATATATATAGAGAGAGAGAGAGAGAGAGTGGCTAATATCAAAACGTTTGTTCCTAAGCCCTTGTGCAACCGAATGGTTTTCGGATTTTCAAAGTCCAAACGGTCGATCTAAACCGTTAGATGTGATCTCTATATTAAAATCTGCTTGGAGACCAAATTTTACATTTTTTGGAATTTTTTTACTATTTGTTAATGCACTTTCAAAATAGTTGATCACATGGTCCAGAATTCGGTTGCACTGTTTTTACTGTTCACCCGGATCAGCAATTCAAAGTGGCTTAATAAATAGTAAAAAAACTCAAAAAAATGTAAAATTTGGTCTCCAAGCACCTCTTAATATAGAGATCACATCTAACGGTTTGGATCGACCGTTTGGACTTTGAAAATCCAAAAACAATTCGGTTGCACGAGGGCTTAGGAACAAACATTTTGATATTAGCCACTCTATATATATATATAGAATTTTGCTATTGTGCTTCATGAAGTAAAACCCATATTGTACTTCACGCTCATACACCCATTTCCAAAATCCAAATCGTCGATCCGACCGTTCAAGTTGTTCTCCATATTGAAATGTGCTTGGAGACCAAATTTTACATTTTTTGGAATTTTTTTACTATTTATTAAGCAACTTTGAAAATCGCTGATCCATTGGTCCAGAATTTTTTACTGTTTTTTACTATTCACAATGGATTAGCGATTTTCAAAGTGGCTTAATAAATAGTAAAAAAATTCCAAAAAATGTAAAATTTGGTCTCCAAGCACATTTCAATATGGAGAACAACTTGAACAGTTCAGATCGACGATTTGGATTTTGGAAATAGGAGTATGAGCGTGAAGTAAAACGAAGTTTTACTTCGCGAAGTACAATAGCCATACTCTATATATATATATATATATATATATATATATATATATATATATATATACATATAGAGCTGGGCTATGGTGAGTTGCGAAGTAAGATGTCATTTTTACTTCACGCTCATATTTTTATTTTGAAAATCCAAACGACCGATCCGAACCGCTCAACATGTTCTCCATATGGAAATTTGCTTGGAGACCAAATTTTATATTTTTTGGAATTTCTTTACTATTTATTAAGCCACTTTGAAAATCCCTGATCGAATGGTCCATAATTTTTTACTGTTTTTTACTGTTCACCCGGATCTGAGATTTTCAAAGTGGCTTAATAAATAGTAAAAAAATTCCAAAAAATATAAAATTTGGTCTCCAAGCACATTTCAATATGGAGAACATGTTGAGCGGTTCGAATCGGTTGTTTAGATTTTCAAAATGGAGTATGAGCGTGAAGTAAAACGACGTTTTACTTCACAACTCACCATAGTCAATCTCTCTCTCTCTCTCTCTCTCTCTATATATATATATATATATATATATATATAGAATTTTGCTATTGTGCTTCATGAAGTAAAACCAATATTTTACTTCACGCTCATACACCCATTTCCAAAATCCAAATCGTCGATCCGACCGTTCAAGTTGTTCTCCATATTGAAATGTGCTTGGAGACCAAATTTTACATTTTTTGGAATTTTTTTACTATTTATTAAGCCACTTTGAAAGTCGCTGATCCATTGGTCCAGAATTTTTTACTGTTTTTTACTATTCACAATGGAGCAACGATTTTCAAAGTGGCTTAATAAATAGTAAAAAAATTCCAAAAAATGTAAAATTTGGTCTCCAAGCACATTTCAATATGGAGAACAACTTGAACGGTCGGATCGACGATTTGGATTTTGGAAATGGGTGTATGAGCGTGAAGTAAAACGAAGTTTTACTTCGCGAAGTACAATAGCCCTACTATATATATATATATAGTCCGGCTAGCGTCCAAACTTTTGGATAGAGGCCTATATCCAAACGGTTCATTTTTACGATTTCAAAGTCCCAAAAGTCGATCTGAAGCGCTCAACATGTTTAGAATTTTTAAAAATCGTTGTTTTGATATGGAAAAAATAATAATAAAAATTCATCAAAACAACGATTTTCAAAAATTCTAACAAAATAGCAAAAAAATTCCAAAAAATGTAAAATTTAGTTTCCAAGCACATTTTAATATTCCAAACATGTTGAGCACTTCAGATCGACTTTTGGGACTTTGAAATCGCAAAAATGAACCGTTTGGATATATGCCTCTATCCAAACGTTTGGACGCTAGCCGGACTCTATATATATATATGGGTCCGGCTAATTTGCTGCCGGCAGCATTTTAGCCGGAGGTGCTGCCGCCCAAACCGCTGTTTTGTGATGTCCAAACAACAAATTCAAACCGTTAGATGTTTAATCTATATTATAATCTACTTGGAGACCAAATTTTACATTTTTTGGAATTTTTTTACTATTTTTAAAGCTGGTTTGAAAACCGCTGTTTTTAACGCTGCAGAAATTTACTGAAAACAGCGGTTTTCAAACCAGCTT
Source organism: Carex kokanica (assembly GCA_025461125.1). Classification (NCBI taxonomy): domain Eukaryota; kingdom Viridiplantae; phylum Streptophyta; class Magnoliopsida; order Poales; family Cyperaceae; genus Carex; species Carex kokanica. The sequence continues at coordinate 1,410,629 of JAJGRX010001283.1, read as the reverse complement.
TAAAAATAGTAAAAAAATTCCAAAAAATGTAAAATTTGGTCTCCAAGTAGATTATAATATAGATTAAACATCTAACGGTTTGAATTTGTTGTTTGGACATCACAAAACAGCGGTTTGGGCGGCAGCACCTCCGGCTAAAATGCTGCCGGCAGCAAATTAGCCGGACCCTATATATATATATAAAAACCCTTTTTTTTGACACATCTTGACACTGTTTTTTTATAGGTCAATTTTGCGATTTCAAAGTCCAAATAGTCAATCCGAACCATTCAATATGATGGATATATTAAAATGTGCTTGGAGATCAAATTATATATATATTTTTTAAAAAATTACTATTTATTAAGGTGGTTACAAAATCGTTGTTTTTCAATGGTATGAAAATAACAATTTTGCAACCATCTTAATAAATAGTAAAAAAATTCAAAAAAATGTAAAATTTGATCTCCAAGCACATTTTAATATATCCATCATGTTGAACGGTTTGGATCGATTATTTGGACTTTGAGAATGGTAGGTGTCAAAATGTGTCAAAAAATGGTGTAATCCAATCCCTCTATATATATATATATATATATATATATATATCTCTAAGGTGTTCTTAAGCTCACCAAGCCCCTTTGTGTGCTTAACTCAAAAACCTATCGGATTGACTTCAAACGATGCATCCAAACTGTTGAAACCGATCTACTTCATGAGTGATGCGTTTACCTGTTAAATTTTAAAATTTTTGAACTAATTTAGTATGAAGTCAAGCGGTAAAAAAAAATGATTTATATGTTATTAAAGAGTTCATTTTTCATTATTTTTTGACAGCTTGACTTTATACTAAGCTAGTTCAAAAAATTATAAATTTGACATGACAATGCATCACTAATGAAGTATATCGATTTCAACAGTTTGGATGTGTTATTTGAAGTCAATCCGATAGATTTTTGAGTTAAGCTCACAAAAAGTCTTGATGAGCTTAAGAACACCCTAGTTCTACTATATATATATATATAGAGTAGAACTAGGGTGTGATGTGCTCACCAAACTCTTTGGTGAGCACAACTCTACATAAACTATCAGATTCACTTCAAACGAGATTAATTCAATCGTTGAAACCGATGTACTTTACGAGTGATGCATGTACATGCAAAATTTTGAATTTTTTGAATTCATTTAGTCTCAAGTCAAGTGGTCAAAATTGATGAAAAATGAATGATCCAAAATGAAGTTGTTTTAATGCATTCAAAAAATTCTCAATTTTGACCACTTGACTTGAGACTAAATGAATTCAAAAAATTCAAAATTTTACATGTACGCCCATCACTCGTAAAGTACATCGGTTTCAACGGTTGGATTAATCTCGTTTGAAGTGAATCTGATAGTTTATGTAGAGTTGTGCTCACCAAAGAGTTTGGTGAGCACATCACACCCTAGTTCTACTCTATATATATATATATATATATATATATATATATATATATAGTGCTGGGCTTAGCTACTTCATGGAGTAAAACGACTTGGTGCTCCATGCCTCATTATTTCCATTTTGAAAATCCAAACGACCGATCCGAACTGCTCAAGTTGTTCTCCATATTGATATGTGCTTGGAGACCAAATTTTACATTTTTTGGAATTTTTTTACTATTTATTAAGCCACTTTGAAAATCTGAAAATCCTTATGAACAGTAAAAAACAGTAAAAATTTCTGGACCGCCGGATCAGTGATTTTCAAAGTGGCTTAATAAATAGTAAAAAAATTCCAAAAAATGTAAAATTTGGTCTCCAAGTACATTTCAATATGAAGAACATGTTGGAAGGTTCGAATCGACTATTTGAACTTTGAAAATGAAGATACGGCGTGGAGTACAAAATCGTTTTACTTCATGAAGTAGCTAAGTCCATCTCATATATATATATATATATAGAGAGAGAGAGAGAGAGAGAGAGAGAGAGTTGGGCTATCATATCATGCTTTGGGAAGTAAAGTGTATATTTTACTTTCCGCTTATATTTTTATTTTCAAAATTCAAACATTCAATCCAAAAGTACAACATATTATCCATGTTAAAATGTGCTTGGATATCAAATTTTACATTTTTTTTAATTTGTTTATTATTTTTATAGGAATTTTTTAAATCGTTATTTTAATATGACAAAAAAAAAGTTATTATATTTTTTTAAAACAACGTTTTAAAAAATAGCAAAAGAAATTAGTCTTCAAGTATATTTTATTATAAAAAATATGTTGTATTTTCGGATCGAATATTTAAACTTTAATAATAAAAATATGAGCAAAAACGGGTACTTTGACAATAAAGCACGATAGTCTAATTCTATCTATATAAAAAAAAAAAAAAAAAAAAAAGACGTTGATTATGATTCCAGTAATTAAGTTTTGTAAGCCCAAAGTTGTATTGGGGATAGGGATGTCAGTTTGAATTTTTAGTAATTAAGTTTCGTAAATTGTGAGCGGTAGTTGAGAATGCACGCGTTCATAGAACAGGGATGTCAGAAGATTCACGTTCCCCCACTCGAAGTCACATACATCTCTGACAAGTCGTGGGAAGAGGCCAAGAATCAACCTTCGCTGACAAGGGACAAATGGCTAAATCGCATGTTGTGTGGGTGTTGGTGGCTATGGCGTCAGAGGAACGAAGCGGTCTTCAATAACAAAAGGATGGGAGCAGCTGTGCTGGGCGATAAAATAATCCAAGAAGGAGATCTTTGGTTCAAGTTTTGTTAGGAGTAGAACTAGGGTGCTCCTAAGCTCACCAAGCCTTTCGTGAGCGCGACTCTAAAACCTATCGAATTGACTTCAAACGATATTTTTAAACTGTTAGATGTTCAATCTATATTAAAATGTGCTTGGAGACCAAATTTTACATTTTTTGGAATTTTTTTACTATTTATTAAGATGGTTTGAAAATCGCTGTTTTTATTAAAATTCTGCACCATTGGAAAACAACGATTTTCAAACCATTTTAATAAATAGTAAAAAAATTCCAAAAAATGTAAAATTTGTTCTCCAAGTACATTTTAATATAGATTGAATATCTAACGGTTTAGAAATATCATTTGAAGTCAATTCGATAGGTTTTCGAGTCGTGCTCACGGAAGGGCTTGGTGAGCTTAGGAGCACCCTAGTTCTACTCTTTTGTTAGTATCGATAGTTGTGGCTCCTGGTTTTTGAATTGCTGTTAATTGGAGGGACCAGGATGTAATATTACTTTTCCTTGTACTAGCTTTGACAGCGTCTGTCAACGATTTCGAAAAAAAAAGAAGTCACATTAATCTCTTAGTTGGAATGAGAGTAGGTCCGATACCTTGGTTCGATGGGTGTGATGACCATCCGATCTGCATCAAGAATCGTGTGCTCTGCATCAAAATCCGTGCAAGTCTGTATCAATTTTCATGCGCATAGATCTTGATACTAATCGTACGGTGATAGAGCTAATTGAATCTAACTGTAGGTCCGATGCCCATCGGACCTACTCCTATCTCATGACGTATTAATTACAATTAATTCAACATGATGAAAAATCAACTCAAATATAATTAATTTATTACATATCAATCAACTAGAAAGGATAATTACAAGTATAATGACAAATTCCAAATCATATTGGTCCTATTATAACCGTTGGAAACTTGTAACCATTTGTTAATATGATTTATTTAACAATGAATTCAAACTGTTGAAATCTATCTACTTTATGAGGGATGCATCTACATGCAAAATTTTAATTTTTTTAAATTTATTTAGTACAAAATCAAGCGGTAAAAATTGATGAAAAATGAATGCATAAAGTAACTTATAAAATAACAAATAGAAAGTTCATTTTTTAGACCGCTTGACTTTGTACTAAATGAATTCAAAACTTTCAAAATTTTGTATATACACGCATCCTCATGAAGTAGATAGGTTCCAACGGTTTGGATTCATCGTTTAAACTCAATTCAATAGATTTTTGAAGTTATGCTCACCAAATTCTTTTAGTGAATACAATACACCCTAGCTTTGTTCTGTGTGTGTGTCTATATGTATGTGTGTGTGTGTGTGTGTGTGTGTGTGTGTGTGTGTGTTTGTGTGTATATATATGTATGTATATTTATATATGTGTGTGTGTGCGCACGCGCGCGTGTATAGGAGTTAGACTATATATGTTGAGTTGCTAAATAAGAGTCTTGTTTTACTTCACGCTCATATTTTCTACTTTTGAAAGTTCAAAAAGTCGATCCAAACCGCTCAACATGATCCACATATTGAAATGTGCAAGGAGACCAAATTTTACATTTTTTGAAAATTTATTACTATTTGTTTAGATTTTTTTTTGAATCACTATTTTTTTTTTTTTGAAAGCTTGATAGGGACTACCAAGATTAAATTAATAAAGGTGTTTACAACAACAGTTCCTACATTATTACATCAGTTTCTTATGTAATAGCATCAACTACTTTGTTTACATCTGACATATGTTTTCATAATACGACAACCATAATGCCACATCTTCCCTTGCCCTACTTGCAACTAGCCTGCAAGTTGGCAGCTTTGAGTCTCTGAAAATTACCTTGTTTCTCTGCCTCCATAAAGACCATAGCACCGACATCACTCTTGTGGCCCCAACTCGCTTTTGTGTGACTGATGCAGTGTGCATCTCCCTTGACGATTCCCACGAATCACTGTTTTTTGATGGTCCATAATCCATCAAAAACAATGATTTTCTATCCATATAAAAAAATAGCAAAAATGTCCCAAAAAATGTAAAATTTGATCTCAAATTTGATCTCCAAGCACATTTCAATATAGAGATCATGTTGAGCAGTTCGAATTGGTTGTTTGTACTTTGAAAACAGAGATATAAGCGTGAAATAAAACAAAAAATTTACTTCGCAACTCACCATAACCCAACTCATATATATAATATAGATATAATATGAGTAGAACTAAGGTGTTCTTAAGCTCACCAAGCCTCTTTGTGAGCTTAACTCAATAACCTATCGGATTGACTTCAAATGACACATTCAAACCGTTGAAACCGTTCTACTTCACGAGTGATGCATTTACATGTCAAATTTATAATTTTTCGAACTAATTTAGTATAAAGTCAAGCGGTCAAAAAATGTTGAAAAATGAACGCATTAAAATTAACTTATAAATCATCTTTTTTTGACCGCTTTACTTAATACTAAATTAGTTCAAAAATTTAAAAATTTGACATGTAAACGCATCACTCATGAAGTAGATTGGTTTCAACGATTTGGATGCGTTATTTGAAGTCAATCCGATAGGTTTTTGAGTTAAGCTCACAAAGAGACTTGGTGGTGGTGTTCGGCAAGCTCAGCTTAGACTTCCTTAGAGCTCCTTAGTGCTCTAAGGAGCCTTAAGCTTACCAAACGAGTGCTCCTTAGTGCAGCTTAATCTCACCTCCTTATAATACTCCTTTTGCCCATCTTGCTTAAGCTTGCCCAAGTTTTTAAGCCATGGTTTCACATGGCTTAAGCATTTTGCCAAGCTTAAGCATTTCTTAAGAAAGTTGTTTTTCAACTTTATTGCCGAACAGTCACGGATTAGTGCAGCTTAAAATTAAGCCTCACATGGTTGCCGAACAGCCCCGGTGAGCTTAAGAACACCTTAGTTCTACTCATATAATATATATGTATACATACATACATATATATGTATATGTATATGTATATGTATATGTATGTGTATGTATGTATATGTATGTATATATATGTATATGTATATTTGTATATACATATAAATTTGGGCTAACTTGCTTTGGGAATTAATGAAGGTGTTTTACTTCCCGCTCATATTTTCATTTTCAAAGTTCAAATAGTCGATTCAAAACTTCTAACATGTTCTTCCTATTAAAATGTGCTTGGAGACCAAATAGTAAAAAATTTCCAAAAAAATGTAAAATTTGGTCTATAAGCACATTTTAATATAAAGAATATGTTGGAAGGTTCAAATCGACTATTTGAACTTTGAAAATTAAGATATAAGCGGGAAGTAAAATACCCTCTTTTAATTCCCAAAACAAGTTAGCCCATCTCTATACATATATACATATATATGTATAGAGTAGAGCTAAGGTGCTCTTAAGCTCACCAAGCTTTCCGTGAGCTTAACTCAAAAACCTATCAATCTGACTTCAAACGACATTTTCAAACCGTTAGATGTTCAATCTATATTAAAATGTGTTTGGAGACCAAATTTTACATTTTTTGGAATTTTTTTACTATTTATTAAGCCGGTTTGAAAACCGTTGTTTTTATTAAAAATCTGCACCATTAGAAAACAGCGGTTTTCAAACCGGCTTAATAAATAGTAAAAAAATTCCAAAAAATATAAAATTTGTTCTCCAAGCACATTTTAATATAGATTGAACATCTAACGGTTTGAAAATATCGTTTGAAGTCGGATTGATAGGTTTTTGAGTTAAGCTCACGGAAAGCTTGGTGAGCTTAAGAGCACCTTAGCTCTACTCTATATGTATATGTATATGTATATGTATATAGTGAGTGGCTAAGCTACAAACGTTTGCACCAAGTCCTTGGTGCAAACAAATGCTTTTCGGATTTCTAAAGTTCAAACGGTCGATCCAAACCTTTAGATATTTAATCCATATTAAAATCTACTTGGAGACCAAATTTTACATTTTTTGGAATTTTTTTACTATTTATTAAGCCACTTTGAAAGTTGCTGATCACACGGTCCAGAATTTGATTGCACTATTTTTACTGTTCACCCGAATCAGCAACTTTCAAAGTGGCTTAATAAATAGTAAAAAAATTCCAAAAAATGTGAAATTTGGTCTCCAAGCACATTTTAATATGGATTAAATATCTAACAGTTTGGATCGACCGTTTGGACTTTGCAAATAGGAGAACCAAATCGTTTGCACCAAGGACTTGGTACAAACGTTTTGAGCTTAGCCACTCTCTATGTATATATGTGTATACATATATATATGTGTGTGTGTGTGTGTGTGTATCAGTGTTCAAAATAGCGTGCTATAGCGGCGTTGTAGCATTTTCGTACCTTAAATGCCAAGTTATGAAATAAAAGTGTGTTATTTCAACTACGACCGCTATAGTGGTAATAGCAGTCTGCTATAGCACGTAGCGTGTTGCGCAAACAAGCTATTATACATAAGCTTTTTATTTCAAGGTCCAGATTAAAAATTTCTTTTAATGACCAAATTTTTTTTAAGGCCCAGATTGTTTTTGCTTCTAAATTAAAAAAAAAATTAAGTAGTTTATAACATGATGCTTAGGTTAATTTTAATAGAAAAAAATAATTAGTTTATGTCATGGTACTTAGGTTATTTTGAATAAAAAAGATAAATAGTTTATGATATTATTAGGAATATTAATAGGAATTTCGATTTTGCACTATATTATAATTTCTTAATTAATTTGATGTTACTTAGGCTTTAGATAATGTTGATAATTAGTATAATTATATAATATAAATTTTGAAGAAAAAAAATGCTATGTTAGATAGGTTCCGCAATAGCTATGCTATTTGCAATAGCTATTTTTTTTTTAACCTTCCTATGATGACACGATAATCGTTATTTAGAATCTTGATATATGTATATGTATATGTATATGTATATGTGTGTGTATGTGTGTATTAGCCAACCATTTTGATTAAAAGATGAAATTTCGAATTAAATATCAGTCTTCTGATTAAGTATGAAATTACCGTTAGTTACATGTTAATCTTAACAGATAAAGTTAATACATAACGAATAAAATTAAGAGTACAGATAAGATTAATTTTATACAGGTACGGATAAGACTAATTTTATTAAATGAAAATAACTTGGCAGCTACCAAGGTTATTGAGAGAGAGAATTCCTTATACATGCCAAGCATTTCAAAAAAAAACAAAACAAAAATACTTTTGCATATTAAAATTACAGAATGTACAATATAATCAATTTTGCTAGAAAACCTAATAATCTATGTATGAAACAGAAAAAAAAATGAAAATAGGGCAAAAAGGCACTAGGGATTATTGTTCAGCATGGTAACTTTCATCTGATAAATCAGGTGTTGAAATACTAATAGTACCATTATTTTTTAAGAAATCTGAGTACCAATGAGCAGAGAGCCTCGGCTTTCTGGTCTTCTCTTCCGACTCGAAATCAACCGAGTATAACCCAAAAGTCGTGTCATGCCCCGTAAAAAATTCAAAAACGTCTATGAAAGACCATACAAAGTATCCTCTTACATTTGCACCATTCCTGTAAATCAAGGAATATTTAACTAATTAAGAATTTAAGATAAATGATGGTTTCTCTGAAGGCTAACAGTATTGGCCAGTAGTAGATTGGAAAACATCATTTGATGAGCATCAAAAGGGAAGATTTCAAATTCACCAATGTCAAATGCTGGAAATATCACATGTACCTCTATAAAACATGAACAATATTTCAAGTACTGTTGTCCCAAATAAACTATCTCAAGCTGATTAAACTACTGTCCCTACATCATGGATCGTAGTTATATATGCTGCCATCTAATTTGTTAGAAAGTGGGAGAAAGTATGAGGATGATACAAAGTTCTTTCTCTATGTTGTTTGATTCCCAAATTTTTTATCCCCTCTTGTTCTCCTCATTTTTATTTCACCATTTGAGGGAGAAAGAAATATCCCACATTGTTATGGTTATAATAAATAATAATGATCATTTGAATGTACATCCACATTTTAAGATGCATCATTTCTCTCCGCGTATATCATGAATAATAATTTTTTATTCTTAGAAAGTAAAAGAGTCATTTCCAAGTTCCAATAATAGTATCAAATTGAGTATCTTTTACATAAGAAAATTACATTAGGATTAACTGACAACTACTTATCTTGGCAATCTTAACAATAATTTCTCAAAACATGCCAAAAATAATTTGTAAAAATAGAAAAAAAAAAATTATAGACATGTTATTTTCCTTGTAAATTGGTTGTCTATCAATTTTCAAGCATTTTAAGTATCATTTGATATTCTATCAAATACCATAAATTATGGACCGTTACAAATTAATATGTTATTTGACGAACGGTGAAACATCTTACATCAAATTTCATTATTTCATGCATATGATGTATATAAAGTATAGATTACATTTCACTCGCCATATTTCGGAATTATTAGTTAACTTTTACGGTTGTCAAGATTGTCGAACTAATCTATTGTAAATGGAGGGCCCAAGAAAATTTGTACCATAATCTCATTCATTAGTCTAAATTTTTGTTTTTATGAAAGCAATTTCTTTCCATCTCCTAATAAGTAAAATGACGAAATTACTCTTTTTTTATAAAAAAAAAAGGAAAATTATTACATCTAAAATTTAACTTTTAGCCAATTAATATATGCTAATTCTGATGCACCTAAAATTTTTATGTACACTAGAAGCACCCAAATAATAATAATATTAGTAGTAGTAATAATAGTTATAACAAAATTAATATTACCTTTGTAATTCTTATAGTTCTTTTTTTTAGTTTACATAACATCATATTGTTTTATTATCATTATTGCTATTATTTTCAATGATGTTGTTGTAACAATTATGATTACTAATGTTATTGTTTTCATATTTTTATTATCATTTTCTTATTATTCAAACAATAAGATTTTCCAAATTCTTGATTGTCACATATCATGTCAACAAGAAAAAATAATAGAAGAAATTTTATATTCTACAAAGACTTTTTTTAATTTGAATTTTCCATCTCACATTTTCTTACAAATCAAATAGACCCTACACGAAAGAAAGCAAGGCAACATCACTTTTGAAGAAATTTGGAAGTTAAAGGACACTACTAATAAGCACCGCAATTAACTGCTCCCCACCCCCCTCCCCCTCCGGATTTTGAAACTTTATGGAGATCTGTAGACCCGGACCAACTTTGCCCCCTCCTGATTAGAATAAATTTCTTAAATCTGAATTGGTAATTAGAATAGTCACAGCATTGGATTATAAGTTAGAACATTGTTTTTTAACTGGTACCTGATTCGCTATTTTTCCCTAGGTATGAAACATACTTTTGATGTCTTAGTTGCGGCACAAATGACAACACAAGGAAAAGTGAAGTCATTACCTGATAGCAGTAAGAGTGCTTCCAATATAACCGCTTAAAAAGTCGATCCGCTTTTTATCCTCTAAACTGCTGTTAGTTGTCATTCCCAATCCGAATTACAAAAAATTATGGATAATATATATCAAGGCTGTATAACTTGAAACTTGAAAAGGTTAAAAATGTGAATCAAAAGTTGGAGTCTAATCGAGGAACCAATGATTTATTTATTTCTATAAACCACAACTTATTAAAAGGATACTGGTGTATTTAATTTAATAAAACTAACCATTTTCCTGGATATATAAAGGAGGATTATCATAAGTTGCTTGTAAGTACTCTAGCATATGCTCCAAACCATCTGGATCAGGCACAATATTACTTGGACCGGGGATGTACTGGAATCAAATTCATCAAATTACAACTTGGAAATAGTAAATAAAATAATAAAATAGCATACAACATAAACTTTATTGATTTAGAAATTATGAAAAAAAAAAACGACGTATTTTCTAAGAACATTACCTGGCCACTTGGCGTTATATTCCTGCTAGCTGCATAAAAAAATATCAACATAAAACGTGCCATTCCAATTAGGCATTCTCAATAAAAAATAAAATTAAATTCAAATATAGTAGAAAAAGAACTAACTTGAACTTTGAGTAAAAGTATCAGCACTATAGTCACGTGGGCCCAAGTTTGTATTATTGGAGTCATCCATGATATAGATAGAAGTATAGTGATTCAAGCCGATAAAATCAAAAGCACCCCTCAACATTTCAGATTGATACTTCGTAAAAACTGGGAGTCGGGGACCCACTATTTTCTTCATTATTAGAGGGTAGTCTCCGTAAGTTAGGGGATTTACGATCCTAAGGTAAGATAATTTGTTAGCATGAGTTATTAAGAACTTTCCTGAAAGAATGTTCAACTTTTCTAATGTTATATGAATTATGATTTCTGAAAAGAAATACTTGCATAATAAAAATAACAAATTAATTGGACACGAGAAAGTTTCATCTCCATGATTGACACCTTTTTTTATATGAAATGTCAACACTTGTTAGGACAACTATCATCCTTGATAGCAGAAAGGACCATGTTTTTAATTTTTACATTGAAATATTGTGGTTCTTTAAATGAATTACTATATAAGGAGGCAGTGCAATAGGCATACAGGCTAGCTAGTATATATTAAGATATCTGTCTTCAACTGTGAAACCAAACCTCATCAGTTGACTGTTGAATTATAAAATCAGCCTAAGTTGTTGGGAAATGTAGAGACAACCCAAGAATACAGAAAAATGATACCAAAAATGTGTGTAGTATAAGTAAATAATGGGTTGGAGAACGGATTTTTTTCGTATAAGAACATAATCTAGTAAAACAAAAGCAAAAAATAACATTTATAGGCAGTCACGAGTAAAAAACAAAATTTAAGAAATGAAACCGGAACAAAAGGGATTGCCTACCAACCAATGAAGAAATTACAGTAAAACAAATAAGAAACTAAAAAATAAATCCGGAACAAAAGGGATTACTGACCAACCAACCAAGAAATCGCGGTATCTTTGCGCAGCGTCTTTGTCAGCATTTGAGTCTAAAAATGGATAGATCCCATAGGAGTATACATTTATCCCAACATTTTCGCCTTGCAACTCCTGCATGCAGATGTTTTTAGCATAAACTAGACCAGAGATGTACTGGTACAGAAGGAAACTGCCTCTATTGATACTTATGGATTGGTATACAGAGGTAAATTATTCTATGACATCTACGGTAGGTGTTGAGCAATATAGATTCTCTACAAAAATGGGTACCAAACAGTGTTCTAACCTAAGCATCAATGTATGCTTAAATCAGAGGTCTGAAATAAAAAAATTACATGATATTTAGTATGGTAAAGATTATAAATAGAGGCATGTGCCAAGAGAAGGTTGTGAACGGCGATATAGGGTTCCACCGTAGAATTCCCGATGGTGCAATTTATGACCCCGAATGGATTCGAACAGTGTTGTGGAGGCCATCTGCCCGAGTCATAACTGCCTATGCATCCTAGAAATATATGGAAACATCAAGTAGCCAGGAAGAACTTCTTCTTTTTTTGTTATTTATACAATGTAATGAAGTACTTTTTTATTTTATTTTTATTTTGTGAATCTATGTTGAAACTAACCTATGAAATATCTAAAATAAACTAAAATCAAACTAGTTTGAAGCTAATAGAAATTGGCGCCAGCCACTGAGTTATAATTAAATTTGGTAGCAACCAATTAGTATAATATATCAACATTAAGCATTCACAAGAATTCACACATTATTGCTTAACGAGAAATTTAAATTGAGAAGCATGTGACATAAAGCATCAATGTTCAGAGAAACTGTTTTTAAAAAATTCACCATCAATGTATATAGATTACCAGAAAACACAAAAAACTGAAACTAGCTGGTTTCCAAAAATTTAGAAGCACAGGTCTTGGAATAATTAAAAACTGAAACTGATACACTATTTTAAATCAGCAATATTATTCCGGTTCCTGGTCGTTGATAACTTCATCTTCCTCTCGCTTTATTTTTAACCTTAGCAAGGTCTTGTAAACGCTGAAATTAATCAGAATTTGTTACAATAATGACATTATTGGCCAAATTTAAGTTTTAAAGAATGGTAAGCAGTAACAGAGAATACCTTAGAGCAGGTTCTAATATTATGATCTCCTTTAGTGTGACAATAGCTACAAGTTATTTGTTGTCCGGCAGTGATCTCAAATGCAAGTTTAAGGCGTGTTGGCCTTTTCTTTCTGCCCTTGCACTGTGACAAGGGAGGATCAAGATACATTGAATCCTTATCTCTCTCTTCTTTATCTTATTCCTCTTGTGCTACTGTCTCGATTGGTTCAGGCAGTTCTAATTGCTTGCTCGAATTGTCGGATACCATAATTCTTACCTCATCCATTATATCACCAATTCTGGACCTTACAACCCTATATATATATGCAGCACTAGAATTTGAAGCTAAGTCTTCAAGTTCTTTGAACTCAATGCTTAGAGTGGCCTTTCTAAATGCTTGTAGTGCCTCAGATTCTCCATCATTCATGCTTCGCTCACTAACAGATCTCTTCGTATTAGCGTTAGCTTCCTTGCACCATCTCTTTAGAATATATCGCGAGGGTAGGTGCTTCATACCCACATTAGTGCATGCTGACATAGGAAACCTTCGAAAAAGAAATTATGGCATTATATAGGCACAAAATATTAAGGCATTTGAAGACTCCTCAAATTATATACCCCACCAGTATAAGACTAAAATGAATAATATATAAGACAAAGAAAAAGAATATATTTGCTTATTCACAACAATAAATCGAAAACATGCATATGTAAATATATATAGCAAAATTAAAACATATTAATTAGTCGATGTCCAAAATTCAGATTGTACGTAGCCTATCAACAATGTTTTGATCAAGCTTGAATGTATTTGCCAGAGCATCATTTGAGATAGGCGGGTTCGGGTTCGAGCCGAAAACGGCCTTAGCCACGAGAATTACACCGGGATTTTGGCTGCTCAACCCGGCCTGCAAACGCAACTGCTAGTACTTGACCGATGTTATACTGAAAGTGTATGAGTTCTATAGGAAAAACGAACACATCACCCTTGTTTAACACTTTAGCAATGAGCTTGAAATTAGAGACTGAAGTCACAAATCCAACGTAGAGAGTGCCCCGCAAAACAGTTAGTACTTCGGTCGCTCTAGGATGGATGTGTGGTGGGACAAGGCCACCGTTGGGTGCCAAGTCAAGACGAGCGATTGAGATTCGAAGCGTGTCGAGTCCAGCAATGCAAGCTTATGGACATCTACTAAAGTCACAATTGATCCGAAATCAGAAGGAATGTAACCAGGCTTGTCGAGACCGGAGAAAAAAAAGTCTTCAGGATTCACTTCATCCGAACTCTTACAAATGAAGCCATTCACAAGAACTGCATGTTAAGAAATTAAAGAAAATTAAATAATACTATAATAGTTTATTTAAAAAACTAACTGCGTAAATGAATTATCACTTCATATAAACCGTTGATTTCTCAATTTCTCGATCTTGTATATTTTATACGAGGAGAGTCAAATGTCGTATAATTTTCGTGTCTCATATTTTTTTTATCTTCATTTCAAAGTTTAAAGAGTCAGTATGAACTCTCAATATGATATTCATATTAAAATGTGCTTAGAAACCAAATTTTATATTTTTTTTGGAAAAAATTTACTATTTTTTCAAATAGATACAAAATCTGATCCAAAAACAATGATTTCGTACCTTTCCAAATTAATAATAATAATTTCAAAAAAATATATCAAAATTAGTCTCCAATCACATTTAAATATGAAGATCATGTTGAGCAATTCGGATCAACTATATAGACTTTGAAAACAAAAATAAAAGAAGTAGTGAAACACAACGAGGCATTTGAACCCTATCCTTTTTATATATAATATGAAGAGCAAAACTAGGGTGTAATGTGCTTATCAAGAGGGGTTAGTGAGCACACCTTCAAAAAGCTATCGGATTGACTTCGAATTATGAATCCAAACCGCTAAAACTCATGTACTTCGTGAGTGATACATGTACATGCAAAATTTTTAAAGTTTCAAATTTATTTAGCACATAGTCAAGCGGTCAAAACATTGAACATTTTATAAGTTATATTTTAAATTGCTTTATGTATTCATTTTTCATCATTTTTTTTACCACTTGACCATGTACTAAATGAATTCAAAACTTTAAAATTTTTGTATGTACATGCATCACTCACGAAGTACATGAATTTCTACGGTTTGAATTCGTAGTTCGAAGTTAAACCGATAGTTTTTTGGAGGTGTGCTCACCAACCCTTCTTGGTGAGCACATCACACCCTAGTTTTGCTCTAATATGAATGCATTACCTTAGAAGTAAAACAAAATCAACAGTTCATATTTCTTTTTCTTTCAAACTTGATTATGGAATTATTAAATAAAATTTGGCCATTATAGAACACCTTAAGCGTGGGTATTGTCTCTTATGTATTTTTTTTATATATGTAATTATACAAACTCTCTGCTAATGTGCACTTTATCAATGTTGTAATAATTTTGTTTCATACCAATATATAACTCGCTTTCCTTATAATTTTAATGGTGTCACATTCAATCATAGTTATTACTATTTATCTCTGTGCCGCGCCGTTTGTATTGGGTTAAAATCATCATAACGAGTTCATAATAGTTCTGTTATCTTAAATTTCTTAATTTTGTACATCTTTCGAATTTATTAAACATGCTCTTCCATACTTTTTTACTAGGTATGGCACGATAAAGATCCTCTTTTTATTATACAATGATGATCAAGAGAGTCGTCAATATATTTTTTTATTATTATTTTCTCTTGTATTGTGCATCTAAATAATAATTTGAGAGCAAGTTAGTATGTGATGTGATCATCAAGCTTTCTTGGTGAGCATAATTCTAAAATTTATAGATTGGCTTCAAACGATGAATTCAAACTATTGAAATCGATCTACTTCACGAGTAATGTGTGTATATGCAAACTTTTGAATTTATTTAGTATAAAGTCAAGTGGTCAAATTTTTGAATTTATTTAGTAAAATAACTTATAAAAGTTCATTTTTTTTACCACTTGACTTTAACCTAAATAAATTCAAAATTTTCAAAATTTTGTATGTACACTCCTTACTTGTAAAGTATATCAGTTTTAACAGTTTGAATTCGTCGTTTAAAATCAATTTATAGATTATAGAATTATGCTTACAAAATTCTCTTAGTGAGCATAATACATGTGAGCTTTACTCATTTGCCTACTTTTAGGTTTAGACATATGTATACAGGAGCGTAACTACATGGTAAGAAAAGGGAGCTAAGCCCCCTCTATCCTTTGAAAATTTTACATTGTTTACCTTAAAAATTTTAAATTTTTAAAAATTATTATTATTAGCCCCCCTCATAATATAAAATTACATGACGCTTATTCATCCAACCCCCTCTATCTTAATTTCCTAGTTCTGCCCTGTATGTATTTCAAGTACTCAATTTAAAAGTCCGACAAACTTATATATAATATAATGCATGCCAAGTTCGAAATTGTGGGATAGATTAGGTCAATTTTTTTATTAATAGGAAAATAAAAAAATATTGATAATAGGGAAAAGTTATGAGAAAATTTGAAATCTAAGACAAACGCTACGGACGTTATAAATCATAACGTCCCACCAAATTCCCGTTTTACCCCAGCTCCGTTAAAAAAGAAAAAAAAAAGTTGCTACAGTATGGACGTTATGGACTATAACGTTCCTATTGTAGCAATTATTTTTATTTCATTTTTATATATGTTAAAAAAAATTCCATTTTAATTTTTTTATTTGAATTCCGAAATTAAAATTGAAATTTGTTCAAATTGGAATGTTTGACTTTCAAATATATTCAAATGAGATATAAATAAAAAGTAAATTTATAGATTTGTCATATACATAGTCTAATAATCAAATATCATATAGGTTGAATATTGTTTCATTATTCACTAAAAACTATTAATTACAAATTTTGTTCAAATTTTATGCTATGGTAAATATTTTTTATAAACACTATATATAAATCATATATATAACATAATGTTGGATTTAATTTTTTTTCAACATATATGAAAATGAAACCCAAGAAAAAATTGCTACAGTACGGACGTTGTGAACCATAATGTATGTAGGAAATTTTTTTTTCTTTTTACAAAGCTAGGGCAAAGTGAGAATTTGGCGGGACGTTATAACGTTTTTCTTAGATTTTGAATTTCTGTGAAACTGTTTTTCATTGTCGATAAATTTTTTGATTTTCCTATAAATAAATAAAAATCGGGTACATAGTGCTTGATACTTGGTCAATTATTATTTCATGTACACATGTTGATTATACTGAGTAATAATATATACATATATTCAAATAATTAGAAGCGATTTCAATTGAAATTGTCTAGGTATGTCTTTGTCCAATTATCATCATTGTGCACATATATAGATCTTCCAATTATGACAAAACTAATACTTATTCGTTTAAGAGAAATATTAAATACTTTACGCTTCAGCTGAGCTAGCTACAATGCAAACAGAGAATGAAGTCATAGTTTTTTTCAGTAAATTAAAGTTGAAATTTAAGTCATTTAACTATTTAATACTCATGTTATTATAATAAAGGATTCTCTCCGAATTTTGAATTCATAACCTCTCACATCAAAATAAAGTAATAATTGTGCATCAAATAATAAATAATAATATTAAAACAATTAATAATCATGTATCCGAGCTATTATTATTTTTTTCAGTTATCATTACGCACATATAGATCACCCCATTTATTTAAAAAATATATACAAGTTATGTAACAGAAATAACTAATTGTTTCTGAGCTGATCTATCAGGTAATTAATATACAAATTAAGCTACAATGGAGTTCGACTATACTGACGCATCCAATAAAGAAGAGTAGAACTAGGTGTTCCTAAGCTCACCAAGTCTCTTGTGAGCTCAACTCTAAAACCTATCGAATTGACTTCAAACGACATTTTCAAACCGTTAGATGTTCAATCTATATTAAAATGTGCTTGGAGACCAAATTTTACATTTTTTGAAATTTTTTTACTATTTATTAAGCTAGTTTGAAAATAACTATTTTTATTAAAATTCTACACCATTGAAAAACAACGATTTTCAAACCATCTTAATAAATAGTAAAAAAATTCCAAAAAAATGTAAAATTTGGTCTCCAAGCACATTTTAATATAGATTGAACATCTAACGGTTTGAAAATGTCGTTTGAAGTCAATTCGATAGAATTTAGAGTTGAGCTTACAAGAGACTTGGTGAGCTTAGGAACACCCTAGTTCTACTCAATAAAGAATATGTAAGATTAGAGTAATTAATAATTATGTACCCAAGCAAAATTATATACCCAACGAATATAAGAAGCAAAAGAAGTGCACTTAATATATAGTTAAGAGTTGTAAACTTGCAACGCGAGTTTAGTAATAACACTAGTTAAGTCAGAAGTGCACTTTTTAATGTACTTGTGCATTTTACTTAAGTTTACTAAAAAAGCAAGAAAAAGGAAAGAATGGCGACTCGCCTACAAAGGTCCATTACCACGTCACAGTAGTGAAATTAAGTAAAGAAATCCGCCTAAAATAATTACTGCATTTCATCAATTCTCCCCGCCACTCCCCTAATTAATTTGGCAAATTCCATCTCCAAAGAACTCCAGAGCAAGACTCCTCTCTGTTTTTCCAAGAATCAAAGAAAATCGATGGCTCCTAAGTTATTGCTTCTCCTCCCTGCTCTATTCTTCTCTCTTGTACTCCTCATGGTCCCCTATTACTGCATCGTGGACCCCACCTCTACCACACTGGCAATCAGCCAGGCAACCGGCACTGTCTGTGGCATCATGGCTGGTTCGCAAAACCGTAGCATCCAATGCACAACACTTCAAGATTCAGCTGAATTGAATGTTTCCTTTCCAATAAATTCTACATTATCGTTCTTTTCTATTTCGGGCGGCCACAACTTCATTTGTAGTCTCAGATCGGGTGGCGCCTCCTTCTTCTGCTGGGATGGGATCCGCCAACGAATCAATCGCGTCTATTCTGGGCCCACGGCACTGAACATACTCTCAGTCGGAGCGCGACACGTGGCGGCGATAGATAGAAATAGAACAAAGATCCGGTGGTGGAGATACGGCTGCAATCGTCATGATCCACGCTGTCGCCAGTTCCCTAAATTGGTTTATGGTGAATACCACTCACTCACCTCAGGAGACATTTTCACTTGTGCGATAAGTGGGGCCCACAGTGTCCACTGCTGGGGACCCCGTGCAAAGTCGATCCAGAGGAGTTTCGCCGGGGTGCAAATGAGAAGTTTGACTGCAGGTGGGGGCCGCATGTGCGGTTTGAACATGACTGGCCATCTCATATGTACTGGGAACCAATGGAATGTGCCGTCTGGTGGTTCTTTTGAATTCACAAGCCTTGCCATAGGGGAAAGTCAAACCTGTGCAATTAGGAGAAGAAATGGGACGGTCGTTTGTTGGGGCCAGCACGGTTCGTACTTACCCATGGGCAGTACAGGATTTGAGTTCTTGGTTGCAGGAGGCAATCTGACATGCGGCTTGACCACAGATGCTTTTAATATAGCATGTTGGGGTTTGAAAGGAAGAAACCGGTCGGCTGTTACCCTATCTATGCCAAAAATCCTACCTGGTGTTTGCGTGGCAGATGAGACCGTTTGTTCTTGCGGGGTTTATCCAGACTCAGGGGATCTGTGTGGTGGGTCAGGTGTTATTTGCACGGACTCTTGCCCATTTTCTACAACAATTGAAATGCTACACGCTCCTTCAAAGACAATATGGGAAATGCTCGGAAAATGGTGGTTTGTTTATGCCATTTTTGGTATTGTATTTGCCATAGTCGGTATCAGTATCAATGTCTGTATGAAAATGAAATGGTGTGAAGTACGAGAGATCAGTGGCAGCATTCCCACTGGGCCTACCTTCCCAGTTATGGACAATGTGCAGGTATTCAGCTTCAATGAGCTCATGACTGCAACCAATAATTTCTTCTGGGGTTTTCAGATTGGTGCCGGGGGCTTTGGTAAAGTGTACCGTGGCCGGCTTTCTGATGGCCGCCTGGTGGCAGTGAAGCGCTGTATCACCACAGGTTCAACTTTGGAGACAGGGTTCAAAGCTGAGGTGGAAACACAAGCCAAGGCCCGCCATGTCAATGTGGTGAGTCTCCTCGGCTACTGCACAGAAAACAATGCGCGGCTTTGTGTCTTTGAATTCATGCAAAACAAAGATCTGCTCAGGTATATTCACCCAAGAACCTGGTTTAAAAGGAGCCCTCTTTTCTCTTCTTGGAAACTGAGAACGAAGGTCCTGCTTGATGCGGCAAGAGGAATCGAGTACCTGCACCGGTATTGCGAACCACCAATCATACACCGTGATATCAAGTCATCAAACATACTGCTAGATGAAAATTGGGCTGCCAAAATCTCAGATTTCGGGCTTGCTGTGTTTGGGCCCAAACCAGGGCATGACCGTGTTGATGTTGCCACGATGACTGGGACAACCGGGTACATGGACCCGGATTTCAATGTTGATGTCCCATTTGTAACTCAACAAAGTGACGTGTATAGTTTTGGGGTGGTAATGTTAGAGGTGGTTAGTGGTCAAAAGGCATATAATTCAAGTGATGACACACAGTTGGCCACTTTTGCAGCACAGAGAATTGCCACAGGAAGGTTAACCGAAGTGTTGGATAAAAGGCTGGATTTGCCGGTGGGACGCGAGAGGGAGGCCGTAGAGATGGTGGCGCAGCTTGCACAACAATGTGTGGCATCTGGTTTACAAAGACCGAATATAAACGCCATTGTAACAGAGCTTGAAAATGCTGTCGCACGGTTTGATCAGCCAGAGGCTATTGACAATTAGATATAACAAATGAAATGATTTATACCATTAATTTCATCATTTTTTCAATGACTTATCTTTATGGTTTGAATAGGAATCTGTTTATAGAACTTCCTTCATTCCCTGTGTTCTGTTGTTTGTGAGATAGAGGCTTTTTTCGTTTTCTTATTGTTTTTTTCTCTGTTCCTTCGTGTTGATGTTACAGTTGTTGTTTTTTAATAGTCAAAAGTAATTACTGTTGCTGTTGATATTATTAATTAAGTTGCTACTATAGGTGTTATTGTTTTTTTTTTCGTTATTATTACGCTATTATTTTCTTTTTTTGACAATGTATTGTACTATTATTTTCATTGTTTTCATAAATTCTTAGTTGTTTGCTATGATTTCGGTTAGTTACTAGTTATTATGCAGCATCTATGCAAGTTTAAGCCATTGTTGAAACCAGACTTACACTATATAATGTACAGTTGTTACAAAACTTATCAGTATGTTCATAATCTTTGCCTACGATTCTCTATTTCGTAAATGGAATGAAAGAAAAGAAGAAAACAAGAAAGGTCTGATGGCAGTTAATTTTAATACATATATTTCGGTTAATTTTTTAATACATATATTTCGGTTAATTTTTTATCTAAGCTTTGACGTTGATTTGTTAATTGGCTAAGAACAGTTCCAATTTGAATTGTGCTAACGAATTTTTAGTTAGCTTAGAAAAAAATATTTCAATGCTATGTCAATCGATTTTATGATTATAATAGGTTTTATAATAAACATAGTTATAGAAATTGAGTTGCGTACCAACGATAGCAGATAGAAGATCCTTCTGGTGATTCAAGTTTGCTCAGAGAGGCATCGCGGGTTCTGGATCCAATAAGCTCAAGTACTGAAGAAAGGTTGTTGCTATTGGAAGGTTGATACCCGTCTATTCAGTTTTTTTTGTACTGTTTTTTTTAGGTGATTCTTTTTTTTTGTACTGTTGTGTCTTTATTGTTTGTTCTATGTCATAACTGGTGGGGTGTATTTTGAGCTGTTTTGGAAGGTTTTAAGATAGTTCTGGTTTACTGGTACGTGTGGTATTCGCGATGACATAGGGGAGAGACTACTATTTCCAAAAAAAAGGAAAAAATGGTATTAATATCATTTTATTGAAGATACTGGTATCAAGTATCAACCAGTGAATAAAGGGCTCGTCTCCTCTGATTGTAATTACTCTGATTGAATGAAAGATTAGTTACAAATCAAATCTTGCTACATAGTTTATCATTAATCTTGTCTCAATTATGGTACACTAAGGTACCTGCAAATTATATCACATATACACATATATATGGCTTTATAGCACCTGTTTTCTTGTATGCCAACTTTACAGTAACAATCCTTCACATATCAGATATACATTTTCAACAAAGCATGCATCTATGATATTGGTACCACAATGGTACCACCATGGCTATCTGTAAGACTATAAGACCAGAAGGATTTTTCTAACAACACATTATATTAATATTTATAATAAAGGAAATTACAAAAGACTTCAAACATATTGCAGAAATTTGCCCAGCTCTGGCAGCAAGCTTTTTTTGCTTTAAATGTGGAAAGTTACCACACAAATCACATCAAGTTTTAAAAATATCAAAGCATGCACACCACAAATATTATAACAAAACACACATGTAATAAGCCGCTTTTCATAAAATTGTTCTAATTTAAAATCTGATTTTCTTATTTTTTATTAATTTGGAAAAGAAACCAAAGCAATTTTCATAAAAACCCAATTAATATCAGATTAACATCATTCTCAAATTTACCCTTAAAAAGAAATCAGATTAGAATGTTCTCAAATTTACCCCTGATGTAGGAGCTACTTCAGTTAGAACTATTTCTATATATTTGGACATCAAACTACATTTAAAGTATAATACTAGGAGAAACTATGATTTCTTCATCTATTCTTCAAGATTTTTTAGTGCGAGCTTAAGGGTAGTTTTGTAATCCGCACTAATCACTCAGCTTGCAATTTCAGCATGTACTGAAAATCTATTTCAATTTTAACATGATAATTTGAAAGAAGAATTAAGACAAAAAAGAGGAAAATATTTAGTTCTTCTAGAGTGGGGCTATGGTACTATAAGTAGCGCGGATGGGTCTGTACTACGGATCAATATTTTTGTTTTCAAAATCCAAACGGTCAGTCCGAACCCTTCAGCATGGTCTCCATATAAATATGCACTTGTAAACTAAATTTTACATTTTTAGAATTTTTTCAGATCAAGTGATTTTCTACCCTTCTAAAAAAATAGTAAGAAAGTTCTAAAAATGTAAAATTTAGTTTACAAGTACATATTCATATGGTGACCATGTTTAACAGTTCAAATCGACTATTAGAACTTTCAAACCGAAGATTTGAGTCCATAGCGTGGGCCAATATGCGCTATGCATAGTA
The DNA here is from genome assembly GCA_025461125.1 of Carex kokanica. NCBI lineage: Eukaryota > Viridiplantae > Streptophyta > Magnoliopsida > Poales > Cyperaceae > Carex > Carex kokanica. The sequence continues at coordinate 1,387,610 of JAJGRX010001283.1, read as the reverse complement.
CCATAGCCTCACTCTTATTTCTTTGCAAAATTAATCTGTGGATATTAGACAACGTTTAAACTTGATCAAGTGGTTGTTTCCAATTACATTTCAATTTCACTTGTTCACAGATTGATATATACTTTCAAACATTTGTAATTTACTCAATTTACAAATAAAAATAGATTGTTGAGGACGTATGAAAGCTGGAATTATGAGGTCAATAGAATCTTGTCAGAAAAGCTATTTACAGTACTAAATTGTGATGTAAAATCTTGACATGTGACCTCCACAGGATTCTATAATTGAATGATCCTTATAGCGTGTGAGTGTGAGTGTGTGTGATTCGGGGTGTGAGATGCAATTGGTATACTAAATCATGTTGAAACTTGTCGAAAACAAAAGGTTCCTCATTAATCAAAGCACCTCAATTGTCGAAAACTAAAAGTCAATCTTACAAAAAAGAAAGAAAAAAATCAATCTCATAAGCAACAGGACACAGAGGAATAGAGAAAAAAAAATAGAAAAGAAAAAAATAAAATCCTCAATCTCATAAACAACAGAACACAGGAATAAAGGAAGTTCTTTGAACAGTTCCTTATTCAAACCATAAAAATAAACAATTCAAAAATGATGAATTTAATGGTATAAATCATTTGTTATACTTATATTTAATTGGCGATAGCCTCTTGCTGGTCAAACTGTGCGACTGCAATTTCAAGCCGTCTTACAACGAAGCTCATATTTGGTCTTTCTTCACCAGGTGACACACATCTTACTGCGAGTAGCGCCACATTCACTATGGCAAGCAACTTGCTGCGGCCCCTCGGAACATTCAGCCTTTTATCCATCACGTCAATTAACTTTCCTGCGGCAATTGTTGGAGCTGCAGAAGTGGCCAAGTACGTGTTATTACCTGCATCATATGCCCTTTGGCCAGTAATCACCTCCAACATTACCACCCCAAAGCTATACACATCGGTTCGTGGACTTACAAATGGGGCAGGACCATAGCAATCTAGGTCCAAGTACCCGGTTGTCCCAGGTGCCACCGCAACATCAACACGATCATGCCCTGGTTTGGGCCCAAACACAGCAAGCCCAAAATCTGAGATTTTGGCAACCCAATTTTCATCTATCAGTATGTTTGCTGACTTGATATCACAGTGTATGATTGGTTGTTCGCAATACCTGTGCAGGTATTCGATTCCTCTTGCTGCATCAAGCAGGACCTTAATTCTCAGTTTCCAAGAAGGGAGACCCTGGAGAAGCAGGGCATCTGCTCGCGACCTTCTTGGGTGAAGTTGCCCTTTCAGATCTCTGTTTTGCATGTACTCAAAGACACAAAGCCGCGCATTGTTTTCTGTGCAGTAACCGATGAGGTTCACCACATTCTCGTGGCGGGCCTTGGCTTGTGTGTTCACCTCAGCTGTGAACACTGCCTCCGAATCTGCAACTGTGGTGTCACAGCGCTTCACTGCCACCAGGCGGCCATCAGAAAGCCGGCCGAGGTACACTCTACCAAAGCCCCCGATACCAATCTGAGCAGCCGGGGAGAAATTATTGGTTGCATTCTTGAGCTCATTGAAGCTGAATACCTGCACATTGTCCATGACTGGGAAGGAGGGCCCAGGGAGATTTCTGGGAGCAAGCAAGACAATTCTATGTTGAGGCAATACACCAATCTCTGGTACTCCACACCAGCTTAACTTCAACCAATTCATTTTCATAGAGGTGGTGATACTGATACTGACGATGGCAAATACTATGCCAAAAATGGCAAAACCACCCCACCATTTGCCGAACCTTTCCCATAATGTCTTTGAAGGAGCGTGCGGGTTTTCAATTATTGCAGAAGGGCAAGAGTACATTGTACCTATGTCGTAGTCAGACCTCATGCAAATAACACCTGACCCACCACAAAGATCCCCTGAGTCGGGATAAACCCCGCAAGAACAAGAGGTCTCATTTGGCATGCAAACACCGGGTAGGATTTTTGGCAGGGATAGGGTAACGGCCGACAGGTTTCTTCCATTTAAACCCCAACATGCTACATTAAAAGCATCTGTGGTCAAGCCGCATGTAATATTGCCTCCTGCAACCAAGAACTCAAATCCTGTACTGCCCATGGGAAAGTACGAACCGTGCCGGCCCCAACAAATGGCCATCCCATTTTTTCTCCTAATTGCACAGGTGTAGCTCCCCCCTATGGCAAGGCTTGTGAACTCAAAAGAACCACCAGACGGCACATACGATTGATTCCCAGTACATATGAGATGGCCAGTCATGTTCAGACCGCACATGCGGCCCCCACCTGCAGTCAAACTTCTCATTTGCACCCCGGCGAAACTCCTCTGGATTGACTCTGCACGGGGTCCCCAGCAGTGGACACTGTGGGCCCCACTTATTGCACAAGTGAAAACGTCTCCTGACGTGAGGGAGTGGTACTCACCGTAAACAGATTTAGGGAACTGGTGGCAGCGTGGGGCATGACGATTGCAGCCGTATCTCCACCACCGGATCTTTGTTTGGTTTCCGTCTATCGCCGCCACATGCCGCGCTCCCACTGAGAGTAATCTCAGTGCCGTGGGCCCAGAGTAGACGCGCTTGATTCGTTGGCGGATCCCATCCCAGCAGAAGAAGGAGGAGCCACCCGACCTGAGACTACAAATGAAGTTGTGGCCGCCTGAAATAGAATTGAACGATAATGTAGAATTTATTGGAAAGGAAGCATTCAATTCAGCCGAATCTTGAAGTGTTGTGCATTGGATGCTACGGTTTTGCGAACCGGCCATGATGCCACAGACAGTGCCGGTTGCCTGGCTGATTGCCAGTGTGGTAGAGGTGGGGTCCACGATGCAGTAATAGGGGACAATCAGGAGTACAAGAGAGAAGAATAGAGCAGAGAGGAGAAGCAATAACTTTGGAGCCATCGACTTTCTTTGATTCTTGGAAAAAACAGAGAGGGGTCTTGCTCTGGAGTTGTTTGGCTAGGAGAAAGGAAATGCAGTAATTATTTTAGGTGGACTTCTTTTACTTAATTTCACTTCTATGACGTGTGAATGTACTTTTGTAGGTAGTCGCCCTTCTTCTTTTTCTGGTGTTTAGTAAACTTAAGTAAAGTATACGAGTACAGTAAAAGTGCACTTCTTTTGATTAACGAGTACACACATGTATACAACTCTAAACTAAATGCTTACGTGCAATGCCTTTATTCAAGTGTGCTCTACTTGGTGTGGGGGGGTTTGCTACAGTGTACCGCGGCCGACTTTCTGATGGCCATCTGGTGGCAGTGAAGCGCTATGTCACCGACTCACCACATATTCAGATTGGGAGGCAGTGTTCAAAGCTGAGGTGAAAACACTAGCCAAGGCCCGCCATGCGAATGTGGTGAGTCTCATCGGCTACTGCACAGAAAACAATGCGCAGCTTTGTGTCTTTGAATTCATGCGAAACAAAGATCTGCACGTGCACATTCACCCAAGAACCTGGCGAAGGAGGACCCCGCTTTTCTCTTCTTGGAAATTGAGAATTAAGGTCCTGCTTGATGCTGCAAGAGGAATTGAATACCTGCTCTGGGATTGCGAACCACAAATCATGTACCGTGATATCAAGTCATCAAACATACTGCTAGATAAAAATTGGGTTGCCAAAATCTCATATGTCAGGCTTGCCAAAATTGGATAGCAGGGTACGTGGACCCGGATTTCAATGTTTTTATCCCATTTGTAACTCAATGACGTGACGTGTATAGCTTTGGGGTGGTAATGTTGGAGATGGTTACTGGTCAAAGGGCATGTAATTCATTGATGACACACAGTTGGCCACTTGTGCAGCACAGAGAATTGCCACAGGAAGGTTAATCAAAGTGTTGGATAAAAGGCTGGATTTACAACGAGATGGAGGCCATAGAGATGGTGGTGCAGGTCGCACGAGAATGTGTGGCATCTGGTTTACAACGACCGAATATAAGTGCCTTTGTAACAGAGTTTGACATTGTTGTCGCACGGTTTGATCAACCAGAAGCTATCGATATAATAAATGATTTATACCATTAATTTCATCATTTTTCGAATGACTTATCTTTATGGTTTGAATAGGAATCTGTTTAAAGAACTTCCTTCATTCCTGTGTTCTGTTGTTTATGAATTATGAGATTGAGTTTTTTTTTTTTTTCTCTCTGTTTAATAGTCAAAGTAATTAAGTTACTATTCATTGATGTTATTATTGTTCCCGTTATTATTGTGCTACTACTATTAGGGGTGCAAACGGGTCGGATATTACCCGTCCGAATCCGGATCCGTATCCGATTTTTTGCGGATTCGGATATTCGGATACGGATAGTTGCGGATTCGGATGCGGATGCGGATATTTTTTATGCGGATTCGGATACAGATACGGTTTGAGTTTCGGAATCGAATACGGATACGGATACGGATAATTATCCGGATCCGTATAATTTAGTATTTCGGATATCCGATAATAAAAGAGAAAGTCCGATCCGATATATTTCTCCCAATTTCATTTCCCACCCACCAATCCACGTGACCCATATCCTTCTGGCGGCTCCGGCACCGGCGAGGCGATCACTCACGTACTCTCGCTTCTCAGCTCCGCTTCCATATCCTTCTTCTCGGAGTGGCGTCCTGGCATCTCGATCCCGACTGAAGAGATCGAGCAGGTACACGTGGCGGGCGATGGGTCGCCTAAGAAGTCTCTTGCGGGGAAGAAACTGTTATACTTGAAAGAGCATGCCGGGCCTGATCTGAAGCTGGTGCGCATGGCGGTGCCATTGAAGGATACAGAGGATGAGGATTTGTTGGATTATTTGGAGGTTTGTTTGAATTTTATCGAGGAAGGTAGGAGTGAAGGCTCAGTGCTCGTGCATTGCTTTGCTGGGGTTTCTAGAAGGTTTGCAGATTTTGATTTTGTGCTTCAAAATTATTACTCTGTATTTCTATACCAAGGCATCATGAAAGGAAAAATTGGTTGGGCATGATTAAAGTATGAGCACTTGCTCATGCCTCTCCATTTTTTTTAACGTTTAGGAAAATTAAAATATTGGGTTTTGAATTTTTTAAAAAGGTAAATAATTTTTTTTAATTCTTATTTCTATCACATTAGCATCTGTATTTTATTTCTAAAAGTACACGTGGTATTTCTAATCTAATATTTCGGATGTAATGTAATTTTTAATTAAGAAAGTTTTTTTTTTTTAAGAAATCGCTTTCTAATTAGATATATATTTTGTAATAACGTAACAAGTTAATTAGATATATATTTTTGAATTAGAAATCCGAATTATATTCGTATCCGTATTCGTATCCGAAAATATCCGATCCGTATCTGTATCCGTTTAATATCCGATCCGTATCCGTATCCGAAAAAAAAATACGGATACGGATATGGGTTGAGCACTATCCGATCCGTTTGCACCCCTAGTGCCTACTATTGCATTGTTTTTCATAAATTCTTAGTTGTTTGCTATGATTTCGGTGTAAGTTGCTAGTTATTATGCAATCTATCAAAGGATAATCAATGTTGAAATCAGACTTAAACTATATAAATGTACAGTTGTTACAAAACTTATCAGTATATGTTCATAACCTTTGGACTATTCTTATTGCACTATTGAGGATCCAATTAATGCGCATGTTTATGGTGCCCTCTAATGACAGAACTTTCCCTTCTGTAAATAATTCAAATTTCAAGGTTCAAACGATAAGTGTGAAGTGTTGATCTTGTTCAATTTCTGAAGCAATAGATGCTTCTCGCTTTAGGAAATAGGTGATTAAAGAGAGCTAACTAATACTAATAGAATGGAGTCAAAGGGGAGTTGAGGTAGTCATTTTAACAAAGCAGTTCTTTATTCATGCAGCGTACAAGTCGGATGCAGCTTTGTTTTTACTCTATAGTCGTGCAATGCGTGAATTGAAAACTGCTCTGTTAAAATGTTCACCCGGGAATTGGGGTACTGATTCTCAAGTCAAATTTCTGCTGGACAAATGGCTGGAGATTTTGTAACGGCCCACTAGTTCTGTAACTATCAAATTTTGAATAGCTCTAGCTATTCGAAAATTCCGTAGTACCAGAAAAATATCAAAAAAATATAAGGTCTTTCATGCTAAATTTTCATTTAATGATACTATTGGTATAGCGATAGCAGATAAAAGATCCTTCTGGTGATCGATTCAAGTGGTGCTTTTTGGTGAAATGTCGACGGTGAGACAGGTTCCAATTATTTCACGGAGGATGGGAGATCCTTCTGGTGATTCAATATTGGTCAGAGAGGCATCGCGGGTTCTGAATTTAATAAGCTCAAATACTGAAGAAAGGCAGTTGCTATTGGAAGCTTGATAATTGTCTATTTAGTTTTTTTTTTTTTTTTACTGTTGTTTGGATGTCTGTCTTTAGTGTTTGTTCTCTGTTATAACTGGTGGGGCGTATTTTGAGCTGTTTTGGGAGGTTTTAAGATAGTTCTGGTTTACTGGTACGTGCGGTACCGATTCTGATAAGGGGTATTCAATAACTGAGTTCTGAATACCCCTTATTAGAATCGGTACCGCACGTACCAGTAAACCAGAACTATCTTAAAACCTCCCAAAAAGACTCAAAATACGCCCCACCAGTTATGACAGAGAACAAACACTAAAGACAGACATCCAAACAACAGTAAACAGAACTAAATAAATGAGTATCAAGCTTCCAATAGCAACAACCTTTCTTCAGTATTTGAGCTTATTGGATCCAGAACCCGCGGTGCCTCTCTGAGCAACCTTGAATCACCAGAAGGATCTCCTATCAGAAACCAAGTAATTGGAATCCATCTCACCATCAACGTCATACTCCGCATCAATTCACCAAAAAAAAAAAAAAAACACTTTAATTGATCACCAGAAGGATCTTCGATCTGCTATCACTATACCAATAGTATCATCCTTGTAGATTACCAGAGCACCGGGTGAATCAGATGGCCCGACTGAGTGTGTGTCAACTTTACAGTAATGACACTGTACCAATAGTGTCATTGATCTTGTCTCAATTATGGTTCACTAGGTTACCTGCAAATTTATAATAGTAAGAAATTAACTGGACGTTTCTCCCCCTCATGAACTTTAATAGTTTCATTTTTGTGCACCAGAAACTCTTTCAGCATTGTTGAAATTCATTATAATACAATATATCAAACTAATTATATTCAACATTGCGCCTTGTTATTTTTGCTCCGACCAAGGTCAGTCCAAAAAAAAACCCAAGGCACTTCTACTTCCGAGGTCTATTTCTTAAAAAAAAAAATATCCCTTCATTGTGTGGATTTCAAAAATATTAAGTATGAATTACCTAACGAATTAAGCACGCTACTAAATTAGAAGCTCAAATAGCAACTAAACCATACACTGAGCTAGACTTGATAGTTTCAGTAGATAGCTTTTGCCAAACTTAAACAGCTATCCTCAGATCGGTAAGGGAACATGATGAAAGAACCAAGGATGAATGTGAACCTAAATCACTGTTTGATGAAGGTAAAAGCGAATTCGTGCAATCACCATAGAAGCATCTAAGGAAATTGAGACCATGTGAGATTTACGAAAGTCGTGTAATACGACTATAAGACCAAGAAGGCTTTTTCTAACAACACAGCGTACCAATATTTATAAAACATGAAATTATAAAAGACTTCAAACATATTGCAGAAATTTGTCCAGCTCTATCAGCAAGCTTTGTTGCTTTTATCTAGACACTAAAAGTGGAAAGTTACCACACAAATCACATCAAGTTTTAAAAATATCAAAGCATGCACCCAAAAATATTATAACGAAACACACATGTAATAAGCCTTTTTCATAAAATTGTTCTAATTTAAAATCTGATTTTATGATTTTTTATTAATTTGGAAAATAAACAAAAGTCATTTTCATAAAAACACGATTAATATCAGATTAACAACATTCTCAAATTTACCCCAGAAGAAATCATATTAGAATATTCTCAAATTTACCCCTGACTTAGTTAGGAGCTACTTCAGTAAGAACTATTTCTATAACTTTGGACATCAAACTACATTTGAAGTAAAATGCTAGGAGAAATTACCTGAGAAATGCTCCCTCCTGATTCCATGAAAAGGAAAAGATCACCTCATCCAACTTGTCTTGATTAGTTGTGAGGAGCTGCTTTTTCTCTTTAGGAACCTTGTATTTATCGTGCAGTTTGCTCCTCTTAACTTAAAACCGATGATTGCTTCATATATTGTTCCAGATTTTTTAGTGCGAGCTTAAGGGTAGTTTTGTAATCCACACTAATCACCTCAGCTTGCAATTTCAGCATGTACTAAAAATCTATTTCAATTTTAACATGATAATTTGAAAAAAGAATTACAGAAGGAGGACGAAATATTTAGCTCTATGCAAAATTAACCTGTGGATATTAGAAAACTTTTAAACTTCATCAAGTGGTTGTTTCTAATTACATTTCAATTTCACTTGTTCACAGAGTAGTGTATACTGGTACTTCAGAATTATGCTTTCATACATTTGTAATTTGCTCAGTTTACAAATAAAAATAGATTTCTGACGACGTGTGAAAGCTGGAATTATGACATCAATATATAGAATCCTGTCAGAAAAGGTATTTACAATACTAATTTGTGATGCAAAATCCTGACATGTGACCTCCACAGGATTCTATAATTGAATGATCCTTATAGCGTGTGTGTGGACTGTGGCGCCTTGTTGCAAGTAAAGTGGGTCTACCACCTGCTCTACCTAACGGCTAAAGGAATTGGATTTGAATTTAAGCGTCAATTCGTTCCTCCCATCTCTCATCTCTCTCTCTCTCTCTTTCTAGCATCTGAATGTGTGCGAGATGCAATTGGTATACTAAATCATGTTGAGACTAGTCGAAAACTAAAAGTTCCTCATTAATCAAAGCACCTCAATTGTCGAAACTAAAAGTCGATCGTACAAAAAAGAAAAAAGAAAATCAAACTCATAAGCAACAGAACAGGGAGAACAGAGAAAAAATATTAAGAAAAATTAAAAAAAGCCATTAACTCACAAACAACAGAACACAGGAATGAAGGAAGTGCTTTGAACAGATTCTTATTCAAACCACAAAGATAAATCATTTAAAAAATGATGAAATTAACAGTATAAATCATTTGTTATATCTAATTGGCGATTGCCTCTTGCTGGTCAAACCGTGCGACTCCAAATTCAAGCTCTCTTACAACATCACTCATATTTGGTCTTTGTGCACCAGGTAACACACATCATTGTGCGAGCGCTGCCACAATCTGTACGGCCTCCATACTGAATCCCAACGGCAAAGTCAGCCTTCTATCCAACACTTCCATTAACCTTCCTGCAGCAATTGTCGGAGCTGCAGAAGTGGCCAAGCTCGTGTTATTACGTGCATCATACACCATTTGGCCAGTAACCACCTCCAACATTACCATCCCAAAGCTATACACGTCTGTTCGTTGACTTACAAATGGGTTAGAAGTATTATAGCTATCTGGGTCCGCATACCAGGCTGTCCCAGTCGCACTGGCAACATCAACACGGTCTTGCCCTGGATCGAGCCCAGTCACAGCAAGCCCGAAATCTGAGATTTTGGCAACCCAATTTTCATCTAGCAGTATGTTTCCTGACTTGATATCACGGTGTATGATTCGTGGTATGCAATCCCGGTGCAGGTATTCAATTCCTCTTGCTACATCAAGCAGGACCTTAATTCTCAGTTTCCAAGAATAGAAAATCGCGTTCCTCCTTGTCCAGTATGTTAGCGGGTGAAGGTTAAAGTCCAGATCTCTGCATGGCATGTATTCAAAGACACAAAGACGTTCATTGTTTTCTGTGCAGTAACCGATGAGGCTCACCACATTCTCATGGCGGGCCTTGGCTTGTATTTCCACCTCAGCTTGGAACATTGCCTCCGAATCTGGAACTGTGATGTCACAGCGCTTCACTGCCACCAGTCGACCATGAGGAAGCTGCCCGCAGTACACTCTACCATAGCCCCCGATACCAATCTGAGCAGCCAGGGAGAAATTATTGGTTGCATCCTTGAGCTCGTTGAAGCTGAATACCCGCACATTGTCCATTACTGGGAAGGTGGGCCCAGAGGGATTGCGGGGAACAGGCAAGTTAGTTTCTTGTTGAAGCGGTGCATTGACCTGTGGTACTCCGCACCATCTTAACTTAGAGGCGGCCATACTGATAGCGACTATGACAAATCCAATACAGACAAAGACAAAAACACCCCACCATTTGTGGATCATTTCCCATAATGTCTTTGAAGGAGCGGGTGGGTTGAATGGAGAAGGGCAAGAGTCCGTTGTATCTGGGTCATAGTCAGACCTCATGCAAATAACACCTGACCCACCACACAGATCCCCTGAGTCGGGATAAACCCCGCAAGAACAAAAGGTCTCATTTGGCACACAAACACCCGGTAGGATTTTTGGCAGGGATAGGGTAACGGCCGACTGGTTTCTTCCATTCAAACCCCAACATGCTACATTAAAAGCATATGTGGTCAAACCGCATGTAAGATTGCCTCCTGCAACCAAGAACTCAAATCCTGTACTGCCCATGGGAAAGTACGAACCGTACTGGCCCCAACAGACCGCCGTCCCATTTTTTCTCCTAATTGCACAGGTGTGACTCCCCCCTATGGCAAGGCTTCTGAACTCAAAAGCCTCACCAGACGGCACATTTGATTGGTTCCCGGTACATATGAGAAGGCCATCCATGTTCAGACCACACATGCGACCCCCACCTGCAGTCAAACTTCTCATTTGCACACGGGCAAAACTCCTCTGGATCGACTCTGCACGGGGTCCCCAGCACTGGACACTGTTGGCCCCACTTATTGCACAAGTGAAAACATCTCCTGACGTGAGGGAGTGGTACTCACCATAAATAGATTTAGGGAACAGGCGACAGCGTGGGGCATGACGATTGCAGCCGTATCTCCACCACCGGATCTTTGTTTGATTTCCGTCTATTGTCGCCACGTGTCGCGCTCCCACTGAGATTAATCTCAATGCCGTGGACCCAGAGTAGATGCGCTTGATTCGTTGGCGGATCCCATCCCAGCAGAAGAAGGAGGTGCCACCCGACCTGAGACTACAAATGAAGTTGTGGCCGCCCGAAATAGAATCGAACGAGAGTGTAGAATTTATCGGTAAGGAAGCGTTCTTCAATTCAGCCGATTCTTGAAATGTTGTGCATTGGATGCTACGGTTTTGCGAACCGGCCATGATGCCACAGACAGTGCCGGTTGCCTGGCTGATTGCCAGAGTGGTAGAGGTGGGGCCCACGATGCAGTAATAGGGGACAATGAGGAGTATAAGAGAGAAGAATAGAGCAGGGAGGAGAAGAAATAACTTAGGAGCCATCGATTTTCTTTGATTCTTGAAAAAAACAGAGGGGGGTCTTGCTCTTGGAATTCTTTGAAGATGGAAATTGCGAAATTAATTAGGGGAGTGGCGGGGAGAAATGAAATGCAGTAATTATTTAAGGTGGACCTTTTCTACTTTAACTTCACTTATGTGACGTGTTAATGGACCTTTGTTGGTGAGTTTCCTATCTTCCTTATTTTTATTGGTTTTAGTAAACTTAAGTAAAGTATAGAAGTACATTAAAACTGCACTTTTTTAACTTAACTAGTGTTAAGTACGCGTCGCAAGTTTACAACTCTTAACTAAATGCTTACGTGGGATTCCTTTATTCAAGCTGATCATATTGCTGCTTGGTTAAATAGTAAATTATTACTAAAAAGTTTCGTAACATCTGTAAGTGTATGAAGCTACATAAATGTGCAACAGAGCAACTGTTTGAAGGAAAAAAAATTGCCTTCTTGATTCTTGCTTGAACAAAGGTGTATCTGTTAGAGGAGAAAAATTGAGCAATGGTTTGACCTTTTTCATAGTCAAATTTCCGTTTTAATTATAGTGTTAAAAATAAGATGATTCTCAATTGCTAACAAGTTGCCGCGTGTTGTAATGGAAGAACATAATCTACCAATATTTAGCAATAAAGGTGAAGCAATCTATAATCGATTTAAAGTAATTTTTCCATCTTTTATTATCTTATATCAAAGAGTAATGAAATATTGTAAGAGATTATTTAACATTAAGATGGAATAATGATCATATTGTCTAATATAGATGATGATTATTAAATGCATGTTTGATTCTTGTTAGAGATATCAAGGGATGTTAGGCCCTAATTTTTAGAAATATAAAAAATAATGAGATAGATGAATAATTGAATATTGGAGGCGAGCCTTTTGATGCCGTTGTTGTTGTAACAGTAATAATAAAGGAAGAATCAATTTTAATTTAGTAACAAAGACAATACTTTTTGTGTAAAAAGAAAAGGTCACAGGATTAAAACCCCAATGGAGCGAAATTAAATAGCTTGATAGCTTAACCTAACCATGTGTCAATATAATAGCGTAATATTAGTAATGAACTTAAAACTGTAAGTTCTCCATTATTGAATATTTGATTCTCATAAAAAGCTTAATTAAACCCTATAACATGAAGTCAAAACATGTTTGTCAATGTGGTAATATTAGTAATGAACTTAAAACTGTGCGTGAAGTAATATATTTTTTGCATTTGAACTCTTAACTTTGTTAATATCTTAATCCGGTTACATTGTTCCGTAGAGTACAGGACAGCTCAGGTCTCCTATTTAAATGAAAGAGTCGTTCGGAAAAGCAATGAACAGAAACAGCTGAAGTGCGAAATCTTTTAAATAAATGTTAGACACAATGTTCAGCAATTACTTGACTATCACTTAAAAAAATTCTTCATCTTACAAAAATTCATTGCATGTTGTTGTTAAAATATCACCCAGTAAAAATAAATAGTTCACTTTAAAACTTGTAAATATTATGGCACGATAAAATTATCAAGAAAGCACAATCAAAGCTCCACAAGTAATTTGTCTGATTATTCTATTATCCTCGATATTCAAAATCTAAGAAGGTAATATGCCTGACATCCTAGCAGATAAAACAGCAAACGATAGCAACATAGCACTGGTCCGTTGCCCCCATATAAAAAGCACGTACCAATCCAAATAAACTTTAGATTCAACATTCTAAATTCAAATCCAACAGCTGATGACTTCTACAACAATAACACAAGCATATAGGCTAGCTCCATTTTAGAATGATACAGGTAGATCTGATCATGAAATAAATATGCCCAGTATCGCCACCATCATTTAGAAATGCAAGTGCTTTACTCCTGTTTTTCCTGGAGAAAGAACACAAATTATACCAAGAGAACAAACGAAAATTAATCCATAACAACAAAAGGCTATAAAAAATAGTGTGGCTACCTCAGGAGCAGGGCTCTTGCTAGGGCTTTGCCTCTTGGCGGGGCTTCTGCTTGTAGGTTTTCCATTAGGAGGCTGCATAACAGTAGGTTAGGGCACTCTCTCTCTCCAACAGAAATTATCAAGGCAAAAAGAAAAATTCCATGTTCTAAGAATATATATAGGGCCAAATTTCAAAATTATGTATTTCCCCCTCTAAATTTAAAAAACTCACTAATTTATTCAATTTATCGACATTCCTATTAAAACTCATTTTAAATTTATGAAGTACTCATTTTACCCTTTAATAAAAAAAATAAGTAGCATGTTTAAGAGAAATATTTAGTCTTCTAATTGACCGGTTTTGAGAGCAAATGGTTTATTTTCTTACTGTGTATTTGTCAACTGAAAATATATGTAATACTATTTATACGAAATATGCAAGTACACTGGAACTGCATTGAACTGCATAAGATAAGACAAGAACAATATTTCCAGAATTAATGTAAGTATATGACCATTTTAAACATGCATAATTGTTTAATGAAAGAGAAACGAACACTTACAGAAGCAACTGGGGATTTGGATCGAGAACGAGATCTGCAAAAATTTCACGAAAGAATATGAATTTCAATGTCCAGCTCCAAAATTCCTACGCTTTTTTTATCTTGTAACATCTCTGTTCCAACTGAGAGCCTTTATGCTCCTCCAAGCAGATTAGCCATATACGTGTAAATAAATAAACAACACAAAATTTCCACTCAGTAGCATCCATTTCTCTTTACTTTGTATAAAACAAGAACTTGAGAACTGTGTTGCACAGATACCATACAGGGTACAGATGGTACACAAATAATGATTTGCACAATATGTTTAAATTTTATATTGAAACCAAAGGCAATATGTTATCTGGTGCAGATACAAGGTGGTATTTGTGCACATAGGATGAGGGCAAGAGAATTCAATTTGATTGTACCAGTTTGGGTCCCACCATGCAATCCAGGTCCCACTAAGCAAAATTGACTCCTTATGACCAGTAAGCCCAAGAATCCAGCTTTGTATGATCCAATCCAAATCCAAATCATGCCAATTTTGAGCTCTCAATAAAACCAAACCAATCAGAGAAGGCCCATAAAGCCCAATAAGTCCAAAATTGCAACCATCAAGAGATCCTACTATGCAATTCCCAGATTGCCGCTTATGAGACTGATCTAAAAAGAAACAATAAGTAAGAGAACCTTGATAAACCAAAATGATTGATTACCAAAGGAACTTTCTTTATTTCCTTTTTCTTTCTTGCCACTTCCAATGCAAGCATTTATCTGTTCTTTTTTATCTCCCCTGAACCCGACACCAAGCTAAGAGTACCATTTACAATGAAAACAAAATATTACCTGGATGGAGAACGGGAGTAAGGAGATCTTGATCGAGAAACGGAACGGCGCGTCGACTTCCCTTTTGGAGACTTGCTGCTCGTAAAAGAATAGCTATTATGAATAAGTGTACACCTACTTTACAGAGGGATAAAAAAAAAAAAAAAAAACACAGTACCTGTGGCTCCTGCTGCGGCTGTAGCTACGGCTTCTGCTCCTAGAATAGGAGCGGCTACGGCTTCTTCCCCTTTTCGCATACTCCTTCACCTATTTCCATATTAACATCCATTTCAATAATAATATCAGGCAAACTTTTGTTAACAGTTCAAGAACCCATAGGAACAGGAAAACGGTATGGCTATATTACTGAGTCTGTATCCTCTGAGATATCTCAAATTTTCAGTTTATCTAAAGCCAGGTCAATTTTTTTTCAATGCCTATTTGGAATGCAGGGGGGAGCAGTATTATTATGCTTTGAGATTCGTGCAGAAAGGATTTGAACGGTCCAGATTTTCCACATATCAACTCAAATTTTGAGATATCTCAGGGGATGTGAATTCTATATTATTCATCTAATGAATTTCAGGAGGCTCCAGAGCCTTATGGCACAAGAATAAGCAAATTTCTCTCGTAGTAAGGTACTGATTAAATGTATTCACAAACCAGATAAATAAAAATCATTCATTAAACAAAAAGAGAACGGGAGATAATAGTTACCCTTATGTAGCCGCGTGAAAATGCATTCTTAAATTCAGAGTCATCGAGCTTCTTTATCTGAAAATAATCAAAGGAAAAGAAAGAAAGAAAAGAAAATGTTAAAAGAAATCCAAAGGGCAACATTGACAAAAGGTATTCTAATAAAGATTAAAAAATCAAAGATAAGGAGTAAATAGCATACCGCATACTTCATGTCATCGTAGTTTGTATAGTCCACAATTCCAACTGTACCTACAAAATAGTAAGATTAAACTAGCCCAAGTGAATCGAGAAACCAAAAGTATTTCAAAAGCACATGACATCAAAGCAATTGCTCGTCAACCGCAGACAACATAGAGAATGGTAAGCCAATTGTTCTAAAAAAAAAATTATCTTTTGAAAAAATCTAACAATTAAAACACAAGCACAAACTGGAATCAGGGAAACAAAGATGTTCAAAGCAAAAGAAATAGATGTCAAATGTGCATTGAGTAGGCAAATTATCTCTTAATTAACTAAAACTCACCTCCGCTCTCACGAAACACGTCAGAGAAAGCAACATCACCAGCTTTTCGCATATGGTCCTAAGAATAACAAAGTACTTATCAGAATAACAAAGCTACTTATCATAACTACTCTATAACAACCATACAAAAATACAGCTCTACTATTGCACAACAGCACAGACCTTGAGGTCTTGCCATGATGCCGAAGAAGGCAAGCCAGTCACCATAACTGCACAAATTATTAAAAAAAAAGAGAGCCATAAATCTTTCAAACAAACTAACATCCAATATGATATGTCTGGTATTAACTGCAACAGAGTGCATACCACGAAATTCTGAGTGCTTTGAGATGAAAGGACGGCCTCGAGTGCTATTATAACTGCTCGGTCGGCCACCGCCACGGTCGCCACGGTCACCACGGTCGCCACCACGAGACGAAGGATGGGCCCTCCCACCATGTGCCATTTCAACCTGAAATTTAGCCAATAAAAATTAATATTTAACAGCAAGAGCAAGGTTATGGTACTATGCATAGCACGGATTGGTCCGTACTCTGGATCAGTATCTTCATTTTCAAAGTTCAAATAGTCGATCTAAACCGTTCAACATGATCCCGGTATGAAAATGTACTTGCAAACTAAATTTTACAATTTTAAGAATATTTTATTATTTTCTAATTTAAGTACAAAATCACTACTTTTGAATGGTCTAGAATTTTTAAAACTAGTGATTTTCTACCTATCTAAAAAAATAATAAAAAAAATTGAAAAAATGTAAAATTTTATCTACAAGTACATTCCATATGGAGCACGTTGAACAGTTCAGATCGATTGTTTGGAATTTGAAAACGGAGATATTGATCCATAGTACGGACCAATCCGCGCTATGCATAGCACCATAGCCTCACTCTAACAGGAAAAAATATTAACTGTGGACCTGCCAAAAGCTGTCAATATAACAGGTTTACGTACCCTTAATCTTACACCATCAAAATTGTAGCCATCTCGACCTTGCACAGCATCCTCAGCATCGCGCTCATCTTCAAACTATAGTATATAGTAAATAAAGCCATGCACATTAGATAAGTGGAATTTATGATATAATAATATCCCTTAATAATATCCCTGATCAACCTATTGTCTGTACAGTGCAATCTATTGTACTCACTGTGATCAATTGTCGTATGATAGGGCTACAATTTGGTTTAACGTGTAATTAGCAATAGAAGAGGCCTTCGTAAATTATTCAAATTATAACTTAATAATTGTAAATTGTTAAGCTATAGGTCCATAAAAATAGAGCTTAATCATGTAGATATGTGTTTGCTATTATTGTTGTAATTTTATTCGCAAAAAGATGGGAAGAAAGTGGAAGAATTCAGAAAAGAAAGAATCTCATATAGAGCATATCTTATTTTATCTGATAATTATACTAGCTGAAGTGTTCATTCTATCTTATTTTGAGATTAGGATAGCGTATCTTTATGATTCACAATACAAAACATGATTTGTACTAACAAGCAAATATTTCATTTCAAGTTTCATCAGCATTTTCTGTTAACTAGAATTGGATGTGCAAGTATCGATTTCACATGAAGTGTTCAATTTATGCCAATTGACCAAACTTATTATTTCTGTAACTCGACAGAGAAATATTCATAACAACCAGGTCCTTGCTAACGTCTGGGAGTTTAAGATGCCACATGTTGTAATACAAGTCAAATTTTAAATAATAAAAGAAAATCTTCCTTTCATACTGACCTCAATAAAAGCATAGCCAGGTGGCCTTGGAGGAATTTTCAAATCAATAACAACAATTGGTCCAAACTGCAAACAGTTAAAAGATTAATATCAGCTTGTATGATTTTTAAACATATTGTGAACATTCCCTGATTAGTAATAAATGACCTCTTTCCATATCTAACTTGAGGTGAAATTTGACAAAGAAGATGCACAAGGGGTCACACGTACTGGCCACAGAGTTATTTGATCGAATAAAGATCAAAAAGGTCAGTGCAGTTTAGTCATCTTTATTTAAGAGTATTTGTCACTTCAATTACACAGTGTGTTATAACTTGTACATAATAACCCAAGCATTAGATAAAAATTGAATTGCTCAAAAGTGTTGGTTGTCTTTTGGAAAATGTCTTGCATAACCCAAATCACAAATCAAATACAAAATATACAAGGAATTCAAGGTATCTATAATAATACTAATGAGTGCATGAGTAACAGACCTTGTAGAAGAGATCCTCAACCTCTCTCTCCCTAATGTCTCCAGGGAGGTTGCCCACATAAATTGTTCTACTCAATCTCCTACTCATTTTTCTACACAGTCAAAATACAATATAAGATTAATACAAAGTTTATTTTTGCTCTATATAGGTGCATAACAGTACCGGGTACTGACAGACTTCGTACTTCTATAATTTTATTGGCTGTGTTCAAGGCTCAATTAGGCCTCAAATTTCATCATTAGAAAAGAAAGAAAAGGGCCTAAACGGTATCAACAGACCCCAGTACTGCACGCTGTATAAAACAGTAACAAAGTACACTGTAAATAGATTATCTCAATCGATATATCAGCTCGTCAGAACTCGTAAAACAGGAACTAGGGTTTCCACCTAACCTTTCAAAAACAAGGGAGGAAGAACGAAAGGAAAGATCTTGGTTGAGAGAGAGAAAGAGAGAACGGGGCGCGGATTTACTAACCTCGAATTAGGGTTTCGCGAATTGGGGAACTCGTGCGGATGAGATAACCTCGGATGAGTGACCTAGGGGCTGATATAAGAGATGCAGATTTGCAAATAAACGAGGATGGTTTTGCTTTAAGATTCGTGCTTTTGATCAACTTATGTCTTTAAATGGGCCTTTTAGAAACTTCAAAAGGCCCAACACAATGCCGACATCTTTCATTCTTTCTATTTATCCAGCTTTTGAGAAAATTATATTCAGACACGTTTGACGGGGAATATCACAAATGCCACTGTATGTACTAGCTAGAGAGTAGGGCCAGCGAAAAGAACTCATAGCTGGTGGATCGTGATCAGCTTGTGATTGCTAACAACTCATTCATTACTAGTATGAACTGTTAATGAGTCAGCTCGCTACTAGTTTGGTTCATAAATAATGAGTTTGAGCTAACTAACTCACTCGCGAGCTGGCCAACCTAGGTATGAAGTTGTGTGAATATTATGTTGTTCAGTTCGGTCCAATTCAGTCCAATTCGGTCCAAAAAATTTATAAAATTTATTTTATTTTTAAAACAAGATCTAACTAGGTCCAGCAAGTTAAATGAGTCAGCTTGGTCTGATAATGAACTAAAGTTTTAGCTCGACCCTCTAATCTCATCTCAGTCCAACTCGCTCAGTTGCTAAACGAGGTGATTATGAGGTGCTCCTAGCTCGGCCTGAGCCAGCTCGTTGCCATCCCTAGACTAAAGAGTAACCAGGCTGAAGACCGTACGTAGTATCGTGCTATTTGACACGTGGCATTATTAAAAAAAATTATTGAGAATATAGTTTAAGGTCACGACCAATCTATATTCCTCTTGTGCATCTGATAAATTTACAGAATCATGAACTATCATATACAATTTAGCAAAAACTTGGAAGGTGTGTAATATTAATTATTGAAGCTTAATATAATACTAGGAAGAAACCTCGCGTTGCTTCGGCAATTGCTTCTAAAGCATGGAAAAAAGTACATATAAAGTTTATATATATATATATAGTGCTGGGCTTAGCTACTTCATGGAGTAAAACGACTTGGTGCTCCACGCCTCATTATTTTCATTTTGAAAATCCAAACGACCGATCCGAACCGCTCAAGTTGTTCTCCATATTGATATGTGCTTGGAGACCAAATTTTACATTTTTTGGAATTTTTTTACTATTTATTAAGCCACTTTGAAAATCACTGATCCGGCGGTCCAGAAATTTTTACTGTTTTTTACTGTTCATAAGGATTTTCAGATTTTCAAAGTGGCTTAATAAATAGTAAAAAAATTCCAAAAAATGTAAAATTTGGTCTCCAAGTACATTTCAATATGAAGAACATGTTGGAAGGTTCGAATCGACTATTTGAACTTTGAAAATGAAGATATGGCGTGAAGTACAAAGTCGTTTTACTTCATGAAGTAGCTAAGTCCATCTCTATATATATATATATATATATATATATATACAAAAGTTAATGTACAATCGAAATTACTGAGTTGCATAGACATTACAAATACTGTGTAGGTTGTAAGCATGCTTTCACCTTGACACAGCAAAAACTTCACAATCGAAACACTTTGTATAAGCGTTTTATCACTTTGTCACAAATCTTCCAAACATAGTTTTTGTCATGCCAAATTAAGTGAAAAGTATTTTGTTGATGAGCCTATCAGCACAAAATAATATCTACAACTAACAAAATATGTCAAAGATTTTGTACAGCCACAATTTGTGTTTAAGCAAGCAACTCATATTTTTTTTTCATGTGAATCAGTTTCTAGTTATGACATCAGGGTCACGCAACAAATGTGAAATTAGGAAGGTATTTGAGTTTCTATATGAATGATTTTAAAGAGTGTGAGTTCAATGTTGTGACTCATAATATTTTTATAGATGGAATGACAGCTACAACAATTTGAAAAGGCAATGGTTTAAGCAAATGACATGATTTATAAAGGGTATATTCAAGTTGTGTTTTATTGTAGTGTTATTGTTTTGGTACTGCAGTTGTCATTTGGCTTTGGTATGGTGACTAATTTGGAGCTTCTTATGAGGGTGGAGTTGGTAGTCTCGTAAAACCCAGTCGTTTTGTTTTGGTTTATGTTTGGTTAATGCTGGTGTGTAAGGATTATGGCTGCAAGCGGATCAAACCAAATCAAACTTACTTTCAGTTAGAGTTTGGTTTGAATTAATTTCGAACGAACTCAATTTCGAATCAAATTTTTTATGAACTTTTTTACGACAAGAGTGATCGTAGTCGCCGAGAGCAAGAACTGAGAGTGAGGGTTACGGCTTACGAGTTATGACTTGTGGCTGGGCGGCCTTATGTTTTAACTTTTAAGTCATCAGCGGAAATCAACGGTACTTTGAGATTCAAACTAGAATAGTTTGCGAACCAATTTCGAACGAACCAGGTCTAGTTTGAGTTTGGTTTGAATTAATTTCAAACGAATTCAATTTCGAATCGAACTTTTTACGAACTTTTTCGAATCAAAATTGAATCGAATCACGAACTATGAATTTTTTGTGCAGCCCTAGTTTATATTAATATCCAAAGTTAATTAATTAATAAATATACCAAAAATTGTTGGGATTTATAAAAATATCCATACCGGCTATTTTCTGGCCGGTTTTCATTTTTTTCGGTACCAGCCAGAAAATGACCGGTACTAAATTATTATTTTTTAGAGATAAATAGCAAAAATGCTGAAATCTAACACTAAAATTTCGAATTTTTTTAATATTTGTTAGATTACTTTTTTTATATATAATTAGCGTATTTTAGTATAAATATGCTAATTATATATCTAAAAGTAATCTAACAAATATTTTAAAAAAAAAATCAAATTTTTAGTGTTAGATTTCTGCATTTTTTCTATTGTCTAAAAAAAAAAATTAGTACCGGTTATTTTCTGGCCGGTACCGAAAAATGAAAACCGGCCAGAAAATAGCCGGTATGAATATTTTTATAAATTTCCAACAACTTTGGATATATTTATTAATTTGTAATTAACTTTATATATTAATATAAATGTCGGCGACCTAAGAAGTTGCCACGGACATTTACTCTAATCCTTTAATACAGCATTTCATTTATCCAATTTTAATCACTAACCTTAATTTAATCCAAATTAAATTATTATTTTCATTGTAAACTAAGATGACACGTAATTAATAGGGGTTAAAAATGGATCGGATATTATCCATCCAACCAAATCCGATCCATATCCGAATATGGATATCCGATATTGTCCTCCTGAATTTTGAAATTTAGTAGGAAATTGAAATTTAGTAGGAAAATATAGATCCAGTTCTTATTTGTCCCCTCCTGAAAATTAGTCTGCCCTTCCCTGGCCTCAATAAGCCCAAACCTTCTTCGGATCCAGCACAGTTTATAAAAAATAACGGGCCGAATCTAATTTTGCATGGCTGCTCTCTCTTAAATCAAACGAGCCAAGCCCAAACCTCTGTGATTTCGCCACTAGGCGCTAGCACACAGTAACAAAAAGAAAACGGACCAATCCTTGTTTGGTATTTGGCAAATCCGCGAACAGCAAAGAATTTTTAATAAAAAAAAACAGAGAGAATGATATCTGTCTGATTGGTCGCTGGCTCTCTCTAATATTAAAAAAAAAAAAAAAAAAAAGTCGTTGGTTGCTCCTCTCTGACTTGGGGTCCGGATCCCCTAAAGTAACCTAATTTTTGGGTTTTGGATCGTGACCGTCCGAATCGAATCCGTCGTTCGAGATTGTCTCGGAATTCGAACCTATCTCTCGGGATGCATGCGCTTCACTTTAGTTGGATAGTCATGGATTCGAATCGGACGGTCCCAATTCAAAACCCAATTTTTGGGTTACTTTAGGGGATCCGGACCCAGTTTGAAAATTGAAATCCTTCCTCAAATAAAAAAAAAAAAATTATAAATCACTTCAAGTCGAATCTCTTCTCTTCTCTTCTCTTCTTCAAATTGAATCTCACGGTCTCACTCGATTAAAGAATTTTGGGTAACTTTCAATTTTGTTTGTGCTTGTTTGATTTTCTTGAATGTGAATTTCTCTTGTCAATTAGTAGAAGTGTAGAACAATAACAATGCTTGTTAATGGTAAATAAGGACAAATTTACTTGATTTACTTGAACCCTAATTTAGTTCAATTAGGATACATTTACTTAAATTCCTTGAATTACTGGAACCCTAATTCACTTGAATTCCTTGAATTAGGATAATTTGACTTGAACCCTAATTTACTTGAATTAGGATAAATTTTCTTGAAGTAAATTAGAATAAATTCCTTGAATTATGCCTTGTTAATGGTAATGGTAATTAGGATTAGAATCCGATTAGCTAATGGGTTTGAACTCAATTTTTTCCCCTGAAAGAAATCATGCGTCCGCCCCTGATCCGAATATACGTACGGATACAGATACAGTTTCAAATTTTAATTATTTGTATTCAAATAGTAGATATATACGGTATATAGTTTAATATATATTATGAAAAAAATATGTTATTCACCATAATAATTAGATAAATATTATGAATTTTGATATTTTTAATAATATTTATATATTTTAAATAAATAATTGTATTGAGAAACGGATATCCAATCCGTATCCGTCTAATATCTGATGCGTATCCGAAAAATAAAAACATATATGAATATGATTTTACCACTATTCAATCCGTATCTGATCCGTTTGCACCCCTACGGATCATCTCTGATATCGTATGTAAAATTACTAAATTCAAATCACTGTGGCACAAATCTCAAAAACGGACTCCTTATGTTTAAATAGGCACAAAATTCTAATTGCTGGGCTAGACGTTAATCTTAATTTATTGGACCGAGTTCCGTACCACAGAGGATACGGACCACCCACCCCCCCCCCCCCCCCCCCCCCCCCCCCCCCAAGGACACCCCCAAGTGCACTGTAAGTAGTGTATGTATGTTAAAAATTTACTATACCTCTCGAGTTTAAATAAATAATTTTCCTAAATTAAAATAAAAATTATGATGCCTCTTGAGTTTAAATTTCAGTTATTGCTTATATATATATATATATATATATATATATATATATATATATATATATATATATATATATATAGACTGGCTAAGCTACAAACGTTTGCACCAAGCCCTTGGTGCAAACGATTTGGTTCTCCTATTTGCAAAGTCCAAACGGTCGATCCAAACCGTTAGATATTTAATCCATATTAAAATGTGCTTGGAGACCAAATTTCACATTTTTTGGAATTTTTTTGCTATTTATTAAGCCACTTTGAAAGTTGCTGATTCGGATGAACAGTAAAAACAGTGCAATAAAATTCTGGACCGTGTGATCAGCAACTTTCAAAGTGGCTTAATAAATAGTAAAAAAATTCCAAAAAATGTAAAATTTGGTCTCCAAGCACATTTCAATATGGAGAACAACTTGAACGATTTGGATCGACCGTTTGAACTTTGGAAATCCGAAAACAATTCGTTTGCACCAAGGGCTTGGTGCAAACGTTTTGAGCTTAGCCACTCACTATATATATATATAGAGAGAGAGAGAGAGAGAGAGAGAGAGAGATGGACTTAGCTACTTCATGGAGTAAACCGACTTTGTACTTCACGCCATATCTTCATTTTCAAAGTTCAAATAGTCGATTCGAACCTTCCAACATGTTCTTCATATTGAAATGTACTTGGAGACCAAATTTTACATTTTTTGGAATTTTTTTACTATTTATTAAGCCACTTTGAAAATCTGAAAATCGGATGAACAGTAAAAAACAGTAAAAATTTCTGGACCGCCGGATCAGTGATTTTCAAAGTGGCTTAATAAATAGTAAAAAAATTCCAAAAAATGTAAAATTTGGTCTCCAAGCACATATCAATATGGAGAACAACTTGAGCAGTTCGGATCGGTCGTTTGGATTTTCAAAATGAAAATAATGAGGCGTGGAGCACTAAGTCGTTTTACTCCATGAAGTAGCTAAGCCCAGCACTATATATATAGAGGAGGGATCCGATTACACCTTTTTTGGTGACACACTTTGACACCTACCATTTTCAAAGTCCAAATAGTCAATTCAAACTGTTCAACATGATGGATATATTAAAATGTGCTTGGAGATCAAATTTTACATTTTTTTGAATTTTTTGCTATTTATTAAGAGGGTTACAAAAATCGTTGTTTTCAGACCATTGAAAAACAGCAATTTTGTAACCATCTTAATAAATAGTAAAAAAATTCAAAAAAATGCAAAATTTGATCTCCAAGTACATTTTAATATGGTGATCATGTTGAACGGTTCGGATCGACTGTTTGGATTTTGAAATCGCAAAATTGACCTATATAAAAAACGGTGTCATGATGTGTCACCAAAAGAGGTGTAATTGGATCCCTCCTCATATATATATATATATATAGAGAGAGAGAGAGAGAATGGCTAATATCAAAACGTTTGTTCCTGGGCTCAGGAACAAACGATTCCGTTCTTCCATTTTCAAAGTTCAAATAACAAATCCAAACCGTTAGATGTTCAATCTATATTAAAATGTGCTTGGAGACCAAATTTTACATTTTTTGAAATTTTTTTACTATTTATTAAGCTAGTTTGAAAACCGCTGTTTTTCAATGTTGCAGAAATTTCATAAAAACAGCAATTTTCAAACTAGCTTAATAAATAGTAAAAAAATTCCAAAAAAATGTAAAATTTGGTCTCCAAGAACATTTTAATATAGATTGAACATCTAACGGTTTGGATTTGTTGTTTGAACTTTGGAAATGGGAAAACGGAATCGTTTGTTCCTGAGCCCAGGAACAAACGTTTTGATATTAGCCATTCTCTATATATATATATATATATATATATATTAAGGATGTAACTTAAAACTTGAATGCATGTTAGAATCACCTATAAAACAAATAGTGTGTCAAGGAAAAAAAAGACTGGTGTTTGCATGTTAGCTGAATTTAAGAAAATAAATAATAGTGCACTGTAGTAATAAAGAAAGATGAACTAACGGTAAGGCTGTAAAAGAAAGGCTTCTCAACGAATAGTTCACAAAATTATACCCATAAACGTTTTGATTGAAGGAATACCGATAAAAGTATAAAACTAGAATTCATATCCCTAGTAGGGAATCTTTTAGAATTAGTGCATATGGACCGTTTTTTTTTAACTTCGCACGAATCTCAAAGTCCAATAATACTGCTCTTGCGATAACTTGAATCTCAAAACAGCTGGGAGTTAATCTCAAACCATAAAGTGAGAGGAATCTTTTAAGGTACTTCGGAGGATATTTTTTCATAAGGCCCAGTTCGGCTGCTTTTACTATTCAGAGTGAATTTTTTTTTTCCACGTGAACAGTAAAAATCAATTCAAAATTTCTTCATTCCTGTGCCCATTCCCATCCACTGAACAGGTCCTAAGACTATGGAGGTGTTGGTAACCCTCCTTGAGAGGGTGGGAAAGAGTTGGTCCTCGGCAAGTCGTCAAAATTAAAAGTCTAGGATTAAAGTGAATAAAGTAGATAGAATGATGTAAAATATCAACTTGTCCATACATTTATATAATATTAGCCCTTGGTTAATAAATTAATTGTGTTAAAATTAAGTTTCAATATTAACATCATAATTTAACTAATCAAAATGTATCTATTTTACTGATATATGAAAGGAAATAAATAATCTAAGTCATCAAAATATATTATACTATCACCAGTTACAAAAACCAGTATTGACTGTTTTTAATTTTACCAGAAAACTGAGAATATAAAAAAGTTTGTGGTCCTCATTTAGTCCACTTCAGTAAGATTCCAAAGATACTCAAATTTTTCATTCAATTGAAAATTTTTGAGTTACACATGAAATAATTTTTAGTTAAACTAGTTAAATTTAACAAAGGTCTGAGTAAAACTGCTAATGAACCTACACCTTCCCCAGAAGACTAATCGCGCTCAACTATGGTACCCACGACAATAAACAGAGTACCTCTGCTCCTCCTCTCCATACTACTCCGGCTTTCTCTTTGCTTCTTCTTCTCTCACCGCGCCAGCTCCGACCACCGTCTCGTCCATCGCCACGGGTTGCTGATCCGGTCTCAACTCCGACCACTTATCTCCTCCTTACAAGAATATGTTGTACCATTCGTGAGAAATAATGGATGAATACCATGGATGTCAAAAAAATAGAGCATCTCACGAGAAAGCTTCCTGTGGTATTAGTTCTCGAGCTCACCGACTGAGGACCTTGGATTTAGGCCGGAGAAAGGAAAATGCGTTTTTCTTGACCTTGGAATTCCGTGCAGGTGAGAGAGGAAGATGGACATAAAAGAATATTAAAATATGAGAGCTCCTCAAGAGACATGAGTAAGATCGGCAATAACCCATATTTGATTGTGGACCCAAGGTGGAATAAAGGTTTAGGTCACTTTGACTGACCTAATATAACTTTATGAATCGACTATTTGTGCTTTTAAAATGAAGATAAAAATGTGATACAACAGGGACACATAAACAAATGAGCATTTTAACCATTTTCAATTATAAAGTACTTAAATTGTCTGGTTCAGTCGGAATGATTCAAGGTCCCTCATTTATTAAATATTCTTGTTTTTATTTTTTTGCTATTTTTATTTTTTTGTTATATCGCTTGGTTAAGTCTTATTTATATAAAAAATAATTATTTGAGTATCCTCACTCTTGTATCTTTAAAATTTTCACATCCCATTTAAAAAATTATGTACTGTGGTTCCCACTAATTATATGGTCCCACTAATTATTATTTTAAAAAATATTACATAGTCCCTACTAATTATTATTCTAAAAACCCTGCAATACTTTTCATCCATGATCTCCACTAATTATATGGTCTCCTTTCTCAGTCCCCGCACTCATCCTCCCGTTAATTTTCATAGATATAACTACTTAGAAGATAAGATATTAACACTTGAAAAATAAGAAATTAATACTTTGATGTGTAACTTGTTATGACATCCCTTTTCTAGTCCCCCAATCCTCCCCACATCAACCTCCCTCTAATAAAGTAGTGGGGACCGTATCACCGCATCAACCTTACCCGATCGTCCCCGCGTCAACCTTCCTCTAACAAAAATAGTTGACCACATATGTATAAATACTTCAGTGTAGAGGTATAAATACTTGCAGTATTTTATATTAATAATTTCAAACGTCATCTAGTGTCATATGTAAAAAATACTTGTAAGTATAGAAATAAATACTTGCACGCCGAGGTATAAATATTTGTGTGGCGATGAGCTCGAAAGTACATCATCATGAATCTTATTTGAAAGAGAAAATTACATAGAAGGCGTTCGTGGTTTTAGATTTGCAAAATTTCTCATAGATTGTGAAAAATATGGACGAGATTAAACGAAAACAATTCACCTCTAAAAACGTGTATGGTCCCCCATGTAGTTTGAGTGGTCCCCCACAGGTATTTATGGTGCAGGTACGTTTGGGAGATTTGGTTGGGGAGACAATTATTTACGTAAAAATTATTCATCTCATAGGTATAAATAATTCCGTACATAGGTATAAATATTTCATTGCATATGTATTAATATGTTAAAAAAAAAAATTGTGCTGGAGTTTTTGTGGTCCCCCAGATAGTTATGATAATTATGATATTTATGGTGTGGGTACAGTGCTAAAACTGTAACGCGGATCCTGTTATCAGCTTCCTTATATAAAATGAGTGATAAAATTAGTATTTCTTCTATTTCATTAGGCAAGATAAATCTAAATGGTAATGACATGAAAAGTATTTTTCAAACTTATATTAAGATAATAAAAATGAGTGAGAGTATGATACTTTATAATGCACACATACATGTGTGATACGTGTTGATATTTTTGTTTTCAAAGTTCAATAGTTGACGTGCAATCAATATGATCTTCAAATAAATATATGCTTACAAATTAAATTTTACATTTTTTTTAGAAAAAGTTACTACATTTTTAAGATAGATAGAAAATCACCGGATACAAAGACTACGGGTTATCTAATAGTTATTTTTTTACATATGTAAAAAAATACAAAAAAATATATAAAAAAAGTATATAAAATTTGTTATCAAAGTAAATTTTCACAAGAAAATCACATTGAATGTTCTGATTGATGATCTGAACTTTAAAAATAAAAATATGGATCCGTATTACGAACTTGTGTACGCATTGTAAAGCACCATAGCCTCGTTCAATGAAAATACTATTTAAGTTGGAGATATTAGTATAATAAATATTAATAATTATTATAATGAAGATATTAGTATAATGAATATGTGACCACCAATCCACCATTGTCAACAAATCAATTAAACCTACGAAAATAGCTTTTAAGGGGGGGACCTGGGACCATCATTGAAAAATATCAACACTTAATTAAGGCTGTCTTGTCTCGTGCCTCTGAAATGAAAGCTTGCCGGTAACGGAGGAGTGTAATAATTATTGCACTGTAGTACTTAGTACTGTACAGTATCCCTGAAAAGTAAATGCATCGCCAGTTCTTCTCGTAACACAGGATATAAATCTGCTGTTATTCCAAAAGAATCATAGGACCCTGTTATTTCTATCACAACCGTTCAAAGATTTTCATGCACGAAATCTTAAGGAAAAAAATTTCCGTACCCGAATCTCAATAAAATGAAACAGCTGGGATCTGAATAACAGGGTTCTGTGATCTCTTTGAAATAACAGCATATTTATTTCCCTTAACAGGGTTCTGTGATCTCTTTGGAATTCGCATCCTCTGAGATATCTCAAACTTTGAGTGTTTCTCTGGTAGATCTCAATCGTTCAAATACGTTCTGCACGAATCTCAAAGCACAAATAATACTGGCTCCCTGTGCTATTCACGAATAGGCACCGTACACGTCGGTCACGTAAAAGTTGAGATATCTCAGAGGATACGCACTCCAGGCCACAGGGGCGCACACAGACAACAAACTGGCACGCTATCTGTTATCACGGAGAATTCATATCATCTGAGCACCTTACTGTTATCACGGAGAATTCATATCATCTAGGCACCTTAGCCTTTGAAATTGAATTCAATCTTAAAAGGTACTGCTCGGAATTGAATTGATCCGAATTCAAAATCAATCCCGAATTCAACCCGTTCGTTATGTATTGCTATCCGTTTTAACGCTACGACTTGGTGGTAACAAGACTGCGGAATGCATCAACGTGATAAACAAGCTGGAAAAGGAATTATTTATGCTAGAAATGAAAATAGAAAATGCCTTCAGCTGCTAGGATAACAGAGATAACTAATAAGAAGCTAACGTTTAGTGTGTGTGTATATATTTCTATTTAGAATTCTCTAAGTGCATCAACCTGATAAACGAGCTGGAAAAGGAATTATTTATGCTAGAAATGGAGATAGAAAATGCCTTCAGCTGCTAGAATAACAGAGATAACTAATACAATGCTAACGCCCATTATATATATATATATATATATATTTCTATTTATAATTCTCTAGGCAATTTTGTTTTTATTTTGATTCTGAGATCTAGATTTAATAACAAATGAAATGAATTTATTATGTTATATAGTTTTCTATTGGAATTGTATATCATTTGGTGTTGTATTTTTATTTTACAATCTTTATTTAATTCAACTGTATCTAATACATAATTGTTTCTAAAAGAAATCCCAAAATAATACTAATACAATTACAGCGGCAATATCTTCTCCATCACTTGTATCATATCTACCATATAAACACATTTACAAAGATCATATTGGACGTATTAATTTGACTATTTGAGTGAGGTTATGGCGATATGCATATTATATGTTGTTGTATTTTTGTTTTTGAAGTTCAAATAATCAATCCGAATTGTTCAACTTGATCTTCGAATAAAAATATACTTAAAGATCAAATTTTATATTTTTTGAATTATCTTTTTTAGATAAGTAAAAAACCACTTAATTTAAAGATTACGAGCTATCCGAAAGCAGTGATTTTCTATCTATCTAAACAAATAATTCAAAAATTATAAAAATATAAAATTTTGTCTCCGAGTATATTTTCATATGAAGACTGTGTTGCACGATTCATGTGAACTATTTAGACTTTAAAAATAAAAATAAATCCATATTACGAATCAATCTATAATATACACATCACCTTAGTCTCATTTAATTAATTTTACGGTTTGATCTAAGTGCATAGGCAGAGGGATATGGAGCAAATGGGAGTCAATTGATCCATAACTTTTTCAAAAACTAATGATTACTGTATGATTTTGTTATATATTTTATAGTAAACTGCTATAAACACCATAAATTAATCTCCATATTTTTTATAAAATTGTTATATACTTGATCCCATTCTTTTTTAAAGAAAAACTAGACTATTATACAACTTGAGTTCTTATAGCATTTTATCCTTGTATATTTTTTTGACCCCATTATTTCAATGTCAGCCTCCGCCCGTGTCTAAGTGCACAAAGTTGTTAGCAAAACATTGCCAAGTCATTAGTACAAAATAGTGAATTGAAAACGGGCCGGTCCGGTCCGATCCAGTCCGGTCCAGATCGGGCCGGGCCACGGTTTACATGGGTTCGGCGGGTTTCACAGTCCGGGTCCGGTGGTCCGAGTAATTGGGGTCGGGCGAAACCCGTGCTTGGACCGTGGTCCAAATTGACACGGGCTGGTCCGATCCACGGTCTGGTGGATTTTTTTTTTTTTTTAAGGGCTACTGCACATAATTTAGAAGTTTTTGAGGGATATACATGAAATTTCCCCAAATTTAAATTTTTTTTGAGGGGTATACATGAAAATCCTCCAATTTTTTTTTTTTTTATCCGATCCAGTTCGGAACGGGTCCACGGACCTACACAGTTCGGTCCTACATGGGCCGGGGAAAAAAAAAACAGACCAAACCCGTGCCAGGACCGTCCCTAGCCTTGATCCGAATCGCAACTCCGGATTGTCCGGTCCAGTCCTAGACCGGCCGGTCCATTTCAAAACACTAGTACAAATTAAGAAAAGTTTGTACTGTCTAAAATATAACCGCCCCACCGTCCCACTCTGGTTCTTAGGGAGATTGAATTTCTCTCCTAAAAAAAAAAAGATTGAACATCACATCTCCTGAGTAATATATCGCGTAGAGTAATCATGTAATATATAGGATGAACTGCTTTTTTTAATGGAATAGACAGCTTTGAGATCTCAGCCGAGCAATTCGGATTTTGTCCAGTTCAGCGGAGTACTTCAATAAATGTGAGGTCATGGACACTGCTATTCCGCTGACTGGACATTATAGGACAATTTATTTTATAATTAGAAAATAAAAAATCGAATTGTCAATAAACAATCTGATTTTTTTTCTCAGAAATAATAAGGATTGAATCAAAAATTTCAATGCGGGTATAAGTTGACCGAAATTTTTGTTTAATCACCCCTCAGTTGCAATGCACACCACTAGCAACTAAGATTGCGAAAAAGAAGAAGGTTATCGAAACTTTGATTTAATTTCTAAATATAAAAAAAATTATTCTAGACACAGAAATACAAAAATACAAGTAACCACATGCACGCAACGCATGAAAGAGGGAGAAATTAGGAGGATTCAAGTGTTTATTTTCACGCTTCTCTGTTTTGTAAAATTATCATAATTTATAAAATTCAATACAACAAAAAAAATTCTACATGATAAAAATTACATTATTTTGACCATAGCCAATAAATTGAAAAATAAACGCTAAAAGATCCTCAATGTAAGAACCTTTTCAGAAATTCTTCATGTAAAGAAAAACACAGATAAAACAACGTAATTTTTATAATTGGAGTTGCTAAAATTCTAAATCTTAAAACATAACGAAGCTAATGGAGGTATTAAAATTATCCTCATAATATTCATTTTAGTAAAATCCCCATATTTAAACCAGTCAACCACATAAGATCAGAGAACAATATGCAAGTGTTCTTGCTTACTATTTTCTCGAAGAAAGCAGTAAATTACCACAATTTATTCACTTTAGTTCGCATATCTCAAAGACTAATTGCAATATTGTGCAACAAAACTGCAAGAGCGGGACTATGGTAATATCAATATGCATAGCACTGATTGACTCGCATTATGAATTAATATTTTTGTTTTCTGGTTTTTGCGGTCAGACACTTTGGTGTTAGTTTTAATAATGTGGTTTAAAACAGTTATTAGTTTTATGGTATAATGAAATATTGTTTTATATATTGTTGTATGTGTGATATTGCTAGCTTGTTGGTTTATAATTGTTATCTACTTTATATATTGCTTGTTGCATGAATTAATATATATGCTGGATAACTTGTATATATATGTATATGTTGTTGATGTCTATATTAATTGTTGGTTAAAATATGAGTATAGAATGCATGCATGTTTATTGTTGCTTTGCTGGGTTTTATAAATGGCTAACAAATATATGATGGAGGCTAGCCCCCTAATATAGAATTAATAATAAAACATAATAATTATACATACATCACAATTGGCTCAAAAATTAATGACCGATGACAAACTAGGACCTGCCAACGTCAACTCAACCAAAACAAACGGTGTAGACACTTTTGCAATCGGCTATTAAAATTCAACAGACAACGTTAATTACATTTGCCGTCGGTTGCATAAAGAAAGAGATAGCGTTGGGTACTAACACTGTTTGTTTGATCGTGCGCTGCCGATGGCGTATCGATTAACGTCATATGTTTTGAGCCGATGGCATATGTGTATACCTTTCCTATCGGGGTGATAGCCATCGGTGCGGAATTCGATTGCGGATTGCGATTTCACCCAACGGCGAAGTATTTTTTTGTAGTATTGCTTGGGTTAGTGAGAATAGTAAGCTAATCCAAATTTGAGATAGTGAGCTCACCCAACTTTTGATTTAGTAGAATACCATGCTAACCCACAAAAGACAAACAAATAATAGTTACTTTTTGCTAACTCAAACACATTCAAACGTAGAATAGTAGTTCAAATAGTCACTAGTCCGAATTAATACTATTTTTTGCTTCATCCAAACGCTTCCGTAGAGAATAAATTGAACATTTCCAACCGAAAGAAAAAAAAAAGAAAAAAAAAAAAATTGGAAAGAAAAAAAAACAAGAAAGAAAGAAAAAGATGAACCACACTTGACCATGCTACAACATATCTACAAACTTTTCATGGTAAAACATTCCATTCCATTGTTTAATTTCTTGCATATATTAGCATCTATTCGGCGCCGTGTGAATTTCAACGGGAAAATTTACAAAATAACCTTCTTTCCAAAAATTTCAAACAAATTACTCTCTGTTCAAAACTTTTGTCAAAATGACTCTGTGGGACCCACCAATGTAAAAGATTTTCCTACCCTCATTTTCCTCTCATCTTTTTAGAAAGAAGGTTAACTTGTAAAAAAAAAAAAAAAAATCTGATCTTATAAAATTGAAGGTATATATTTGAAACTTTTTTTTTGAAACACTTGACCGTGGCAGCCTACATTTGGAAGTTCAATTTAATTCTTGTATTGCTCAATTTAAATTGTGCATATATCTGCTAAAATTCTTTGCTTAATGTTCACTTCATATGTATCTTTTTAAATGTTCACTTTATATGAGTTTTTAAATGTATCTTTTTTTATTACAGGTATTTAGAAAGTTTGATACATAGAAGGTTACGAAAGTAATTTACATTTATAATTAATATTTATTAGCGATATTTTATTTTTTTGTGCTCCCTTTTGTTTTGTCTGTAAAGTAATTTAGTAATATTTTTGGATTTTATGTATGTAAAAAACAATTGAAAACGAGACGTTGACGCTTACAATATTTGCTTTATCTATACAATTTATGTGTTTTTCTTTTGCATTGTATTTAATTTTTGTAATGAAGTTTGTTCATGAAAAATTAACATTTTATTAAACATGCGTGACTAGTACAATGTACCATGAGAAACATAATTATAGCAAACATTATTTAATTTCTTTTTTTTTTTTACAAATTAACCTTCTTTCTATAAAAGATGGGAGTAAAATAAGGGGAGGAAACACTTTTACATTGGTGGGTCTCACATTGTTATTTTGACAAAAAATTTGAAGAGAGGGTATTTTGTTTGAACTTTTTGGAAAGAAGGTTATTTTGTAAATTTCCCCGAATTTCAACAGATATATCTTGCTCTTTGGAAGGACATTTACTGGAATTACATGATCTTGTCATCTACTCTTTTTTCAGACAATGACGGGAGAATAAATAATTAGAGAGTCAGTAGTATAAGACCTGTAGAAAAAAAAATTATTTTTTTAGGATGGTATTAAAATAATTCTCAATGGGGCTAAATGAACTCCGTTTGAACCATGACTTTCTAAAATGTATTTTTTCCATATTCTTTTTATCTTTGTAAATTCGGAAATAAATATGCTGTTATTTCAAAGGGATCACAGGACCTTGTTATTCCGATCCTAGCTGTTGATTTTTATTGAGATTCGAGCAAGAAAAACTTATTTCTTTGAGATTCGCACATGAAAAAGTTTGAACAGTTGGGATAGACATAACAGGGTCACGTGATCCCTTTGCAATAACAACAGATTTATATCCTGTAAATTATACTATGAATTAAATAAAGACCGTTAATATTACTGAATCATTACATATTAATAAAATTTATAATATTTATAGTTGTGCAAGTACCCTGGCAAGCACTATGATTGCAAAAAGAAATTAAATCTATTAATTTGCTATGATAATATTTTTAATCTTTAAAGTTAATTTTTTTGATCTGCCATCTCTATCTAGAAAATTTCTACTAGTTAGCAATTATTAAACATCTCAACGGGGTACACCATGGGTACTCATAGCAAAGCTCATCCAATTTAAAAAGATATATTTCCCAAATCACTCTCCCTCCATCTGATCTCACCAGCCACTGAAATAAATCTCCACCTCTGCTACCTTCAAACTCAAAAATCGAATCAGAGGTGCAAAACCAAAACCCACTCAAAAACAAAACCAGCGCGCATTCACCAATGGACCGAAGAGTAGGTGCGCCAGCGCCAGCGCCTCACGGGGCCATTCTGGCGGTGGTTGTGGGTGCAATTATTGCGGTGCCGTTCCTCGTCGGAGAGAGCGCCGGAGAAGCCATTACTGATGCAATTGCCGAGCTTCTCAGCCCCGTTGGTCTCCTCCTCCTCCCTGTAACCCTAATCATTATCATTCGCTTCCTCTCGTCAGATCGTGGGGTTGCCATGTCAGATATATTCAACATTGGCGGATCTCCTGATTCGTTCCACCGGGTTGGTGGATCTCCAGTCGGAGTCGGTTTGATACTCTTGCTCATCATGCTTTTGCTGTATTTCAAGCTGTTTGGTGGCGGTGATGAAGACGACGACTGAAATTTTACCGTTCTGCCCTTGAAAAAAAATTTGAGTTTGTTTTTTGTATCTGTTTTTGTGTGGATTGATGGAAAGCAGGATATTTAGTTGGGTGGAACTGTAAATTATTAATTAGGGTTCTTTTGCATATATACCCCTGCAAGATTCAGCTGCATAGGTAGGTGTTGACGTGCTGTTAGAT
Organism: Carex kokanica; assembly: GCA_025461125.1. NCBI lineage: Eukaryota > Viridiplantae > Streptophyta > Magnoliopsida > Poales > Cyperaceae > Carex > Carex kokanica. The sequence goes on along the minus strand of JAJGRX010001283.1, from coordinate 1,351,445 downwards.
TTCAGTAGCTAGGTGGGGGAAGAAGGTGAAGAAATTATCTGGATTATTATTTTTATTATTATTTGTCGAGGAGAGATGTGATCATGTAAGGCTACTTTGTTCCTCCTCTGTTTTTCTTTTGTGAAATTACGGTTGGTCAATATTATCAGAATTTTGAGGGACTACTTTGTGTATATTTCTTGTGTAAAAGTAAAAGGCTAAAAGCAAACTATAATTTGGTTTTTTTGACATGCACCCCTGCAAATTTTAGTTTACTTTACTCTTCAGTCGAAGAAGAATTTACAACTTTGCCCCCTCATTGGAAGGTCCAACACAATCCAAACCTTTGCCGCTTTTACTACAAGTCACTATAAGACGCTGATCGACCCCAAAATAGCGAAAGCTATGTGGGGGGCCGGATTGTCAGTGATAACGAAATGACTGGGAAAGGCCACAGGAGCTTTCTCGGTAGATGTTGTATTGTAGAGTTTGTAGTAGTTTGACACTGACCTCACAACCTGAGTGGACTCAGTGGAGACTGGAGACTGGAGAAAGAGGCAGAGAGCAGATGACTTTGACTGAAGGTGCGCTGTGGCCACAGTTTTTATTTATTTATAGAAACTATTTAAAAATATTATTGGTAATAGATTAATTGTCTTGGAATTTTAATTTTAAAAGTTTCTACAGGTGAATTTGAAGGAACCAAATTTTTTTTCAGCTTCTTTAATTCATGAATGAAATTTTTTGTGACATCAAGTGGGTGGTAAGTTGAATTTTAATGGAATTACAATAATTTTAGTTCTTTTTATTTGATTAAAATTTTCATACAATCCATCTGTAGTTCTATACATATTACCTTTATATTGTTTTTATAAATAAAAAATTCTGCGAGTTAATAAAATTAGTTTTAAATTTATATTAAGTAGAGTGAGTTAATAAGATTTTTTTTGAGAAAAATGTTAAGAGGAGAATTTAAATGTCTTTATATTTTTATTTTCTAATGACAAAAATTCTAAAATTTAATTGTCAAAATAAAATCGTTAGTTGCGATCTATATTATTTTTCTACACACACATAAAAAATTATCACTTTTTAATTTTGGTTTTGTATGAATCAACAATATGAAAAATTAATATTCATAATTTATCCACATCGATGTATTTTTGCAATCTCTTGATGCTAATCAAAATAAAATTGAAATGTCATGATTTTTTTACGTGTGCATAGAAAAAACGATATATATCATATCTAACAGTTTTACTTTCAAATTCGATTTTTAAATTTTAAGTTTTCTTAGTTTTAAAAATAGAGGTAAGATAGAGGCACGAAAAATAGAGATATTTAAACCCTTCTCAAAAGTTAATGAAATTGGTTTTAATAGTTGAGATGGTTGATCTCAATTTTCTTTTTAAAAACAATGATTAGTTTGGGTTTTGTGTGTTTAGGGATCCTCATTATAAACAATTCTTCTGAATATTTTATTTATAAATATGTTCTTATTTACATAACTAATATTTAATTTTTAGTAAAGGCAACAGTGTGTCCTGTGGAAATTGACATGATTAATGAAATGACACATGCCTACTAGACATGTCCTTGTTAGAATGATATGATTATATGAAGGGATTTTTGTTTGGAAAAAGACCAACCAGGATCGTGGATGAATAGATTAAGCTGATAATAATTTTGTTTAGAAACTATAATAATCGGTACTAATGATGATAGAGATGTAGATTTGAATTTCTCATAAAGTGTCGGAAAAACATGTACGTAGGAGTTAACAAAATCTGTGATAACTCATATTTAGATTATAATTAAAATAAAATAAAATTAATAATATGTATTTATGATGAGGAGGATCCAATTACATTCTTTTTTTTTACACATCTTGACACTGTTTTTTTATAGGTGAATTTTGTGATTTCAAAATCCAAACAGTCGATCCGAACCGTTCAACATGATGTATATATTAAAATGTGTTTGGAGATCAAATTTTACATTTTTTTTGAATTTTTTTACTATTTATTAAGATGGTTACAAAATTACTGTTTTTCAATGGTATGAAAACAACGATTTTGTAACCATCTTAATAAATAGTAAAAAAATTCAAAAAATTGTAAAATTTGATCTCCAAGCAGATTTTAATATATCTATCATTTTGAATGATTTGGATTGACTATTTGGACTTTGAAAATAATAGGTGTCAAAATGTGTCAAAAAAAAAGGATGTAATCCGATGCCTCCTCATTTATGATTTAGACAAGTATATTGCAAACTGCATAATTTAACAATAAATTGAATATTAATTGAGCGTCTACAAATTAACATTTAATATATTATTGACAGGACTTGAATTTAAAGTTATGCCAAACTTTATACGCAATATATCTAGATTAATAACAGCTTTGTACATCTTTCTTCTGATTTTTTTTTTGTAAATTTTAGTTTCAATGATCACAATCTGAGGCAGAGTCAGACTTTCAATCTATGGGGGTCAAATACACATTGGAGGTCAATCATATAAAAAAATTCATACTAAATGAGAGTCAATTTGACAATACTGGTAGCATTTTATCCTAAAATATATAGAAAATCATATAAAAATACAAAAAAAATTAAAAATTAATGAGGTCAATTGACCCCCATTCACCATACATAGCTCCGCCCCTGATCATAATGTATCTACCTGAGTTGTCAGTAGGTATTTTACGAATACATATATGAAATGAATAACTATTATATTAATAATATTAAAATTTTAAGTAATAGTATAAATTTCTATAGTTTCAATAGTCTTGTGTATCAAATTTAAATGCAATATAAAAATATTTTGGGTAACTTACTGTTTAGGCTAATGAAATGGGTCTAGTAGTTTTTTTCTCAAAAATAAAAAATAAAAAATGTTTGGTTACCAATAAAATGCCAATAAAGCCGGACAATAGTTTTTAAACACTCGATAAATAATCAATTAATTAAATCGCACGAAAATTAATGTACAACATATCTGAGCTATATAGATAACATGTTGGCACCTCCTAGCATAGTCTTCCTTGCAGAAGCATTTGCATTTACGAACGTTGGATATGCACAAGGGCGAAATATATACGATACATATGGAGGTCAATGGATTCTTATTAATTTTTAAAATTTATATACTTATGCGTAATTTTCTATATCGTTTAGAGTAAAATATTGTGGATATTGTAAAATTGATCTCTATTTATGTTTGGCTTTCATAGCTTGAATGTCTGAGTCCGCCCGTGCATATACAGATATTGCCATGTGATTATTTAAGTTCTGGTTCAGAAGAGGGTAGTGATGGAGAGGAGAGGGGAAAGAAGGAATTATCAGACTGATCGAATCTCATTTACTTGTCATAACATTAAATTTTGAGATAGTAGGAGAGAAGTAGAGAGAAAGGGTGAACCCTATATACAAATTATTTAAAATTTATAACATCGGAAGAGTGTAGAGAAAACTAACTTTTTACACTGATTCTTTCTTCTCTCTTCTCCTCTCCTCCTTTCTACAGATGTATCGTGAAGACGAATACCTATAAGAGGAGGGATCCGATTACAACACTTTTGAGTTTCCACAAAGTTACCCTAACTATTTTCTACATTTGCAAAGTCCAAATCGTTGATCCAAACCGTTCAACAAGATCTCCACAATAAAATGTGCTTGCAGATCAAATTTTACATTTTTTTGAATTTTTTTACGATTTATTAAGATGTGTACAAAATTAAATGGTCTGAATTTGACTAGTTTTTGTAAAATACTTAATAAATAGTAAAAAAAATTCAAAAAAATGTAAAATTTGATCTGCAAACACATTTATTGTGGAGATCATGTTGAATGGTTTGGATCGACAATTTGGACTTTGAAAATGTAAAAAATAGTTGAGGTAACTTTGTGGTAACTCAAAAGTATTGTAATCGGATCCCTCTACCTATAATTGTATTTCTTGTAATTATTTAATCGGTTCTCACAGTTATAAAATAAATTTGTTCTTTTAATATTGTTTGATAATAATTTGTTGTTTTCAATATAATCTATCCCACATTCCCACCCATTTTATTATGCTAGCGGAAGAAGTATATCTTTAATTTTTTTTATTCTCGCAAGTAAAAGCATCTGTCTTGCTCAATAGAATAGATGCTTCTTATTTGTTTTTGTTGGGATATATTTTGGGAGCGGGGAATATTATTAGTACTATAAAAAGGTGGTAGGCTGGAAGCAGGTTAGAAAATGCAAAAAATTGACTACCGAGGAAAGCGAGGATTTAAATTCAAACGAGCACATGCGGTGGGGGTTCGTGAGCATGTGACAAACTGTATAATGTCACATGAGAGAGGTACTTGTGCTGTAAACATAGAGAAGGCGTATTTGATGGGTATCAGATCCAAATTGATCAGATGCTATTTTGAAATCGTTTGATTCGTTTCATAATTTTATACACTGCAATAAAATTTAGAATAATTATATGAATTCTTCTTTTTCAGTCATTCCTCTGTTCCTGCAGCAAAAATAGAGAAAGATTGTATTATGATTTCCACTAATTATATGATTCCTCTTTTCTCAGTTCTGCATTTGTCTCCGCATCAACTTTTATAGATATAAATACTAAGAAGATAAAATATTAATACTTGAAAAATAATATATTAATATTTTGATGCGTAACTTGTTATGATTATCATTTTTCCAGTCCCACAATAGTTAGGACTCCATATCCCCGCATTAATCTTCTCCAATCGTCTCCGCGTCAACCTTTCTCTAACAAAAATAGTTACCCTCATAGGGAATAAATACTTCAGTGCATAGTATAAATACTTGTAAAATAAGATATTAATATTTGATGTGTAACTTTATATGATAGAACGCCTGAAGATATTTGTACAATATATATACATATAAATACTTCAGTGTATAGGTATAAATACTTGCAATACTTCATATTAATACTTTCAGACGTCATCCAACGCCATATGTAAGAAAATATCAAGTTTTGCGGTCCCCCAAATAGTTATGTTAATATTAATATATTTATAAACGTGTATGGTCCCCCCATTTAGTTTTAGTGGTTCCCCACAGATTTTTATGGTGCGGTGATGTTTGGGAGATTTGGCTGGGGAGAATTATTTATGTAAAAATTGTTCACTTCAAAGGCATAAATATTTCTATGCATAGGTATGAATATTTTCATGCATAGGTATTAATACTTTAGAAAAAAAGTTCAGTGCTGGAGTTTTTGCGGCCCCCAGATAGTTATGGTAGTTATGGTGCGGGGACAGTGCGAGAACGTTTAGGGGATTTGGTTGGAGGGGACCATTATTTACGTAAAAATTATTCATCTCATAGGTATAAATACTTACGTGCATAGGTACTAATATTTTGAAAAAAAAAATTCAGTGCTGGAATTTTTGCAGTTCCCCAGGCAATCATGGTAGTTATGGTGCGGGAACAGTGCGAGGACTGGAGTACGAGGACTGTTATCAGGGTCCTAAAATTTATGCAGATCAAGAGCATATGAATTATGAAGTGAATCAGACAGTTGTAAGGTCTATGAATTTAGTTCACGCACTGTCCTAAACATTTATGCAGATTAAGATATGTAGATTTGAATTGACAGTCCTCGCACTGTCCTAAACATTTAGAACTGCATAAATGTTCAGAACAGTTCTAAGGTCAATATTAATATGTCCAAAATTTTACATGTACAACACCATATGTATACTAAAACGTATCTCCATTTCATTATTAAGCACGTTGGGTGTCCGATCCGCCAACGGCTATGATTGAAAGATGAATTTTTGGATTTAATCTCAGCCCTCCAATCACATCATCTATCTTCTTTTGATAAAATGCATATGTTTTATGTGTAGAAGTCTAAATTTAGCTACAAACATACTCGCTACACATACCGCCACACGATGTATTACAATTAAAATTGAACAGACTCTAAAATTTAGCGATATAATTCTCCGTTTTCTTATTTATTTATTTATTTATTTCTCCCTCTCCAATTAAACTGACTCCACCTTCCATTTCTATACGGCGGATCACAATGAAAATCAATTTTTTATTCACTTCCTTATTTCTCTACTTCCTTTTTTCTATACATATTACCATGACAAATCTAGAATATATTTTTAATTTTGTTTCTATACAAATCTAAGGGTGAGGATTTTAACAGCAAGATTTTGGCTCAAGACAACAACAAGGTAAGAGAGATTTTTTCTTTGGACCATTCTGTCCATGTTTCTAAAACGAAAAATAAATTAATACTAATATATGGGCAATCTACATTAATGGAGTAATTAATTATTCAAATAAATTGAAAGATTTACTTTCTTGAAACCGGTGAAGTCAAATTTCATAAAATGGGTGAAGGTTGGATTTACTTTCTGAAACGTAGGCAAAATGCAAATTTTTTTTTGACAGAATACGGATTAGAATAAAATGGTGAAAACATTATATTATTCCTTCTTATTTGTTTTTTTTGCTGTTTTTAATTATTAGTTAGTGATAGGCATTTAATTTTTATCTAATTATTATGTAACAAAGTATATCTATTATGTATTCTATTTATATTATGCATCTACGAATTTATCTCAAAAAAAATGGCCAGCTATTGAACAAAGCAGTAAGTAAGATGGTCTCCATAATAACAAAGAGAGTATGAAAAAAAAAATATAATCTCAGAATGACACAAATTACAGATATTGCAATTTATAACGTAGTAACAATCATAAAAATAACAAAAATTTGAATAGAGTTTCCGATGAAAAACTCATTATACTAACAATAAAATTAAAACTTAAAAAAAAATAGAAAATTCATTTAAATTAAGTCTAGTAGTAATAACATTATTCTCAAAAATCATTGATCTAACGTGTCTATGTTGTTTTTTCTCTTTAATCTAAAGCAACATATTTCTCTGGCTTTGAATCACAGATAGATATGTCTACCCTTTAACCAAGTCAAATGCTCTAACACTATTGAGTAGATCTTCACGAATTTCGTACTTGAAATTAATTAATTCAAGTTTTTCGGCCTCTTGTTCGAATGGAATTTCTGACTCATCAACATCCATCTATTAAACAAAAAATTATGTAAATAAATAAAGCAAAAAAATAAAGAATAATTTTTATAAACCATTTTCAAATATCAAAATTTTTGTCTTCATTAATACTATAATTTGTTATCAAAGAGCTAAACTTTATTTTTCACAAAGTTTGTCAAAATTGACTAAACATTTTAAATTACTCTTATTTAGATATTTGGAAATTAAGAATTGACTCTCCTTCAATGAAAGAAAAAATAACACAAGAAATTTCAAGAAGAAATTTTCTTTTTAGGTAGAATTTTTTTTTTTAGGCAGCAACTTTTTTATTTCTTCATTAGAAGCTTCAGGTGCCATATTAAAATATGGTTGGAGATGAAATTTTATAATTTTGGAAATATTTTACTATTTTTTAAGATGCGTAGAAAATCACTGTTTTTTTACCAGTCCAAAAATAGTGATTTTGTATCTATCTTAAAAATAGTAAAAAAATTCCAAAAATTATAAAATTTCATCCCAATCATATTTTATTATAGACATCATATTGAGCGGTTCGGATCAACAATTTGTACTTTGCAAACGGAGATATAAAATATGAGGTATGATGAGGTATGAAGAGCATGAGGTATTGGAAACCTCATCTTTTTTTTATATCCATGAATATTGTTAAATAAATATTTTTTTTCATTGATTTATTTTTTTATGAAAATTTGTTATTTTGAATGAGAATTTATTTTTGTTATCTTATAATATATTCCGTTGCAACGCACGAGCACAATACTAGTTTTTTATTATATATACAAAATCTACATTAGCAGTTGAGGTAAACATACAAACGATCATTTTCACAGTGACATTTAATTAAGGATTGGGATCCCTTAACCATGGATATTTGACAAATTTTCAAATATTGCATGTCTTACATACAACACCGATTTATTACAAAAACCAGCGCTGAATATATGACATCAAACAAAACCAGTGGTAATAAAAGGAATTTTCTTTTTTTTTTCAACGCTGGATTGTAAACACTAGGGCTGTAAACGAACCGAACCAAATCGAATCTGCCCTAGTTCGAATTCGAATTCGAAATAATTTCGAATCAAACCCAGTTCGAAATTGAAATAGATTTCGAACCTGAAAGGCCAGTTCGAATTTGGTTCGGTATAATTCGAACTAGTTCGATTTGATTCGAAATTAGTTCGAAATTCAGTGCAGATTCGAAATTCAGTGCAGAGAGAGGAGAGCAACGACGGAGGAGAAAGTGACAGCAACGGCGGAGGAGAGAGGAGAGCAACGGAGGAGGAGAGAGTGAGAGCAACGGCGGAGGAGAGCCGCATGGCCAAGGAGAGCTACGGCGGAGGAGAGCAACGGCGGAGAGTAAAAGTTGGCTAAACCTAGATTTAGGTTTAAGCGACTCTGGCTGCGAGAGGGAGAAAAATAATGGCCAAGTCCCTCTTATTCGCTAGCCTATATTAATTGGACGGTTGGCTGATTTCGAACCTTCAAAATTCGCGAACTATATCGAATTGAACCTAGGCAGGTTCGAATTCGAAATTGAATTAATTTCGAATCGAACTGGTTTGAATTAATTTCGAATTGAATTTTTTTCGAAGTTTTTCGAATCGAACTCGAATCGAATCACGAATCTCGAATTTTTTGTGCACCCCTAGTACACACCACCTGTATGCATCAAAACCGGTGTTGTTTAAGTGATGCTGAATATAAATTCTATAGTAGTAATTATAGGTTACTCTCACAAAAATAATTGTTAGATTGAGTCTCGGAGACTTCTTAATCAATATATATATATTTTTTTTTATTTGTATCCACACAAAGCACTACGAGACGAAAGTGATGTCTTTAGTAGTCAGCTAATGGTGAAGTCTCAACAAACCTTTTCATTTTTGAAACAAAACTCAACAAATCATCTTAATAAAAAAAAGAATCTGATCCATTGTTATAAATGTATAAAAGAAGACGACAATTTTGTTTTAAATTTGGAGTAAGTGTTAGCAACTATACCCACCCACCAAATTTTGGAAGGGAATTATTGAGATTTATTCTATCGGTTCCACCTGTTAAGAGCACCGTAGCAGAATTTTTTATTTTTAGATATTTTGTCAGAAAAGAAAGATGAAAATTTCTTTTTGAAACACTCTAGTGACTCGGTTTTTCTAGATATTCTTTTTAAGGAATCAAATTAATTTAATTCCTTAGAATTTGTTTGTAGATCTCAATTTTAGTAATCGAAAATGTCTGATCTGCATATAAATTTAAGGAACCGAATTAATAATTTTATTCCTTAGAAAATGTCTAAATGAACCAAATCAATGATTCAATTTTCTCTATACCATAAAAAAATCATCTTTCTGATTTCAGACAAAATATATAATATATTTCTAAAACTAAAAATTTCTGGCTCCGTAGATCCAATTTAGCTAGTCCATCTTTTATTTATATGGTAACTAACATATCTTGGATAGTGCACTTTTCTCCTCCAATTCTTTTTGACAATTTGTTATAAAAAACTGTCCGTTAAAATTTCCTTGCAAAGGAGTGAGAGTGCTGCAAAGATTCATTTTCCATTGAAGCAATATATTTTTGGTTTTTAACAGGAAAAACAGACCTTAAATATATAATGCCAGAATAAAATTGTATGTTCTTGTCAATTCAAATTTTAATGGGTCTTAATAACAAAACTAAGATGAAGTTAACACCAACCGCCCAATAACAATTTAGTGTGTTGGAGCAATCACATCAACTATCAACTAAGATGAGTTAAAAGATGACAACTGCATAAATTAGGTCAGAAAGCAACAGAACAGAGCATTTGCTTGTTAATTAGGTGAAGGTATTGTTGAAAGAGATATCATATCAACTATAAGCCAATAAACCATTTTGAGGATAAGTAACAATTTTAGAAACATCAGACTATAAAGAGATATATTCAATTAGTCCTTTGTTTTTTATGGGTGTTTTATACTGGTCATACTGCTTATTTTACCATGTAGAAGAAAATCTGCTTGTTTAAAAATTTCTACAAGTATTTGAAAATCAAAATTACAAGTAATGTTGATAAGTAACAGTACCAATTTACATGAAGTTGTACCACCTCAAAGGGAGCAGGGTGTGTCCAATAGGCATTCAAATGCCCGCTCCCTTTTGTCCGATTCGCTTCATCATGTGTGCGTGCCGCTTCAATTCGTGCGGTCACTTAATGCGGATCAAGCATGCACACATCGTGAAGCGAATTGGACGAAACGAAGCGGAGCCCATCGGACGCACCCCGCTTCCCACCTCAAAACCTCTGAAATAGAGAACAATCTCAAAGGAAAAAAAAAAAGAAAAGAAAAAGACCAACCAAAAGAAGGGGAAAACGGTACCAGTAACACAAAATTGGAAAAAGATAATAACAGTGCCAAAAAAATAAACCTAATAATTAGGGTTTAAATAAGTTTCATGCAATCCAAAGATAATAGAACAATTTGGAAAGTGCACAAATTAATAATAACATAGATACAAAATTTGAGCTTTAAGCTCGTCTCAAATCACAACCAGAATAAAATACAAGGATAACAACCTCTTTTTTATAGGATTTCTTTTATCTGTGGGATTCTCTTAGATCTTCTCTCACTATATGATCATCAAAAAATGATTTGGTGGTTGATTTTAAAATCACCGAGTAAGGTGGTTTGATGATGTAGGAGAAAGTCATGATAGCAGCATCAGAGCCGACGGATCAGATGGCCTCGAGTGCAACCTTCACAATCATTCCCCAAAAGGAGATTGAGAGAGAAGAAAACTGGTTGGATGGGAGAGTAGAAAAACTAGTTACAATTAATAAATGTCGAAGGGTTAACTAAAAATAGGTCACTTGGCTGGTACGAACCTTCAAATAACAAACGGTACCGAGATAGTTATACTAATAAGATTTAGCAATATGCATGCAAAGCACTTTCAATACTAAAATTAAAAACTACACTAAACAAAAATACTGTTTACATGAACCATACAACAAAATCAAAGTGTGAAACTTGATCCCATTAGTTCCAGAGGTGCCATGGCCTATTCACTTGACAAAAACAAAACTTAATATCATACTAGTACAAAAATGACTATCAATCTTTTTCGTTTGATTGGAACACAGGAAAAAAGCTACATTAAAGAAAATAAATGGCCCACGTCAATTCTTCACTAGGCCACTTGTAACTTGTCCTCATTAAACAATTCACACTGAATCACGCCTATTCTTCTTCACTATGCCATCTGTACCTTGAATTCATTTGCGATAAATTTAATAAATGCACATCAGAGGATTTTAATCTTCAGTTGCATCAGCTGGTTCATCTTCACTGGCTTCATTATCGGCTTTTTTATATGTTTCGTTTTCTACAAAAAAAACACAGAAATAGTAATTTTCAATATGGGACATTAATACCATCTAAAGGCGATGAATATAAAGTATGTTTGCTCATTCAAGAATAAAAGAAGTGACGACTGTGATTATTTGTATTTGCAAAAGCACCCTTGTGTCTTTATAACAAGCATACCTTGACCACAAGGTATGTTGTTTACTACAAAAAAGTACTCATCTCTCGACTATCTTTGCAAGAAGCAATGTATTATTCCATTTTCTTTCCATTAAAATAATAGCTGGTATTAGAATTTCAGCGAAACAATACAAGTAGACCAATAATCAGAGATAATTAATTCAGAGAAAAAAATAAACTTTTGCCCTAGATATATGGTCCAAAGTGTTCACATTTTACCGAGATAATTGAATTAGAGTGAGGCTATGGTACTATGCATAGCGAGGATTGATCCGTACTATAAATCAATCTCTTTATTTTCGAAGTTCAAATAGTCGATCTGAACCACTCAACATATGAAAATGGTACCTGCAGACTAAATTTTACATTTTTTAGATTTTTTCTACTAATTTTTAGATAGGTAGAAAATCACTACTTTTGGATGTCTACAATTTTTGCAAGAAGCAATGTGTGGTTTTCTTTCCATTAAAATAACTCGTATTAGAATTTCAGTAAAACAATGCAATTGACTTGAGGGAAAAATAAGAGACAATAATAAGAGGCAATAATAACTGGTATTCGATCTTGAATGAGCAATAATAAGGACAGTTAAATTTTGCCCTTGAGAGCAATAATAGAGAATCAATTCAGACGAAAAATAAATTTTTGCCCTTGATATATTGTCCAACGTGTTAACATTTTACCGAGATAATTGAATTAAGGGAAGAAAAGTCGCCTTGTTATTTTTTTTATTGCTCTCAAAGATCCAGTTACTTATTTTAGCTATGGGACTTCTTTGTAAAAATCACTAATCCAATGAGCTTTCTTTTACAATTACTAATTCAAACTCCCTGAATTGATATACGCGCAAAAATACAAAATCTTACCAAACTCATCAAAGATGACATTGCCAGAGCAGAGGCCTTCCTCCACTTTAACCAACCGGAGAGTCAGACGGGGCCCGATCTCTTGAAGTCTGACGGCACTTTTATTTGACGCCTTATTGACTCTGTCTAAGTCGGTCGAAAGACTAACAGTTGCTGCCTCTTCATCTACTTCACTTTCTGATCCATATCCAGCTCTTCAATCGATCGGTAGAGATAATTAGTAGACAATTGGGAAGAAACAATGCACTTAAATGGTGCCAATGTTTTTGATAAATTCCTTTGAGTGAGGCTACGGTTCAACATATTTCCGAACTATGGATCAATATCTCTATTTTCATAGTCCAAACAATCGATCTGAACCGTTCAACATGATCTCCATATGAAAATATACTTGTAGATCAAATTTTACATTTTTTACTATTTTTTTTAGATAGGTAGAAAATCACTTGATCTAAAAGATTCTAGAGCATAAACATATAGTGATTTTCTACCAATCTAAAAAAAAGTAAAAAAAGTCTAAAAAAATGTAAATTTTAGTCTGCAAGTACATTTTCATATGGAAATCATGTTGAACATTTCCATATTGAAGGGTTCAGTTTGACTAGTTGGGCTTTGGAAACAAATTTATCGATCCGTAGTACGGACCAATGTGCACTATGCATAGTATCATAGCCTCACTCAATTCGTTTTTAGCAAAATATGATAATGGTCAAACATAAGTTACGACATGCAAACAAACTAGCATCTGAAACAGAATAAATGGACAAAACTAAATGTCAGTGCTGGTACAATATTGATTTTTACCTGTAATACAATGCTCGCACAACTACCATATAATAAGTATATAAAGTGCAAATAAGGACCTATGGCCCAAGTCAATAATAGACGCCATACAAACAAACAGATATCTCAAAAATGGTCTTCAAACAAGATAGACGTAATATCTGTATATCAGGTTAATGACGACCCTGTAATGTAATTATGTTATGACTTATGAGTTGGGTTAATATGCCCCATTGTTTTCGTGCACCAATCATACCTCACATTTTCATCTCCGTTTTCAAAGTCCAAACAGTCGATCCGAACCGCTCAACATGATCTCCATATAAACATGTGCTTGGAGATCAAATTTTGTAATTTTTGAAATTTTTTTACTATTTTTTAGATAGGTACAAAATCACTGTTTTTGGATGGTCGAGTTACTTCTCAAAAACAGCGATTTTGTGCCTATGTAAAAAAATAGTAATTTTTTTTTTTTTTCAAAAAATACAAAATTTGGTCCTCAAGCACATTTTAACATGGAGATCATGTGGAGCAGTTTGGATTGTCTGTTTGGACCTTGAAAACAGAGATAAGGATGTGAGGCATGATTGGGGCACATAAACAATGGGGCATTTTCACCCGGCTCTTATGTTATATAGTGAAAAGAGAAGTAAATAAGTGGTTGTCTTACTTGGTGAGAAATTCACTGACATCCTGAAGATTTCTTAAATCGGGTACTTGATGATTTTGCACAATTCTTCTAATTCTCTTTGACACACCAACAGGTTGTAGTCTGATAGAATAGTGCCGAAAATCAATTAGCTTTTCCTCGGCATTGTAATTTAATAAGACGATCCTTTGACAAGATGACAGTTTCACCTATAATCAAACATGAAGGGTACAATATTCAATAGTAATACAACATGAAAAGGGTACAATATTCAATAGTTTGTGTTTAGCCCCTCAATTCAGTACTAACTAGCATTTAGTGGCAGCAAACCACGATTTTCAAAAACTTTTGCGTTCGTCTTTTAGGGTTCTATATATTGAAACTGAACATATGCATCAACTTATTGAGTGAGGCTATGGTAACATGCCTATTACAAAGTGGCCCGTGCTATGGACTAGGGCTGGCAATGAGCTGAGCTGAGCTAGCAAAACGAATGAGCCAAACATTAGAGTTCGAGCTAAAAAAGTGGTTCGTGGCTCGCTCGTTTTCGGACCAAGCCAAAAACAAGCGAGCTTTTTTACCACCCGGCTGGCAACAAGCCGCGAGCTAGACGTAGCTTGCTCGTTTCCAAATCGAGGGAGCCACGAGCGAGCCAACATTAGAGTTTGAGCAAAATAAATGTAACTCGCTCGTTTTCGGACCAAGCTTGAGCGAGTCACGAGCTTTTTTGCCACCCCCAGTATGGACTCATATCTCCATTTTAAAGTCCAAACAGTCAAATCTGAACCATTCAACATGATCTTCACATAAAAATGTACTTGCAACCAAATTTTACATTTTTTATAATTTTTTGCTATTTTTTTTGATAGGTAGCAAAACACTTTCATATCAAAAATAGTAAAAAAATTCTAAAAGATGTAAAATTTGGTCTGCAAATACATTTTCATATGGAGATCATGTTTAATGGCTCGGATCAACTGTTTGAATTTTGAAAATAAAGATTAAAGATATGGATCCATAGCACGGGTCGATCCGTAATATGCATATTACCACAGCCTCACTAACACAATCGTACCTACAGTGCCGGTATAAAAATTTCTCACTTAATATTACAAAAAATAAACAGAGTACTAACAGTATTTATATCAATAGCAGGAAATATGTTCTGAAACATTATAGTTGTGAGCTTCAGATGCTGGCTGCCGCCACCAAAACCAGATAACACAATCTGAAATAAATGAAATCAATGTTACTAACTAAAATAATAAAAAATCAATCAACAAAAGTAAGTTTCTGTAATAATTACATAAGATCATTCTCTGGAAAAATTTAAACAGAAGACCAAAATACAAATTAAATAAGACAAGAAAACCAGATAGAATCAGGCATTCACCCGTATCAGAGACCGTGCAGATTCATCTTGATAAAAAAAATTACTAATAATTTACTTAAAAAACCGACAATGATAATGTTCACAACACGTCAAATAAATATACACAAGAAACAACAGCTTTGAGTTTTTGACTAAACTTACCAAGGGTGAGTTCTTAAAAAGCTCGGGAGTACACCTGTATCTTGGCTGAGATTTTGCAATATCAGCTGCTAAGGCATACTCGTTTATTTGAAAGGTCAATGTGGGACCTTGTGGAGTTCTAGCAACACGCAAATGTGGTACACTTTTGGGGTTTGATATCATTAAAAAGTGGGTCACGCCCATGGGCCCAGCCACATTTAAGAAATCCTTCAGATTGTTTCTTTTCTTCTCCTGAAAAATAATTGTAACAAAAAAAGATTACTACTTTCATGTAATCATAATAAAGGATTAAGTACTGCATTTCAATACCTTACCTGTGACAGTTAGACATGCAAATCAGTATGATATCCACACTTTTTTTAGTCCATATCCTCTACGGTACCGCACTCAGTCCAATGAGCTGAAATTAACTCCCAGTCGAGCGATTGCAATTCGGTGCCTATTTTGACACGGGTCCATTTTTGAGATTCGTGCCACAATTAATGAACGGTCTGGATTTAGTAATTGGGCGTGCGGTACCGGGAGTGATCCGAATTCCACTTCTTACCTGGCTTAATTTATTTACATTTTGTATTTATGTAAAAAGTAGGAAGGCTAAGTACTTTTTTTTTATACAGCTATGTATTACTTTTGTACAAAATTATGCTGGTTCATTGCTTTCATGTGATTAGAAGAAAGGATTAAGTACTACATTTCAGTACCTTACCTGTGGCAGCTATACATGCAAATCAGTATGATATCCACTATTTTTTTTCATGGCTTAATTCAAATTAATTCTGTTTCTATGTAAAAAGTAGGAAGGCTAGGTACTACTTTTATACAGCTATGTATTACTTCGTACAAAATTATGCTGGGTTCGTTTCTTTAATTATGAATCAATTAATCTCAAATCAGTAAACCAGTATAAAATTTAGCAACCGCCATACAATTTTGCTGTACTCCGTGCCAGAATTGGGAAAATAAATTATAAAGGACAGAAATTCAAATGACTCAAACACCTTTAATTTGAGAGCAGTATAAGGAAGCATGAGCTTGCGGAGGTCTAATTCAAGCTGCTTGAGTGGGGCCGAAAGCTTCCCTCTAGCGAAAACAAAGCTCTTGGGTATCTTACCACCAGTGACCTGATCCACGCTCGGCTGTTTCTTATTCTTCACCACCTGTGTCTTCACATTCACTTTATTCCTCCTCCTCTTTATCCATTAATTAAAAAAAAAAACAGAGAGAGAGAGAATTAGAAATGAAATTGAAGATAAGAGGGGGCCTCCAGCATGAAAAAGTGGCAGAACTTACATCGCGCCAGCGAGCCATTGGAGGAAGATGGAGACAAGATGAAGAGAGAGGGCGAGGGGTTAGGGTTTTGGCAGTGGCGAAGCTAGGAATTTTGTCAGAGGAAGGCGAATATTTGTGGCATGTAGCAAAATCTAATTTAAACAAGGATACAAGGGTATGAATCAGCAATCTAGAAATGTATTATTGTAACATATGCATGCCTCTCCAGGGAGATTCAAAACTGCAATAGATAAATTAATGAATAAAAGCACAACATTTTTATACTGTAACATTTGGCCGATGCTCACACCAAAATGGATTAGACTATTGCAATAGCATATTAGAATTAACAAATGACCTATGAGCCTTTGTACAATTTGATATACAGTAAATTCTTCAAACTACCTCTTTTTGTGATTCCTACTATAATTCTCAGACCAATAACGAAGAAGCCATCAAAAGCAAAATTGTTGATCTGATACTGACATCGAAGCAGTATTATTACATTTGTTATACCAACTAACATATTTTGTTTCATATGAAACTAATAAAATATAATTTCATATAAACCTTTAAATAACTGCTTACAATATATAAACCATATTCTGTCATATGAGTCTAGAAAAGGAAAAGGTGAGAAATATCAATTGAAGTTAACAAATTTAGTTACAGCTACATGGCTATAAATCCATTAAAATTTATAATTGTTGCTTCTTAATTTTGTTATTTTCTTTCTTGAAAATTAATCTTCTTCATCAAAGTCCTTTTCTTCCATTCTCTTGACAATTCAAAACGATACACCAGTGAAAAACTTGCTTTTGATATCGATACCAGTGGTGAAAGACAAAGAGCAACTTATGCTACTAAATGACTTAAAAATTGAAAATAAAAAACGATGCAAGAACTAGAGTAATTGAGAATTGAGATGGATAAAATAAAAACTGAGAAGACGAAACAGATCTCTGCTCTGATATCAAGAAAAATCAGATATCAATGACCTTGATTCAGACTTCCAGATTTTGATTGAAAAATAAATTAACAACGAAACCTTACTATAAATCAAATAGGAAATTGACTTCAGTAACAAACAAATAATAATGAAAACCTTGTCGAGAGTACACAGGCGGTGATCAGCGGCTAGGGCTAGCGGGCACAGGCGGGTACATGTGCCGATCAGCGGACACAGGCGGCAAAGTGGCGGCAATCCTTCTCCTTTGCGCAGCGGCGATCCTCTCTCCTTTCTCCTTCCCGTATCGCGCGTAGGGACGCGTCTCAGACTCTCCTCCGAGGGTTGGGTTTTTTTTTTTGATTAATCTCCCTCTGGACTCTGAGCTAGGGTTTAGGGTTTTCAGTACTCACAATTGGGCTTTAAACGGCTTATAATTGGGCCTAACAAAGCCTTCCGTATTTCTGGAAGAAAAAAAAAACCTGACATGACACTAACACTAACACGTGAGTTAGTTATGTTACGTGCGTGATCAACAATATTTTTACGCCATATAAATAAAATAGTAGGTGACATGGTAACGTACTAACGTTATGTGATTTGACTATTTATGTGACGTAATTGATAATTTTTAATTAGTTTTTCAGATTTTATGTTAGTTTAAAAAATGCTAAAAAAAAGTAAATATTGTCAAATAAATTAAAACAAAAAAAAACATGTTGAAAAAATTGATCACATAATCCGTCACGTGGCCGATTCAATTTGTGTGACATGTTCTGATATGTTATTTTTTTTTTATTGAAGAGAGACATATTACACGATACACAAACAAAGTTATGCTATCAACAAATGTAATGTGACATTTCGCAACCAGGGCAGGAGGGAAAAGGACGAAATGAGGATCAATGGACCTTCATTTTTTTTATATTTTTCTATATTTAGCTATGATTTTTTATATAATTTAGAGTAAAATATTTTGATATTATAAAACTGATCCTCATTTTTTATAGAAAAATTTATATGATTGATTTTTATATATTTTTTATCTCCATAGTTTGAAAGTCTGACTTCGACCCTGTAACCGCGGGACTATTGACTAGGGGTGATTAATGAACGAGTTCGAGCGAGTTGCGGTATGCTCGTACTCAGTTCATTAGCTTAATGAGCGAGTCGACTCGAGTTGAGAAGACAATACCAAGTTGACAGTTGTACTTGTGCTCGGTTCATTATGTGCTCGGTTCGTTAAATGCTCGAGTTGACTCGTGCTCATTAAGTGACTCGTTAAAAAATCAAGTTTGTAGGCAAATTGAATTTTGATTCAAGTTTTTTTTGTTTCAAATACATCAATTGGGTTTGGGTTAAGGTCATTGGGTGCATGGGTCTCAGTGTAACTAAGTTGAATTTGAGTTTGATCCAGTTGGGATTGGATGTGACATGATTTCATATAAATCAGTTTTTAATGAGCGAGTTAGAGTATACTCATGCTCAATTCATTAAGTTAACGAGTGAGTTAATAATGAACAAATTATTAAAAGCTTTCTACGAACGAGTTACGAGCGAATCACTAGCGATTTACTACCTCCTACTGCTGACTGCTACTATGCCCTTAGCCCCTTACCTAATCCTCCAGTACTGGCTGCTACTATAACAGGCTTGTCTCCTGCCGAGAGCGGAGAGCCAAGTTGAAAGTCAAAGCAAGCAAACAACCGAGTTAAACCTTCTAACCAGTTGTTTTATGCGTTTTGAGGGTTGAAAGTCGAGAGACAATTTTATGTATTATTGTTCTTTAGAGAATGTTGACTACATAAATCTCCCAAAGGGCATTCTTTGAAAATTTCCCTTTTTATGGCACGTGATCTATTAGTGCCTGCATGTGCATGGACCCACCTTGGTTCTTCCCTCAGGAGAAAACAGCGGCACGGCTGCGGTTTTATGTACGAGGATTATGTGTGAACGATCTATGTGGTCTTACATACAGCTGTATTTTGCACCAAATTTGAACAAAAGAAATCACGCAAGGAGATTTATTTTCTAAGTCTTAGATTTTATTCTCATTTTTTGGATAATGGTAACGTAATTGATAGACTATATTTTTTTTATAATCACCAATCCTTGATTCAAATTATCATATGTCCACTAGCTTATATTTAGAGATATATCTAGATAAACCAGTGTATAGATAAATGAAATACATTTTTTATGGAAGCACTAATACTACTTTTATTTAATCTGCTAGGCCAAGACATTATTTTAGCTTTTTGAAAAAAATGAAAATCAAAGAATACTCTGATGTGTATAATTTGTAACATTTATAGTGATTAGTCATCCCCTATCATCAAATTTATGACATTTTTTAGCTTAACATTTGGCTACATGAGTACAATTGTTAATCAGTTTTTATGCTGATTAGTGTTCCTAAGTACAAATTTAAAATACTTGGATTCAAATTTTACATAAGACATCTGTCACAACTTAACAATGTTAAGTGAGTGATAAAGGAAATTGTATTATTTTACATTAGATATCTTATTATCATTATTTTATATCTTATTTATATCCATTAATATATTATTATCTTATTTAATAAATTGAGATATGGCATGAAAATTTAATAAATTTAAGATTATACAAGTATCTTATTTTATTTATTTATTACTAAAATATTCTAAAGAATCATATTTAATATGGAGGTCTTGATTTTTTTATAATACACATCTATATACATATGCATCCGCATATTGTTTTTGGTTCATGCATTGTCCAACTGCATATATAGCATATATAGAAACGATGATATTTTAAAACATTGATTATAAACATAGTAATAACGTTCCAAATAATATTTATGTTATTATTTTTCAGTATCTTCTCATATTATTCTTAAATTTGACAAATCGTACAAACAATACGCTATTAACCCCATAGAATTCACAAAAATTGCAAACATTATGTTATTTGTAGAAATATCAGTATTTTGATATCTTATTTGTATTCATAAAAATAATCAATTATTTTCAAATTATTTTAGATCTTGCGGAGCTATTTTCAAATTCTAAATTCATCACATTGCTTACAATCATAGTGACAAATGAATTATTCGGATTCAGTTCGGCGGGGGTCAAAAATTCGCAATTCAGGAATAATTTGGGAATGATCCGGATCGGAGATCTTAGTCCCACAAAGGAGCAAAAAAAACCAAAAAAAAAAAATTGGGAAAAAATTGTGGAAAATTCGCAAATAATTCGGCATTCGGTTCGCCATCACAAAAAAACAAATTATTCTCGAATGTTGTGACTATACTTACAAGTTACAACTCGATCAAACTGACAGCGGTACATATTATACCATAGTGATTCTGGTCACACTATATCGGAGCATCTCTTTCTGATCTTGTCATCACGACACGTGTCGCGCAGATGTGCATGTCTCAGGATGCGTTCCTACAACCCAGCCCTTCGCGAATTCTGGTCCCTGAAGTAACTGAAATTTTGAGTCTGGATTCTGACCGTTTGATCTGATCTCGCAATAATATTAAAGGGAACTTGTGCATTCTATGATTTCAATCTCGAGTTGGATTGATCCGAGTTCAGATCGCAAAACTATGATCTAAATAAAATATTTAGTTACTTTAGGGAATTAGGACCCGCCGTTCGCGTGATTTTTTTTGTGACGTATGCACCGGCGTGTAAAAGCTGAGTCCGCATCGTCTGCATTAACTCAAAAGAGCATCTTTTGAGTTACATCTCGACCGTCTGATTTTAAACGGAGCCAATCCGGCTTCTGTCTATAAAGCAGGGGTCTTTTAATATTAGTGCAGATCTAGTACGCACGGATATTAAATCAGATTGGACGGTCCAGATACATTAACTCAAAAGATTGTTTTTTCAGTTTATGCAGAGGATACGAATCTCGTTAAAAAAAAATTCACTGATGTCAGCTGGCGCCACACGCCGCGTCCATTCGTTTTTAGTTTTTTTTTCATTTCCGATAATTCTCTGTTTTTCTTTTATTCCCTGCACACAGTGTATAATTTATTTTTTGACCCACAGCTGAACTACTCAAATATTTCGCATTCTGCCTCTTCATTTATACTCTTCGGTGCATAAACATTAATGAAGGAACTTTAAATCACAACCCCGATTCCTTTCCCATGGTTGCTTGCCGCTGGACGGCTATATAATTCCCATTTCTGTCTCTCTTTTCCTCAGTACAATTTCTTTCTTTACATTCTTTAGCTAAACCTTCCAAATTGAATTCCGCTTTGTTTCTGAGAGAGAGAAAAACAACAAACAGCATTTGAAAGAAAAATGGCACAAAGTAATGATCAGAGTACCTTGGAATCGATGAGGAAATGGGTTGTCGACCACAAACTTCGCGCTGTTGGTAAGATGCTTCTCTAAAGATTTCTTAATATTTGATCCTTTTTTGTTTGTGTGAATTTGGTTTCCAAGCAGGATTTGGGGGTTCTGACCAACCTTTTGTTTGATTTTGCTTAATTTGGAAAGGTACACTGTGGCTGAGTGGAATTGGATCGTCGATTGCTTACAACTGGTCGCGCACAAACATGAAACCCAGTGTAAAGATAATCCATGCTAGGTTCGATTTCTCTTTCATCCGTCAATTTGTTTCCGTTCTTTTGTTCATTTCAACTAATCAAGGTTCCGATTTAAATATTCTTAGAAATTGTGGTTATGTATGGTACGGAAATGGTAAATGTATTCGCTCGAGTTTGCCTGAGCTGAGAAACGACCTAATTTTACCAGATTAGGATATCTGCCTGTAATTTAGTTATACCTAATTGCATATAATCTTTCAATTTCATCCTAACTAAGAACCAATATCTAAACTCTTTAGGAATTCATAGTAATTTGTTTGACATTTATTTTACGTCACAAAACAAGTTATGTATTAATTTGTTAAACTTAAAAATGAAATGAAGAAAGAAAGTGTTCTTAAGAAATTGAACTACTGAAACAGCTCATGATCTTTCGAAATTCATCATAACACCTTGCCCTAAGTATGATCATTGGTCATGAAAAAATTTCGACTACAAATAATTTCAACTAATATTATGCTTTTACTGTAAAATTAAAGGTTGCACGCACAAGCTTTTACGTTGGCTGCCTTGGCAGGAGCTGCCGCAGTGGAATACTACGACCATCATCACAGCGGGTCCAACTCGTCAGCTAAACAGTATGCCAATTAGTGTTTCTCCATGGGTGTTCCACCTCACAATGATAATACTATTTGGTGTATGGAGAGAAGCATGTATGTAATGGTTTACAACAATAGTTTTTTTGTTTTTGTTTTAGTGATTCTGATAACTGTACTATGAAAAAGAAAAAACAGAGAACTTAGTTGTTCTCCATAAGAAATATTCTTTTGTTAATTTTTGTGTTTTTTTTTTCCCTTTATGTTTTGTCTTTTTCTGTTATTTGTGCCGTGTTAATTGGTATGTGGAGAAAAATAAGCCATGATTGAATTGCTGTTGGAGTGAAGGTGTTCCAACGGGCATTTGATCCAAATTGGTCCGATTTCTGGTTTAAGCTGTCTATCGAGCGGATTTAAATATGCATTAATCTCAATCTCTCCGTGAATCAAAATCATCCGCACGTATCTTAATGCAAATCAGACGGCTAAATTGGGTGTCAGACAGATTTTGACCCGATGTCTGTTTGAAGGAAATAAATCTGCTGTTATTCGTAATAACAGGAACCTGTTATTTCGATCCCAACCGTTCAAAGTTTTTCATGCGTAAAAACTCAACGAAAAAACATTTCATATACAAATCTCAACGAAGATCAACAGTTGGAATCAAAATAACATGTTCCTTTTATCCCTTTGGAATAACAGCAGATCTATTTCCCTGTTTGAAGCCCTCCTCTCTCCTGCACTGTTTGGGTTCTGATTACTGTTGCATATTTTCTGAAAGATATTTCTCTAACAAATCAGAGGGAACTTGGGCTATCTATAGGTTAATGGGCTTTATACCATATGTGTTAGGTTGTTTAATGGATTTTATGATATTTTATGAGGCTTTTGGGTGAGCGTTGGGCCCTAAAGTTTGCAAGAGATATTTTATATTTATAATTGGTTTAACTAGCCTAGTAAGACGACTAGTCGACTAGTTTTCTGGGCGGATCGGAATTAGTCACTTCTGTGATTTTAAAAATATTAATCACGTAAATTACAATTTATTTTTTTAATATATTTATATGTTTCAGCCTAGAATGTTAAAATGTATGCATGTAATTTAAAGGTTACAAATTCACTTTGAAATTGTACAAACTTGAATTCAAATCTTAACTGCTACACATTATTATAATGTTTATTTTACATTTTAACTCTCCCAATCTAATTTTTTTTAGTAGATAGAACAATTTTTTAGGATGGGACATAATTTCAAAATTATTTTGAACAAATATATTTTATATTTTTTTTTTCTAAAAATTTATAGTAATTTGGGTTAAAAGCCGTTCAATATATATAACACTTCTTGTGACCATTGTATTTACATCCAAATTCAACCAAAAAACAAAACGAACCAATATCTTATTGTTAAACCGCTAGTAAGGTTAACCGATTAATTAATTCTTTTATCAACAAATGGAACTCGGTTGCCATACCATTTTATTAATTCAATTAAGACCTCATTATTTTACAAATTGAGTTTAAAAATTAGTCAACATTTAGGTGGATACATTTGACATTTAATGAAACGAAAGATTGTGACAATTTTTGGCATCTAAAAATACTACATGCATGGAATTCATTTCTCCTAAATTTAATATAATATTATTGCAATAATTACTTCTAACCAGTGGTCCTAAAAAATTTGGCAGAGTTTGACTATACAAATACAACACAATTACATAAAATATCATGTACAGATCCAACACCTGGCATTCAAACTTTTCAAGCATCTTGTGTAGATGCAAATTGAGAAGCACCGACACTTTGAACAACAAAGAACAACTACCACTGTCTACTAAGGAGATTTCAACAAGAAAATAAATTAAAGTGATGTTTGCTTGGTTGTAATACACATGAATACATGATGCAGCTTAATTTAAAAATTTCTCTCACGGTGGTTATGTTACCCCATCTATTATAATACTAAACTGGTTGTTACACTTTCTAGTTCATAGTAGTCATCAATAATAATTAAAGAGCACATGGATGTATACATGGCAATATACCAAAAACAAGAGAATATTACTCTGGCACAGCATGCAATTAATATTTTGCTGTTAAGGAGACCTTTTCGAATTATTATATGATCAGACAATCTGACAAATATATCGGTTTAATTAATCTTGCCTCCACAGTTGTATTATTTCAATCTAGCAGTTAACAAAATGTATTGAACAAAATTAATTAGTTGTTATCGATTTCGTCACGGTCTGGCACGTTATATCTGTTAGTGACGTGACATGACACACAAAAATGTCCTGTGTTGTGTACTCGTGTTCATTCACATAACGTGTTTATCTTCAATCGAAAATAACACAATACATCATGTCACGTAAATTGACTTGATTACATGATTTGACTAACTTTTCCAACTTTATTCCTTTATTTTAATTTTTTTTGCAATTTTTTCATACTTAATTATTAGCATTTTTTTCTGATTATTTTTTCCAATGAACTAACTTAAAATCCGAAAAATTAATTAATATCGACTTATATCATATATATATATATATATATATATATATATATATATATATATATTTTAAATCGAAAGGTGGAGGTCTAGCCTACCAGCTTCTTTCAAATCTTTGTTTATATTATAGAGAATTTTTCATTTTATGAGTTTCGAACTCATAACCTTTCATATGAAAACTACGTG
Source organism: Carex kokanica (assembly GCA_025461125.1). Taxonomy (NCBI): domain Eukaryota; kingdom Viridiplantae; phylum Streptophyta; class Magnoliopsida; order Poales; family Cyperaceae; genus Carex; species Carex kokanica. The sequence continues at coordinate 1,325,951 of JAJGRX010001283.1, read as the reverse complement.
TCTTTGTCACTAAATCAAATGCTGGTTCTTGACTCACGTCATATTTAATTACATCACGATTAATCAAGACATGATCACGCATAATAGGATCATTTACGTAATGCAACTGTCATTAACTATTTAATCACGTTATGTAAAAACATTTATTGTTTGGCGTGATGTCATGTCAAGTCAAATTTTTCCATACAAAACATACCGAATCTTCTCAAATCAATAGAAGTTTAAAAGCACTGAGTTTTCATAAAAAACGATAGCAGGATTCCTTGCATCTATTCTCACTCCTCAATGTTTCTCAATTTCCAACGCTACACTGTTGAATTTTACAAGATTCCAAGCGAGGTTTCGGTTCTCCATTGTTTACCAAAAATGGATCTGTCCTTTAGATGTTTATACGCTATCAAGTAAATTGCAGATAGCTTCAAAAAAAGAAAAAATCAAGTTAATCGCATAAATCCGATTACTTTTGAAAACGCTCTCATTTTGCTGTCCTTTCTTAATGTAGATTTGTCAACTTTTTTTTTTTTTTCCTATTTTTCATCCTAAAAATTTGATGCAATGATAGTCCACATTTTTAATAATATATAACTTTTGGTGACTGACATTTAAAAAAAAAAAATTGGAGACAACTAAATTGATTATGATGGGGCATAAAATATGCTTTTTTTTTTTCAAAAAAATGAAGAAATTGATAATACAACTTGTGATAATCTCTCCGTTTTTTCTTTTGCACAAGTATATCAAAAAATAAAAATCAACGCAACGGATCTGAAGTACTTATTTACATCTTTTCATGTAATGAAAGGATGTACAAATTTACGAGCTTTTAACTTCATTATTTACATGATTAGGAGGGCGAAAGAAAAACACATTGTAACATATGTATTGCGAAGAATCTGTTTTTGGTCTAGTGTCAAAGGCACATGGCTCTCATGTAGGAGATCATGAGTTCGAAATTCACAAAGTGAAAAAATCCTCTGTAATATACACATGGATTTGAAAGTGTTTTGGGTGGCTTGACCTCCAAACCATGATTTAAAAAAAAAACATATGTATTGCGATAGTTCAATATGCTTTTTCGATCTTTTGTATTTTGTAAAGAGAGGAAAATAATTATACATTTTTTACGTATATGCATTTCTTGTGAAGATTTTAGGCCATTCAAAAATATTGATTTTGTAGATATCCAAAAAATAGTAAAAAAATTAAAAAAAATATAAAATTTGGTCTCCAAGTACATTTTAATATGGAAATCATATTGAGTTGTTCAGATCAACTGTTTGAACTTTAAAAGCGAGGATAATGATGTGAAGCCTTCTTTTTTGAATTGTGTTGTTATAATTCAAAATTTGAAATTTAAACGAGTGCCCCTTTTATTTAAGAATAAAACCTGGATCCTCAAGAAAGAAATGTGCGTATTTTTTTTATTAATCATTTACATTTTGCAAATAGGCAAATCATTACTCACATAGATTGCGTATGTATCCATTCTTCAACACAAATGGAGAGAAGCAATTTTAGTTAACCAAACTACATCTTTTAGAGACGGTGAGAGATCAATAAAACACAAAATTAGGTATTGAAGTAGGTAACGCAAAGTGGGACCAAATTGCAAATGTGATTTATTTCAATGGACAGATAGTGACATGAGGTAGTCATATTTCCTCTCGTCTCCATTGATTTATACCACGATTTATATTATTAACTGAATATTTTATATGTTCTTTTTAATAGAGGAGGGTTCAAATGCACTTTAATTTTTGTGCTCCAATATACTTCACATTTTTTATCTCTATTTTTAAAGTCCGAACAGTCGATCCGACCGCTCAATATGATCTTCATAATAAAATATGCTTGGAGACAAAATTTTATATTTTTTTAGCATTTTTTTACTATTTTTTTAGATAGGTACAAAATCACCTTTTTAAGGAGATTCTGGACCATCGGATAAAGTGATATTGTACCTATGTACAAAATTAGTAAAAAAATTCTAAAAAATATAAAATTTGGTCTCCAAGCATATTTTATTATGAAGATCATGTTGAGTGGTTCGGATCGACTGTTCAGACTTTGAAAATGAAGATAAAAGATGTGGAGCATATTGGAGTACAAAAATTATGGTGCATTTGAACCCTCCTCTTTTTAATATGCAGAGTATTCATATTCTTCTGTAAACAATTCTTTCATTAACTTATAACTAGTATCGTACCCATGCGTTGCAACGGAACATATTATAAGATTTAACATAGAGAGGCAAATAATAAATAATAATAAAAGAAACAACAACAAATGACTGTTTTAATACAACAACATTCTTTGCATGTCAGTGCATACACAATTTTTGCGTTATAATTAAATTAAATTAAATGTGAAAAGCAGCTAGAGAATAAATCAATAATGTGCATTTTTTGTTCTCTTCCAAAAATGAATAAGAGGTATGAAATTCGGAAATGAGATATGCTATCTGTCTAAATTGGAAATTAATCTTTTTATGCACCAATTAAAGCTTGAGAGAGATATAGTAATAAATATTTAATGCTAATTCTATTTGCTCAATTCTGTTAGGTTTTGAGGCTACCCAAAGCCATTAGGCTTAAGCTGCGGAAAGACCGTAAAACAAAAATTTTACTTCTAACTTAAGCCAAAAGGATTGAAGTGGTATGTCGGATAATCTACCGAGAGTTACATACCTGTTCAATCATTTTCTTAGATTAAAAACCGTAAGTAAAACTTTACTCATTCAGATCATAGATTAAGTGGTATGTCGGATAATAACCGAGAGTTACATACCAGATTAATCCTGTATAGACCCAAAGTAGTAAAACCGTATTTACTTGTATTTTAATCAGTTTATAGATCTACTCCTTTGATTGATTTCTAAAAGATTAAATCTATTTAACAATTAAATAGATTAATATAACATTTCTTTACCTTGCTTCCAAATTCAAATTGGAATGCAGTCTGACCCGACTGTCTGACCCGATTAAGCAAGCACCAAAATTATAGTGCCTCTATCGGTTATCCACCAGGACTGATCGAGAGAGCGATTTATTTCTTTTACCAGAAATACCGTAAACCGCGGAATCTGACAAAAACACTATTCACGAGAAAAAGCAAATAATAATTACGACTCTCGTAAAATATTATTTCTAAAACCCGTAAACTCTGATTAGAACGAATCTGAGAAAAGAGAGAATTATCGTTCGATCGGATCGAATCGTATTCAGGAATTTGAATTGAAATTCTCTCCAACTATGATTACATATTTATAACTTTGTAAAACCGCCACATTAAATTTTGCTATTATATACACTTTCAAAATTTAAGTCGGCAGCAAATGTAGTCGGCAAATTTCAACGGCCAAAATGAATTTGGCAAAATAATTACTATTTTGCCATTGGCCCATTAATACTTGATTAATTTTGGGCTTTGATTTGGGCTTTTGATTTGGGCCTTCAATCTTTAATTAGTGATTTATTCTTAATGGGTTTCAAGCCCAAAATATAAATCCAATAATTAAATATTCTAAGTCCAAATCAAATATATATTTTCTCGATCGTTCGTTCGGTAACTTTTATGCAACGTGTCAAACACGTTCATAAATTAACCAATGTTTCTGCTTGTCATTTAAATGACATTTATAATTTAATTATATCATATATAATTAATTTTATCCATCTTATTATTAATTATAATCATTATAATTAATCAATAAGATTCTCCGACTAGCTCCTATATGGTGTGACCCAATAGGATCTGTGTTATGTTGGCAAATAGAATTAAAACTATTTTAACTTCTATTTATCATAGGTGGCACCTGGCAAGTACATTATGACACCAATTACACAGATGATGCTGTACCGTACAATATCATGATCCAATAAACGATTTACTTCGTGTTAATTCTTTTGTCTCATAGCTATCAGATCAGTTTCAAGGTAGGTATGTGTCATCCTTGCAAACTTAATCTTTTCTTGATCCTGAATAGATTATCAAATATGTTTACTCTTGTAATCATACTGGATCCAGATAATCATATTCTATCAAGGGGCCCAGTGATGCTATAGCTCGTATTGAGATACGAGGGACAATAGTACTTTTGATAAACCATCTTTTCCTCCGCATAAGCTATGTATACCGAAGAACTATCCTTATAGCTACTTTTTACGGATAGCGTTAGATAGCAATCACACATATACATTTCTTATGTAGGAAAAATGAATATCTCATACTTTAGAACTTAACACTAAAATGAAAACATTAATGACACAAACACAATTCCATTTAATGTTTCATTTGGGGTCTGTCAAATATCATGTTCTCTAACATGTATCTGTGTGATTAAAATGACAACTCTTTGTCTATGGTTTGTAAAACTTAACCATCATTTAATCCACACACTAACCTTATCGCGGTAATTAGTGTTCCTGCTAATTACCTTGGTTAGAGACTTTTAAGAGTATTATCATCTATATTATGAAGTTTCACAATTCCAGTCATGAACTCGAAATGATTCATAAATTCAATAATACTCAAGGTAACAAAATGATTAAACATTCAATTCATGAACAAAGCTTTATATAACAAATTTATCGTATTATTGACTTCTAGATTATTACAAACTAACAAATTCTTGGTATTACTTGTAACGTATCGTGTAGTAGTACGTGTGGTGAGCATGTTTTTAACTAAATTTTAGACTTCTACACAAAAAACATATGTATTTAATCAAAAGAAGACAGATTATATGATTGGAGGGCTGAGATTAAATCCGAAATTTCATCTTTCAATCGTAGCCGTTGGCGGATCGGACACCCAACGTGCTTAATAATGGAATGGAGAAATGGAGATGTGTTATTTCACTTCCTTCCTTATTCAATTCAATAAAATAAACAGATTTATTTAAATTTAATATTTATATGTTTCACGGATGCCAAAATGGATATAAAAATGAAGATAACCTTAATTATGCATAAATGAAATGAAATAAACACTATATTATTCATGGAACAATTCTGATTTAAAAAATCCAACAATATACTATGAATAAAATGTTAAATATCACATAACAAAATAACAAACAGTCCCTTGCTTAAAAAAATGAATTTGAACTACATAGAAATTAATAAATATAAGATCTCGTTGTTTTCGTGTCCCAATCATACCTCACATTCTTCTCTTTTATTTTAATACTCAAATGATCGATCCGAACTGCTCAACATTATCTCCATAATAAAATGTGCTTGTAGACCAAATTTTTAATTTTTTTTGGAATATTTTACTATTTCTTTAGATAGGTACAAAATCAATATTTTTCATAAGATTATGGACCATCCGAAAACACTGGTTTTGTATCTATCTAAAAAAATAGTTAAAAAAAATTCAAAAAATATAAATTTGGTCACCAAGCAGTGGGAGTCACAGTTAAGAAATAGAGGTCAATTGACTTCCATTTTTTTTTTCAAAATTTTAATACTTAGTGTTTTATATTCTATATAATTAAGAGTAAAATACTATGGGTAGTGTAAGATTGACAGCATAAAAATTTTACATGTTTGACCCATAGCTTGAAAGTCTGACTCTGTTCCAGTCACCAAGTATATTTTAACATGGAGATCATGTTTAGCGGTTGGAATCAATTTGACTTTGAAAATGAGAATAAAAATGTGTGGTAGATTAGGACACGGAAACAATTGGACATTTCTGTATACTCATATATAAATTTGGCAATGGATGTCAACTTGTTTGAAAAGGAGATGTACAAATGACCCAATTGACCTCTCTGGCTTGGTCGGAAAATCCGGATCCAATAATTAGTCAAAAGAACATGACATATTTTTCTCCTCCTTGTTTACTAGAGTATGACATATTAACAACCTTGATATAGACAATGAGCAAAATGCATAGGGTTACCTCTGTTTTATAAATTTCTGAATTAGTAACAACTGTTCAAGATTTTGACCTTTTTTTTGTCTATATATGTACTAAGTTTTGATGGTTATGGTGTGGTGCCATATAAGACATTATAAACAGAACTTAAGGAAAACTAATTAAAGGCTTAATGCTTGATTGATTTCATGCTAGCCACATGTTAGTTGCATTACATGCTTGTGGAGAGATTGAAAATGACATGCAAATTGTCTCGTTTTGCTATTCGACCAACTCGTACCAACCCTATATGACCCTATTAAACTTAAAAAATAGAAAATATATACCGGCTATTTTAAGATCAAATTTTATATTTTTTAGAAAAACAAAATTAATATTTTTTTAGATAGATACAAAATCACATGTTTAAATATTCTAGACTATTCAAAATTAGTAATTTTCTATCTATTTAAAAAATATAGTAAGATAACGTAAAATAATGTAAAATTTAGTTTATAAGTACATTTTTATATGAAAATTATATGGAACGATTTAAATTGATTATCTGAATTTGAACAACGAAACATTAATCCGTAGTATGAACCAATCTTAGTTTTGCATAGTACCATAACCTCACTCTTGTTTTAATATTTTTTGGATTTTATCAATTAGTATACAAACTTAATTAGTTTGATCACATTTCTAAATTAAAGTAGGCAAGTCACCGTAAACAGCTGCATTATTGATTTCAGACAAAAACTTCATGATGTCAGCCATCTCTTATTAAAAAAGACAAATATATGTAAAGGCGCATGGGTCATAATTTGAATTGTACAACGGTACAATTCACGCATGAGATTCTCTTATTTCCATCAAAATGTAATTTTTGTAACCCTGGTTTTGTATTCTATAATTTCTATTTCAAAAGGTCAGTAATTGGGCTTTGAATTATACTTATATTATTTTGCTGTGATTTTGCATAGTGATTTTTTTTTTAGATAAAATTTCTTAGGCAATGCACACATGACTCACTTTTAGCTGAAATTTGAACTGACGTCTTTATTGAGGACGCAGATACCTCTAACAAGCTGTGCAATTTAGTAGCTGGTGTTTTACTTGACGTCATTCTAAAAATCTTGAGCTAGAATCGAATCAACGACCTCCGAATTCCGATTCATTACGCAAGATATCATCTACATCTCTGATATTATTAGAGTTTCTAATATGATGTGACAATTTTTAATTCAGTTTTAGAGATGTAGAAAAAAAATTTATTTATAAATTATACAGTAAAGTTTCTTATTAAGAAACTGTTTATAAATTTCATGCTGGTCAAATAATTGACTCAAATTATTTTTCTTTTTTAATTTGTTACTTACGTGACGTAATAGAAACTCTAAAATTAATTTCAGAGATGTAAGACTTAGAAACTTTAGAATCTTAATTTCTAAAAAATAGTTAACATTTATTTAAAAAGTTGTTGATGTGTTCATATCAGTTTAATAAATTGTTTACAAGATTTTATTGATATAAAGATATATTTTGTACTTCTTTTGCTTGTCTCCATTTGTCTGTTTGTCCATCACGTCTCTATTATCACGAATTCGTATCCTCTGCATTAACTCAAAAGGGAATCTTTTGAGTTAATAAATCTCGAACGTCCAATCTGTTTTAAGTTCGTGCAAATTAGATCTGCACTAATATTAAAGGGCCCCCTATGTTATAGGCACGAGTCGGATTGGCTCCGTTTCAAATCAAACGGTTGAGATTCATTAACTCAAAAGATTCTCTTTTGAGTTAATGCAGAGGATACGGATCCTATTATCACACTGTATCATATTGTCTGTTTGTCCATCACGTCTCTATTATCACACTGTATCTCAATGAGACATTGTATAGTTATTAAATTACTAATTTAACAAGCAACGGCAGAACAATTCAACCATATTACATAGATATTTATAAATTTCAACGCAAAGACGACCTAAATTCGAATAATTGGCATGAAAAAAATTTCAAGCAAAGGTTCTTGGCGAGCCGTTGCATTCCTTCTTAATAAAAAAAACTATTTTTTTTATTTTTTTTTAAGTGAAGAACTGGGGACCTGCGTTGCACTGTTTAGATGCATTGACCTATATTGGAAGCCCTACAGAAGAATTAATAAATGTTCATTCCATTATTAAGCATGTTGGGTGTCCGATCCACCAACGGCTATGATTGAAAGATGAAATTTCAGATTTAATCTCAACCCTCTAATCAAATAATTTGTCTTGTTTTGATTAAATGCATCTTTTTTAAGTGTAGAAGTCTATATTTAGTTAAAAACATATTCGCTACACGTACAGTCACACAATATATTACAATTAAAATTGAATATACTGTCTTGTAGCGACATTTTTTCCTTATTTCTCCTACGTTTAGGAACTTCTTCGTTTCCTTATTTTTGGTTTCCTATATCTCCTTTGTTTCTATACAAATTATCACGACATAAAATGAAAATAAATTTTTTCTTTGTTTCCATATTTTTCTTTGTTTGTTTCTATATAGATCCCAACGGCATAATAGAAAAATATATAATATATTTGATTGGAGTTGTTTCTATACAAATCACCCCACACTTGAAATCAAGAATAGAAAAATTGTTTTTCTAATTTTATTATATTTTTTCAATTGGAGCAATTATAATCTATTTTTCAATTTTTTTTTTGTTCATTTTCAGAAATGTTGGACTACATCGGAGAGAATAACACTAGCAATGATACTTCAATATTTTTTTCATGTTATATTTGATCGATACTAGTAACATATTGAGGTAGCAAAAAAAAAAGCATTATATTAATGACAAAAAAATGCCAAATCATCTCCTAATACTGTATCATCCGCCACAATTTGTACACAAGTAGGCACTTATCTGAATTTAGCAGGTACAGAATTAGAATTAGAATTTGAGATTGAGTGTACCTAAGAGCCTCTACTAAAGAGTAAAATTATTGCTGAGCATTGAATTGTAGTCTGATTTAAGGACATGTTTGATCGTGAAATAAGAAGTAAAGTAAATTTTTTATTTCACAGTTAAATTGTCATACGAAGAGTAAAACAATAAAATAGAGTTACGACAGAATAAGTTAAATTATCTCTCTCAAGTCTCAACAGATTAACTTATTGCTTTCTTATTTCGGATCCACAGTCATAAACATACTAATTTAAGTCGCGATTTAAAATGTCGTACAAAATATAAATCTTATAAAAAAGCTAAAATAAATAATTTAGTCCTTTTTAAATTTAAACAGTAAACATTAGGATCTAATAAATAATTAATAAGAGAAAGCACAAATTCCGTTATAGAAAGAACTGAATTCATCCCAACCAAATCTAGATTGAATTCAAATCCAGTAAAGTAACTAAAAAATTAGATTTTGGATCGGGACCGTCCGATTCGAATCCGTAACCATCCAACTAAAGTGGAACACACGTATCCCGAAGCGATCTTGAACAACGGATTCGATTCGGACGGCCCCATCCAAAACCCAAAAATTGAGTTACTTTAGGGTATCCGGACCCATCTAGATTATAACTGGTACTGGTCCCTTGATTGAACACAATCAACTGGTACAGTGGTACAGCGCCGCCGACGCTACCAACTATGGTACTGGTCCCTTTGATTGAACACAGACAATTCAACCAACCCACGCGTTCCATTCCATTGGGTCACCTTACTATTTGCTAGCATCACTAAAATACAAAATAGAAAAAATACCAAGCTTTCTTTTGGTTTCTTCTCACCTTCTTCCTTCCCTACATGTACCTGGTCACCGCTCTTTCTCTCTCTTCTTTTCTGACCCATTCGACCCACGCTTTACCTGGTCCAGTTTGACAACGAGCTCTAACGATACTTAAAATCTTTTCTTTTTTCTAATAATATTAAGTAATAATGACGACGACGAGGAATTTTTTTTAAAAAAAAAAAAAAAGTAGTTTGGAATAGAGGAAAAACATAATTTACAATTTATAGTATAAGCTTCTATTTCGCGCTGAAGATGAAAAATTGTAATAGTGAAAGAATGAAGTCAATTTCTCTAATTTATTCTCCATTTTTCTCCCCAACTGAACATACCCAATGAATTGACGGAAACATTAAAAATAATCGTTTCTTGTAATTGGGTTGCTAACTAATTATCATAGGATAAAGCAGAAATAAGTTTTTATTAATGTGACACAATGCAGTAAAGTGCTTGAAGCTTTCTTCCGCTCTATGCTGCCTGCCCACCTACTTTGTTGCCTCCCCACCTTTTATTTTTATATACTTCTAGCTTATATTAATTACCGATACGATCTCGACTTCGCTTTCACTCATCATCTTCCTTGTTAATTTAGCTTTATAGCTAAAATCATCATCTGCTTGGCGTGACAAGGCCCTTGCTTGAATTTTTTTTGTTAAAAAAATTGCCATCTTATAACAATTGTTTTGAATATAATAAATATATGAGGAGGGATCGGATTACACTCTTTTTTTTGACACATTTTGACACGTACTATTTTCAAAGTCCAAATAATCGATCCAAACCGTTAACGTGATGGATATATTAAAATGTGCTTGGAAATCAAATTATATATTTTTTTTGAATTTTTTTACTATTTATTAAGATAGTTACAAAATCGTTGTTTTCAGACAAAATTATTTTGACAAACAAAATTGTTGGACTTGATGAATCTGTTGCCACCTAGGAGCAAAATTCGGATACTCGACCTATATTTTGCGGGTGCTAAAATTCAAAATCAAAATATTTGTAGATTTAAATATCCTCTGTTCCAATATTTAAAAGAAGATAAAATATAAATATGAATAATTATTTATCATATCTGTCCTTATCAATAATGCAAATGTCCGATACATTTTTATGTGTTCAGCTACCGTGACAACGTTGATATTTGCCACTAATTTCAAAATTTATCGGATATGCTTCTAAAAAGTACTGGAGAAATAAACAAAACAATGTTTGTTTAAGTGCGCTGATCAATGTTTCTTTTAAGTTAATTATTCAAATCAATGCATTTTTAAAGTTAACTATCCAAAGAACGTTGAAATATATTTTAAGTGCTCTGATCGAACCTTCTTTCATTCTTTAAGAAAAAGAATGTTAAGAGATGTAAACATAAAGTCACCATTAGTGTTGTCATGTGTATGAATTTTCTACAAAATATATAGAAATTTTGATGTAGGATTCACACTTCTTTCTTTTTTTGTAGATTTTGTACATGATTTGGACAGATGATAACACTATTAATTAGTCGACGGGTCTACGACGAAATGGCCTCGAAGTAGAAAAATTATTACGTTTATATATATAAATCATAATTTAATTAGGAACTTAATTTTTAGAATCTATTTACACAAGTTAAAATGTAATTAGGTAAATAAAACTTGATTTATATATATATTTTGATTGGTTCACTTAGCTGTGAATCCCACGTTGAGACAACCTCGTCAAATTTCTCAAGGAATAAATATTTAAATAAATTTATTTTTGGCTTGCATTTGATTGGTTTTTATAATGTTTGTCTTTGCCGACCCAGCAGGCCATTTAATAGGCGTTTGACAATTTTTATTTGGATATTTATCAATTAATTTTAGTGATTGTTATCAACCTTGGAACTTACGCATTACAAGATAGTTGATACGTCCTATCTCGGAGAGAGTAGGCTGTATCTGATAGAGCTTCTGGATTGGGCTTGCCCTGCCTCGGAATGGCAGGCCAAGATGAGAATGAGTTTAAAACTCGGAATGGTTTTGGAAAAATTCGGACTCTGACTTATGTGATATCTTCCTTAGCAAATAGTTTCGACCCCCAGTTTAATGGGTCCTTTTGTCTTATATAAGTTGTCTCATAACTGCTATTCCACGTGGTTATGAGACATTGAGCAGTTATGTTAACCGCAACAGAGGTTATCTCGCATATATGCGGTGTATGCCGAGTTTGGGCTGAGCCCACATTTACTAGGCATTACGCGGCTTTGTTGGGCCTTGTCTTGATAGTTTCCGGGCTTTTCTTATTAATCCTGGGTTGGCCTTTGAAGGAGGTCCGAATTCCGAATCTTTCGTGGCCCATTGCAGGTTAGTTGAGGGCCTTGAGAACATGGCCCTATCAAAAGTATAATACAAAATTCAACAAGTACCCCCATGATATTGTCCTTTTATTTCATCTAAAAATGTTTTTCCAGATGTCAATAAACTATATTGCGAGTTCAAACCTCGGAGTTCAATTTAAAATAAAATGTTGAATTTTTCAAAATATCCGTCTTATTTTTTTGGAATAAATTATGAAAATATTTTTTTCGCCATTTCTATAACCGTTTAATTTTTATCGGCATTTGATCTTAAAAATTATACAGAATTGAGTTGAGTTAGAAACAGAATAAGTTTTTTTCCTCATTTCATTGTCTTAATTTTCATAAGGCTGACTATTTTTTTACATCATTTTTAAATTTACGTATTTCATTTTTTCAGATTCTTTCTGATTTTAAATTAGAAATATTCTATATATTAATATATTATAGAATGGAAGTCTTTTTATTTAATTACTTCCCATATTTTCTAAATTTATTAAAATAAAATTACTGTATTAATTAATTTAATTATCTACAAATTTCTCTGTTTGTTTCAATTGTTGTATCGTTTTAATTTTACACTTTGCTCTGTTGTGTTTTATTTTTAAACCCTTTGAAATTATGCATTGTGTTACATGAATGCTATGTTTTATTTTTATTGTTATTTGTATCTTTTAAAAATGATAAAAAATTACCAAAATATTTTTTTATTTTTTTTGTTTTCTTCCTTAACCATGTTCCTTATTGCTTCATCTAATATGATATTATATTTATTTAATACTAATCTAATATTTAAACTAATATTATGTTTCATTTAATATTTAATGACTACAATATGATATTTAATCTAACATTTTATTTAATATTAATCTAATTTGATATTATATTTATTTAATACTATATCCTGATTCGATCAATTCATGGAGAGAAAATAATTGGAAACCGAAAATGAAAAGTAAAGAAAGGAAAAATGCGAGGGAAATAAGAAAAATAATAGGAAGAAATATTTTGATAGTATATTTTGATATTGATTATTATTTGGTTGTATGTTTGATTGGAATTTCGACCATGTCGCGTTGATTTTAAATAGTTGTTGCAATTCGATTTGGATTTTCTAGATTGATCGCTATCAGGTAACCGGACTTCTCTATAATCGGTTTTCAATTTGTCTGGTTGAATTAAATGTTTGAATTGGGTATTAGATTATGAGACATATTTTAACGGGATAGCAGGTCTGAGGTTCGAATTTAACTGTGAACTGATGAGATTGTGTGTACTGTGAATGTGGAAATTGTTTGTGGCAGACATTTCAAATGTGTGAATACTATGTGATTTGTTTTACTGATAATCTAGACCCAGGTACTATCTCCGGTTAAATATGCAGGCATAATGTAATGTGAATTTGTGTGGATTAATCCAGTATGTTTGGATGGTTGATTAATTAAGCCAATTACAGAGAAGTGCGTCGTTAAATAACCGGTTACTGAGCTTTGTAGCTGACTCCGTGTTGTTTCTATTTGTTATTTTTGTTGCGATGTAGGTTGAAAGGACAAATGATGGATGCGAGGGTGCCACTCTTGTCGCGATCTCCGGCCTGGCGACGGGGTCATGACAATTTTGGTATCAGAGCATTCGTTCCTCGGACTGTGTTTGGATCCATGTTTCGTTTGTTATTATCTATATTTCGTCTGAATTTTCATATGTATGATTTATTAATATGAAAAGTTTGAGTAATCCCATTATGCAATTACTATTAGTAGTTTTAGTTTAATAAGTCAAAATGATACAAGTAAAGTCAAAACTCTTTTAATTAATTCGAATTCCCCATTATATCCTAAAACAACGAGTAAAATATTACTGTATTATATTTTTCTTCAGGAATTGCTGTTTTTGAAAATTTTATTTTATATGTTATAACAATTTTGATTTGTATTTTACCAATTCAAACATGAAATACATCTGCTTCATGTGGAATTTCACCTTTGCGCGTCTTTGAAACAAGGATTGGAAATTCCTCAAACACCCTCCGTTATCTTCGAGATCCCCTTATAACTGAGGTAAATCCGTAATTGTCCATCCAACAAAAAGTCAACCAATGCCAAATGAACCAATCACACGGTTAAATGCGGCGGACCAAGTATAACAACCTGTTCCCAGAGTCCGGATCCTATGCAGTAACTAAAATTTTAATTTTAGATCCGGACCGTCTAATCAGAATCGCCAATCCGATTCGAAGATGAATGAACAGGGATCCTTTAATATTCTTGCCCAAACAGATCAGACGGTAGGGATCTGAACTTAAAATTTGTGTTACTGTAGGTGATTTGTATTCCTGTTCCTGCGGGTCAGCAGACCGCGATTCTCTTTGTTCTTAATATAGACCTCCACCACCCCACCAGGCCACCACAATTTTCTCGAAGCGGCCACAAATTTCTCTGGCCGGGTTATATTGACATAACCCCCGAACAAATTGAATTTTCGCATCCCAGTCCATTTTCTCCGGGTTTTTTTTTTTTCCTCATATCCGCCATTCTTCTCTCGAGATCCCGCCATGGGTTCCGAGCTAATCTACCGTGGCCTCAATTCGCAACCACAGGAAGCCTCCAAATACTCCCCCAAATCCCAGAAGCGCCTCCCATGGCTGTCCCGTCCAGTCCAATATCTCCTCTCCGAGCAGAGACTCCTCTTTGCTCTTGTCGGTATGTTCCTCACCACACTGGTCTTCCTCTTCGCCCCTAAATCAGGTGCAACTATAGCAGATCATGCCGACCCACTTGCCCGCAATATTATCACTGATCTGTCAACGCGCAGTTCCTCCATGGACCTGGTCCACCGCTCTGTGTACGAACGAACCTTTGTGGGGGGCAAGATCCCGCTCGGGTTGAAGAGAAAGGGGTTGAGGATTCTTGTAACAGGTGGAGCAGGTTTCGTTGGAAGCCATTTGGTGGATCGTTTGATCGAGAGAGGAGACAGTGTGATTGTGGTTGATAACTTCTTCACCGGAAGGAAGGAGAATGTGATGCACCATTACGGGAATCCCAATTTTGAAATGATTAGACACGATGTGGTCGAGCCGATCTTGTTGGAGGTTGATCAGATCTATCACCTTGCATGCCCTGCATCGCCGGTGCATTACAAATTCAATCCCGTTAAGACAATCATATCCTTTTTAATTCCAATTTTTACTCGTGATTTTTGCAGAATTTCGGGATACAGATTTGTTCCAGTTCCACTAGCTTTTCAAGTTGCTATTAGTTATACATACACTAACCAGATCTAATGCAGCTTTTTAGAGAATTAATAAATCATTATTTGGTTTTAATTTTTTTTAATGAATTGGTTGCGGATATTTTTTTCCTCTGTGGGACCTTAACTCGAACAGTTGGCGTGCGCACAAGACAAATGTGGTTGGAACACTTAACATGCTTGGTTTGGCGAAGCGGATCGGTGCGAGGTTTCTTTTGACCAGCACTAGTGAGGTCTATGGTGACCCGTTACAGCATCCTCAGGTCGAAACCTACTGGGGCAACGTCAATCCCATTGGTACGCTTCAATTATACACACAAAAGAATATTTAACTTTTGTCATATTTTTAAGTTTAGCCTTTACTTTTCGTGTAAATTAAATTAAGCTTTGTGTTCGGTACAATTTCAAGGAAAGGTTAAAAAGTAAAGCCGAATACGGCGGTAAACATGCTACGGCTACTACCTAAAATTAAATGAAAAATAAAAAATAACGGAACTGTCCATAAACAGACAAAAGAAATTGTACTTAAGTGTGATCTGTAATAAGAAATTATTTTTGGGGATATGAGCAAAATTTACGGGAACAGTTAATTAAACTATCTTCCCGAGAAATGCGTACCGTTGTAACCTTGCACAGAAATCAGTGAGGGTATAAGAAAACAAAAAACTAATTATGGCAATCGCAAAAAAATGTGCATGCAGGTGTGAGAAGTTGCTACGACGAGGGTAAGCGTACCGCGGAGACGTTGACCATGGACTACCACCGTGGCGCCAACTTAGAGGTACTCCATTAATTCATGTATTTAATCAGCGTATCTGCTATTAATTAGCTGTATATGTGGCCAATCATTATCTTTATTTAATACAAGAGATAAGTAATTAGTGCCTCGTAAAAATAGGTGAGAATTGCAAGGATTTTCAACACATATGGACCGCGCATGTGCATCGACGATGGCCGCGTTGTTAGCAACTTTGTCGCGCAGGTAATTTTTCTTTTTTGACTTTTTATTACTTGTGCAATTACTCGTATCTGCTTTGATATCAACGATGTAGAATTATTTAACGATGATAATAATTATTATTGTTGATATCAACACATGTTGTGGTCAACTCAAGTAATTTTTTTGAAATAATTGAATTGAAGTAATTATTAATTCTTTATAAAACCACCAATCAAACTAATTTTGTTTCATCTTAATGAAAATAGGCGTTGAGGAAGGAGCCCTTGACAGTGTATGGAGATGGAAAGCAAACAAGGAGTTTCCAGTACGTCTCTGATCTGGTAGGCTCTCTTTCGCTGTCTCTAATTACTTCCCTCTTCTTTTCTTTCTTTCTTTATTTTCTTTTTGTTCTTTGTCTTTTAGTGAGTTGGTAGGGGTGTGGAACCAATTATTTTTCATTATTGTACTATATAATACCGTTGCTGTGCTTGCTTAGTTCATTAATAGTCTCTCGAGTTGGTGGCCATTGACAATTAATTAAGTTAACAATTGCACAGCAAAAAATTGTACAAAGGTTGCACATGGTATTGTCAAGATAACAACATTGCATTACCCCTTTTGCATGTGTCAACCATGTGATCTAACAAAATGATTGTTGATCTTCAGATCTTCCCAAGACTCTTTCAATTATATTGAATTGTTTCGTTATAATTGCAGAGGATTTCAACCCGCGTATCTTAACACTATAGTACAGTACTAAGTTTGTATCTAGAAAGATTCGTGTAGTTGCTAACAGTTTTGGACCATGTGCATCTGTGTGCCGTCCCATCTAAGTTTCTAAGTTAGTTAGCATTGTTGCCTTTTGGTATAAACTAATTTTTCACATGGAGTTTTGGAGAATGTCTATTTATTAGTGCTAATACTATTTAATTTTTTGTAGTATATAGTCTTACATTTGTTAGGTACAATTCTCATGTCATGTGCATGGGAGTATGGGACCATTATCATAATAGAAAGCCAGATGTAGACCCACTATCTTTAGTGCAATTATTGTGTAAGTGTTGGTGTTGTAAACCTGGTTCAGGCATTATCATGCATCTCATAATACGAGGTTGATTCAACATAATACTAAATACATAAAACATAAAACAAATCAAATTCAAAGAGTGGAACATCTATTAGTTTGTCCGAATTGGTCCACACTTTGCTTGCTCAGAGATATTAATATTTCCACTCCAGTTTGGTACCAAACATGTCTTCTTGTTGTAATTTTGGTCCGTACCAAAAATGATTTTACTAATAAATGCTGTTGTTGAGCCACACTAGGTTGGTACCATCTATTGGTACGTCAATTAAATGTATTACCATATAACCTCATTGGTCCCACCTAACGCTTTTAAAAACAGCATGTTCCTCAATTTAGTTATAACCACGTGTCATCATTTAATATTCGTACGCATGTCCATCATTTGGTTATTAATTATTATCGCTTGAAAGAGATGCATATAGTAAAATCCGTTATTATTTTTAGGGTTCATTATAACCTGAAAATATCGCATGTAGCTATATAACCTAATGAAAATACTTATACAGATTGTTTATGACATGCCAGGGAAATTTTACTTTTGGAACACAGATAACATTACCTCAGCAAATTTGAACAGAAAAGATGTAGAAACCCAAATAACCTTACACAGATAATAAATAACCTGTGATCCACATGCATTAACATATTTTTCAAATATATAAACAGGTGGAAGGATTGATGAGGCTAATGGAAGGAGAGCACGTGGGACCGTTCAACTTGGGCAACCCCGGTGAATTCACAATGCTCGAGTTGGCCAAGGTGGTGCAAGACACAATCGACCCAAATGCGAAAATTGAGTTCAGGCAAAACACAGAGGATGACCCACACAAGCGCAAGCCCGACATCACAAAGGCCAAGGAGCAGCTTGGATGGGAGCCCAAGGTCTCCCTTCGCCAAGGTCTCCCCCTCATGGTCACCGATTTCCGCACTCGTATTTTTGGTGACCATGGCTCGTCAGAATCAGGGAAGGCCGGTACAGCAGGTTCCTCGTAGATGGTACGTAAATTTGGTTGGTTCAATACTGAATTAAGAGGAAAAGGAAATTAAATGTTGAAGGAAAATGTAGGTTTTATAAATCTGTAGGTGCTGGATAGCTACTAGTGGCTAGTTGTTAAGGGAAATTAATTTCTGAGGAGCTACTAGTTAGTGTTATTGCCCTTTTTGTGGTAGTTAAATGTTTTTCTTTTTCCTTTTTTTGTTGTCGTGATTTTTATAAATGTTATTTTTTTGTTACTTAATTTTGTGTTTTTAATATCTGTTGTTTGGAGGAGGGTATAATATCTGTTGTTTTCATTTATTATGTGATGAAAGCTGGAAAAATTGATATTATTTTTGAAATGCCTCATAATATAAGGTTGTTAAAATGGTAACTTTTAATGAGAAAACTTTTAAGTATTTATATATATGTTCCTGAACTTTATTTAAAGGCCCATTTCTAACCTGGCCCAAGAAGCATTGTACATTTATCTCTTCAACAGAGCTTGTTGCCTTGGTGCTGTTCACTTTTTATTTTATATATAGAGTAGAACTAAGGTGTTCTTAAGCTCACCAAGCACCTTTGTGAAATCCCTTTTATATATATGTCTAATCTGAAATCTCTTTTTCATCTACGACCTACGCACCTATTGTAAATCAATCACTATGCACTAACAACAGCACAATCAGCGTATTGGCACAGTTTTACATCATTTACACAATCAGCGTATTTATTACAAT
The DNA here is from genome assembly GCA_025461125.1 of Carex kokanica. Taxonomy (NCBI): domain Eukaryota; kingdom Viridiplantae; phylum Streptophyta; class Magnoliopsida; order Poales; family Cyperaceae; genus Carex; species Carex kokanica. The sequence goes on along the minus strand of JAJGRX010001283.1, from coordinate 1,306,992 downwards.
TGAAATATAGTTTTTTTTTTTATTCACATAACTAAATATAACATCATTTCCTGAGAAACTAGCAGACAGTTCTTACAAGCAACAATATCACAAACACACATATAAATGCAAGTACTAAAGTTCCCACAGCCGTCTTTCCTGGCGATTGTTTTATAAAATCCTTGACAACATTATAAATAGCTACGGTGGATTGGTACAATGATATCCTTTATATTTTTCCGCGAGAATTTATACTGATTGAAATGGGGCTGTGTCTTCCTTTGTGCTAAAAAGATTTTTCAATAACCAGACATAGTTCTTTGTAATTCGGCTTCAGTTCAGGCGAAGCTTGCTCCAGTGCTGTAACATCACATGTTAATCATTACAAGCTGGTTGATTATATATAATGGAGGTATCCTTCTAGTATGCAAATCAAATATCATATTATGAAAGGAATCTATGCCCTGCAAGTTGTGCGAATCAGTTGCGCAAGGTAAGTTACAGTTTAGTCGATTCAATCCTGGAATAACATACTCCTTAGGGAGGTGATGGCTTTTAACTCGGGATGCATTCAGTTCTCTTGAGGTGAATGTGATAGACTTGTGAAGTGAAGCAAGTGAGCGATTGAATCATTGTCAACAATCATTCCGAGCAGGTACTCTGCAGAGTGGGCGATTGAATCATGATAAAAAATTTCTTTTGCTGCCCTTGTGGTTTGATTTTTTTTTGTTAGTTTAGTTTTAACAAAAATGAGCATATGTAAATACCAAACAACCCATTTGGAGTAATAACCTGCAGTTCCTCCTTCCGAGCAGGTACTCTGCATTGTTCTCAAGTAGGAGGAGATTGATCAACATTTGGAGTAATTACCTGCTGTTTCTCCTCTGCTACGTGTGTTTTATTCATAATCTATTCGGACAACGGCATCAATTTTAGCATCAAAGCATCAATGGTAAAAAAACGCCATGGCGAATGAGTATATTGGGGTACATATTTGAGAGATCTGATGACTTGGAGACTTGGATTGATACTTAACTTCTCTCAAATGCCGCAATGTTTAGTCTCGTCTGAGAGCTTGACATATCTATTTTTGGGTTAAAGAAGTGGGTTAACAATTGATTGTTGTTTAATTAGCAAAATAGGCTCTCAGGGAATATATTAGGTTTATATGGAAATCAGAAATTGAAACCTTGCACTAGTTACTGATACTTTGTTGTTTTTTCCCGAAGAAAAGTGAACAGTTTTTTGTTTGAGCAGGTTCTGATAGTTAGCTTTTATATTCTACCTTTTTATTCATTCAATCTGACTTCAATCAGTGCTGCAATAATGCTACAATGGTACCAAGTATAACTTCAAACTGTTATTTCTATTTAATCACTTGTCCCCTACTCTCCTTCAACAATCGCACAGATTAAACTTGGAATATTGAATTGTAATATCAGAAAATAGAACAAAATAATGTTCATCAGGTATGAAAGAAATTTATAAGTTTTGAAATAGAACATGATGAAAAATCAGTTACTACTCACAGACCTCCCAAACAGATAACTAAACACGTTATATAGAACAATAGGCAATATGCAAAGACATCTAGTTTTGATTTATACAGAGCCAAAAATCACAAAAACAGAGTACATGTACATTCAAGAACTGTGAAATACAGGGACTGCCAGGATCTGACAAATCCTGATGTATCTAGTCGGCAGTGAGATACTCAAATTACGTATAAAACATTAGAACGGAAAAAAAAACATATTGAATCCCTTAAATAAACAGGATTTGTGTCAGTCCAATAAAAACCAGTCTAGACTTTTTGAGTACAAAATTAGACCAGCACAAATCCCGGCCCGAGCATAACAAAAAGACCTTGCACAAAATTAGGCAGAAAATTTGACTCCTTCATCATCCGCTGAACTGCCCTTGAATATTACTGCTTTGCCCTTCTGCTCAAGCAACTTAATTGCACGAATTAATACACCTCTATCAATTCCCGCAAGTTCTGAAAATGTTTAAAATAAAATTAAGTAATGCATTGAAACCCAGAATTACATTTTGGAATAGCTAACATAACAGTTCTATCTCCTATGCGGGGATAAGCATCCATTTCTTTTCTTATAGACATTTCAACCGAGATGAAGCATAAATCCAATAATTACCCTAAATTGAGTCATAAGACCTAATATAAGCACAATTCAAATAAATACATGCCAATATTAGGGTTTACCAGTTCCACGGGTTTCAAATCCCGAGCGAATGTCTTCAATAGTCATGACACCATCTTCAAACCCATTATCTCTAACCTAATTGAAAGCATACAGAATTTATTCAGTAAACAAAATTAATGCTAATGAATTGGACAAATTTCGTTGGAGATTGCCTTTTATAACAAGTTGTTTGGTCCCATTTAGGTCTTCATCTAAATAAAACTAATAGTGCGAGAACATTCACACCTGTACTATACATTCTTTTCTGATGTGGACAACTTTTTTCTCGACATGGCCATACTTTTGCTGATGTGGACGGTCATAGCATGTGAATGGTCACAGCACGTTAGACATTTGGTCACGTTTAAATATTTTTTTCGTGATTTAAGTTAGTTTATTCAAAATTCACCATTAGATCAAGATCTAACGGTCCTGATCACACATGACTCACGTAACCACGTGCCGTGCTATGACCATACCCGTTTGTGTGTTGTGCCAATATTCTAAAGGATGGTCACATCACGCAAATGGTTCACGTGCCATGACAGGTCCAGTCACGGCTTGACTTTTTTACATCCCTAGATGTAATTGAGCCAATTACAAACCAATTCAGTTTCCACTTAGTTCCTAATTCATTGGAAACACCCAAAAATCCATAAATCAAAGCAAGACCAAAAAAAAATTTACTAGAACAAAGTCAGTACCGGTATCTACAGGCCATGTGCACCTAGGGGTGCAACCGGATCGGATATCAGATATCCGTAGATTTTTACATAAATATTTTTATAATATATATTAAACTATATGGTATATATCTACTATTCGGATACGGATAATTAATATTCAAAACCATATCCGTATCCGTATCCGCACGGATATTCGGATATCGGATATCCGTATCTAATTTTCGGATACGGATCCGGATACAGATCCGGATACGGTCGGATATTATCCGATCCGTTTGCACCCCTATGTGCACCAGTACCTCCTGATACAAGCTTCTTTGATGGATAATAAATCAGAATTAAACTAAAAAAATAGCATAATACGTACAAATCTGAGAATATAATCAGCCCAATCTTGAATTCTCAACCAAAGAATTAGGCATTTCTTATGGCCTTTGTCCATCCACTCCGCACGCCCTGTAAGCAATATATGAATTGACATCAGTAATATGCTAAAATATTTTATAAATTTCTAAAATTGAGAGAAAACATTTACGTAGGAAGTTCTAACCATCATTAACCAAAGCAGAAAGAAAAACCACCTTAGCTTCATGAGACAGAGATCCTACAAATCAAACCAATAAATTTCAAAAATTTAACATATTGCAAATGCACCAGTACAATTAGGTATGGATCCCAAATTTGAAATATTTAAAAACCCAAGAAAAACTGACATACAGATTCTGGTAGAATAGTAATACTATACTGGTACAAAATTTGACTGCCTGGTCTTTACTATTGACCCTTGTTTAAACAAGTATTGAACAGAATACATACTTTCAATGGCAGGATTGGAAAATAAAGAGAAATCTTCTTCTAGAGAGATTACGAAAATCTTTTTATTTTTACAGAAATCGAGGATCAAATCCTTCCAGAGCTGCACTTGCTTTTCACGTGTTTCTTTTACAGGCTGAAGACTGAAAACAAAAAAGGCTTTTCAATTATTCCTTTAAAGGATCGACCAACGCTACTAAAAAATGTAAACAGCACTAAAATACCCCTTTAAATTGAACAATCAGAAATAGATAAGGATAGTAAATTGATTACGTGAAATAGGGTGGATAGTTGAAGAACGGGGGCAGCTTGAATTCGCCCAATTTCTGCATTTGCAAAAACTATTATACCCTGTAAAATAAAAAGATTCTCTCCATCAAGCTCAGTCTAATTAGAAACGACCACCTTTGAACTAAATAATTCTTCGTTTCAGGGGTAGATGCAGGATTTCTGTCGGGGGAGGGAGGTTCAAATGACTTATCAGGTTCAAACCCAATGGCTAATCGGGTACTGGATAAAAAACAATAATCTCCTAAGGGATATATAGGAATTTAATTGAACAATTAACACAAAATCTTGAGATTTACTTATCGTTAATAGAAATATAAATTACTATCATCACATCAGAAACTAACCAACTCAATTATATACAACATGCCAGCAAAGAAATTAAATGAAGTTGTACCATGTGGCTAAAATCACCCATTAAATATTTAAATTATTATCCTAAAATCAATTTATTTTGATATAGTCTATAGCAGTAGTTGGAACATCTCTGTACTAATTCGACTAGGTCTCAATTGAATACCATTGTACCAATTTAACTAGGTCTCAATTGAAGAGAGTGACTCACTGGCTCACTCCCTGGGGCGTCGACGAGAGGACTTGAGCGCTGAGACCAGGGGCGGATGAGAGCTGAGCGGACTTCTTTTAGGCAGCAACGAGAGTCAGAGAGAGACGAGGGCTGATTCGCTGTCGCTGGGTCCTTTCTTTTGTTTATGTAGAGCAAAACAATTTTCAGAGAGACAGGTTTAGAACGATCAGCAGAACAGGAAGGAAGAAGAAGATAAGAAGGGTAATTTTGTCTCCTAACCTCAGCGAATTATTTTCTCGCCAAATTAAATCACGTCGATTGAACTCCTCGCCTTCTCTTCCGATCACCTCGATTGAATTGGTTCTGATCGGGAAAGGGAAGGAGAAAAGAAGAAGTGAACATAATATCCGAAAGGGGAAGTGATTGGTTTAATAACTGGGCCTAAATTTAAAAGGAGATTTTTATTTTGATCCAGACTGGCCTATTAAATCTACCATTAATGACCGCATTCCAACCGGCCCAACTTTAGCATCGGCTAAATATTTCAATTGAGCCGTTTTGGGCTTTATGCAGTGTGCGCAAGTCTGTGCACTGGGGATGTGGATCCGATTTATTTGCAGAACTGATAACTTTTGAATTATATTGTTCACTTTTCAGTTTAAATGGTTCGAGTCGGTTGAATTTTTGAATTACTTTGATTTTTTTTATAGTTTGATTCGGTTTAATTTTTCTTATTTCAGTTGATTGATATATATCTTGATTTTTATTTTTATGATTATTAAATGTGTTTGTGTATGTAGTGACTAGTGAGTATTGATCTTGTAAAATTTAATATCTCTTAAAACAGTTCAATCAAACAAACCAAAATTTATCTCAATATTTTTTATTCAATTGTTATTCTATTGTTTGAGTTTAATAAAAAAATATATTTATATAAACCGAAGAAGAGGAGGCTCTGTTTTATCTAGTAGTGCCAAATATATGCGAATAATTATAGAGATGGAATGTTCTAAGTAAGAACAAGAGAATAAGAGTATAATAGGAAAAAAAAGATGCTAATAACATTTAAATGTAATTAATTAATTCTATAAGTAAATAAGAAAAAAATAAAAGAATCAAGGAATATATTAAATATAATGGAGTGTAGGGGTAAATAGAGAATTGAAGAAGTCTAAAAGAGTATACAGACAATTAACCCTAAAATAAACAGTCTTACCTCAGCGTTTATTTTTCCCCGTAGAAGTTGGAGTAAGCAATTGAAATTTTTGTTTTTTAAGAAAATTTTAATAGGTAATAAAACCGATTATATTGGTGTAATTTATTGGTGTATCTATCGGAGTAATTTAGAAATGTATCTATTGGTGTAATTTAAAAGATACGTACTGTTTTGTTACTGATTTGTATGTCGAAACAGATGTACATATTGATTTGTAGTAAATAGATTTTTTTTTAAATTTGTTTGATTTACAAATTATTTCTAAGTTCATATTATTATGGCGCTGTTTGGCTAGACTTCTTTGAGCCTCCTTAAGATTAAAGGAGTCTCCTTTAGCTTTTTTAGTTGCTTAGTTCTATCGAACACCGATTCCTTAGTACCGATTAAGATCACCTCCTTCAGCCTCCTTTTGCTCTGATTTTAATTTGCTGTCCGGGTCTTAAGGTACCTCTACTTTTTCCTTTAGCTTCCTTAACTATCATTTACGGATTAAGACAACCGAATATCAGTTCCTTAAACCTTCTTAAGACTTAATTCTATTACAGATTAAAAAGTGTTGCTGAATATGGGTCTATCTAGTTGGGTTGTGAAATTTTTTTTATAAACTATAATTAAAAAAAATATTTTTATGAAACCAACATGATTACTCTTTTTTTTTGTTTACAAAAATCATAAGAACCGAAATGATATTTCGGTCCGGAATAAACCAAAATTTTTTTTTTATTCCGGACCGAAATGTCATTTCGGTCCAGTTTCATTTTTTAGATTTTCTACAGCGGCTCATACGAAAACTTGTGAAAAAGTACCACAGAAAATTCAAAAATAGAATCTGACTGAAATGCCATTTTTGTTCCAAAGAAAAAAAAAAAATTTCCAGAACCAAAATAGTATTTCGGTTCTTATAGTTTTTGTAAAAAAAATAATAATCACGTTGGTTTTCTAAAAATCAATTTTTCAATTACGGTTTATAAAAAAAAATCGGGGTCACGCGTCACCTACTGTCCTACTAACCTAATGATTGGTCTTACAAAGCAAGAAGAAAAAATACCCCAAAACGTGGGAATCTACTTGGGATTATTAAATGGGCCTTTTAAGAAAAGCCCATTAAATCTTTAAATTTCAACTGCATTTCTGCTGGCCCAATTCAGCAGTCTGGTCAATATGAGCCGTTGATCGTGATCGGATGGCTTACTCTGGGGTAAATGATGTCTCCGGTGTCATGTAAACTGTAGACGAACTTTGCAAAACCTGAGACCAGCCTCAATGCTGCTTCCTATATATAACCAAGCCTCTTGAAAACCCTAACTCTAGCGCCGCCCCTTCAGTTCGCGAGAGAAAACCCTAAGCTCCGTGCGAGAAAGAGAAAAGAAATGGCACCGGCGGTGAAGTCAGGCGCGGCGGCGGCGAAAGGAGGCGCCAAGAAGAAGGGGTCGAGCACGTTCGTGATCGACTGCGCGAAGCCGGTCGAGGATAAGATCATGGACATCGCCTCGCTCGAGAAGTTCCTCCAGGAGCGCATCAAGGTCGCCGGAGGGAAGGCCGGTGCGCTCGGAGACGCCGTTACTGTCAGCCGTGAAAAAAATAAGATAACCGTCACCTCCGAGGGCCCTTTCTCCAAGAGGTTCAGATCTATCCTCGTTCTGTTTTTCTGTGTTTCTGTTACTCGTTTATTGTGCGTGTTTAGTGACTTGTTAGCTGATGTTCGATATCGCTGTGGTAGATTTTAAGCTTGTTTAGGTTGATGTTATTCCGATTTAGTTCTCAGGGTTTATATTCGAATAGTTGCTGTATCCATGAGGTCTATTCCAAATTATCTTTAGGTCTCTTGTATTTGCATATATGTAAAATTGGTCAGGTTTCATGACAGTCTTACTCATAGAGTAATGTAACTATTTTGTCCTAATATTATATCTTATAATGTTGAATTTTGGCCAGGGATGGTTCCTTTTATTGGAGTCTATGATGTTCATTTCAATGTGGTTGTGTACCAAAATTATTAGTTTGCACCAAATTAGATTTATGTTCAGTCTGGAAGTATTTACTAAATCATGCTTTGTGATTGTTCAATAAATCCCATTTGAATGCATATTAAATGCTTTTATCAGGGTTGCTCAGTACAATACCGCGTTATACTTGTTTGGTCATAATACAAACACATTATATACTCTTGTGATTCAAGACTGAAAGTTATAAAAATTCCATTGGCTCAAAATATCTATAACCTTTGTTTGATAATTTTCTGACTGGATATATGATATTTAATGTAACTAACAGGTACTTGAAGTACTTGACAAAGAAGTATCTGAAAAAGCACAATGTGCGTGACTGGCTGCGTGTAATTTCCTCTAACAAGGACAGGAGCGTGTATGAGCTGCGGTACTTCAACATCGCCGAAAATGAGGGAGAGGAGGAAGATTAAGCCCTTTTTGTTTATTATTCCTTTTTCTGTGACATTTAGTTGTTTCTCTGGTAATTCAGTACTTGTGGTTTTGAATTAGGTGGAGTGTTTTTCATATTTGATACTAGTATCTGTTTTTATGAAGATTTTTGGTGCCAAGACAGTTACGTCTCTTGTCATGATAAGTTAAAATTTTGCCTTGATATTAAGTTTCTTTTTGTTTAGACAGTATCTAAGTTAGAGAACGATGGCATGGCATTGGATTGTTTTAATCGTAGGTGGTCATTATACCATCACACTTGATATGGCATAATTCTAATTGGTACTGGCATTTAATTGGTCCCATATTTTTGATTGTTAGGTCAGTTACAAGTTAACAACTGATCATATTTTTGCGCTGGACCAGGCGTTCAATGGTGATATCACCTTTGCATTTTCATTGCTATGAAGGTTAATACAACATGAAATGGTCGGTTGGTGCTGTGTTCTAGTTGAATACTTAGATAAATTGATATGATTGTAGGATCTGTCCTAGACTATGATGCTAAAATGTTATTTCTTTCTGAGGCCTCTGTGATCGAGGTTTTCAAATATTTAACAGATATATATTTGGCATGATCATAACATGAAGAAATAGCATGTGCCTCTGACCAGAAGGCACGGAGTTTACCGCCCACACGGAAGTTTCTACGGGTGACAGGGATAGAGTAATTGTTAGCCGAACTAAAATCATAAAATCATTCCAGTGCCTATTTATATTATAGGAGCCTGTTTTGTGATTCGTGTTAGGTTAAAACGAACGATGTAAATCTCATTTTACATAGTAGGGTACCACATTGGATCTGAACTGAACCCGGTAAGGATAAACAAATTGTTTTGGGTAAATTGATCTATGTTCTAGGATCGATTTATCTTTTTTGTAGCATTAAAAAAAGAGAGTAAAATCTATATCATCAAATCTTCCGAATCTTGTTTTATATCATAAACGATGAATTATTTTGCATCTCTGCAGGAAGAAAAAGTTGAATTATTCAGCATTTATGCATGAAGCAATATGGTAAATCATTTAGCATTTTTCCCTAGCATAAGAACGCACAGAAGACTTCATGACTGTATTTAGGGGTGTTCAAATGGTTTGGTTTGTTCGGTTTTCAACCGAACTAAAAAGTTTCGGCTTAAATGTTTATGTTTTTCGGTTTAAATGGATCGGTTCGGTTGAAATTTTGAATTATTTCGGTTTAAATGGATCAGTTTGGTTTAGACTTTTCAATACCGACTAAACTGAACCAACCGAATTATATTGGTTCAAGTATGATTTATATTTGAGTGAGGCTATGGTGCTATGCATAGCACGGATGGCTAGTGTACTACGGCTCAATATGGTACTTTTTAAAATCCTAACGGTCGATCCGACCGTTCAATGTGATAACCATATGAATATGTACTTGCAAACTAAATTTTATATTTTTTCGAATTTTTTTACTATTTTTTCAGATAGGTAGAATTTTGATGGTCCAGAATTTTCAAAAAACACTGATTTTTCTACCTATCTAAAAAAATAGTAAAAAAATTCGAAAAAATATAAAATTTAGTTTGCAAGTACATATTCATATGGATATCACATTGAACGGTCGGATCGACCGTTAGGATTTTAAAAAGTACCATATTGAGCTGTAGTACACTAGCCATTGGTGCTATGCATAGCACCATAGCCTCACTCTTTATATTTTGTTTGATTCAATCATTGCTTTCTTTCTTTCATTTTAGTTTAAATATTTTAGAACATCTACATATTTGGTATGGAATTGAACAACTTGTGTATGAACATGTATAATTTTCGTTAATAATGACACCAATAGGTTTACTTCGGTTTGAACTAAACAAACAGAAATTTACTTCGGTTTGTTTGGTTCCGTTCTATTTTTGAAAACCAAAGAAAAATTGGATTTGGTTATTTTAGTTCAGTTTCAACCGAACAGACCGTTTGAACACGCCAAAGAAAAATTGGATTTGGTTATTTTTTGCAAGAAATGTATTAAAATGTTGAATTATTCAGCGTTTTTGTCTCGGGTGAAAACACTGAATAGTTCAGCGTTTTTCTCTGTATAGGGATGCGATATAATTTTTTTGTTTCGGAGCATTAAATAACATTTGAAAATTCTGTAGAATAGGTATAATTATTTTTAATGCTACATAATAAAACAGATCAGATTCTACGAGTTAGTTTGAAATGCTTTCTGCAGCACTCTGAATTTGGTGGTAGATTGGAGATCATTGCCTTACAGTTACGTACCTAACAAAAACATTCAATGAAAACCTTTTCCTTTGCGACTCATGGCCAAAATGCTACAATATTATGACCTCCAAAATTTCATCTAACTACCAATAAATTTAGATAAAAGTCGGGGGTAGGTGGTGAATACGGTAGGTAGATCTTCCTACTGCACTAATTAGAGTTTCTAGTCCTTCTGCCTTTAAATTTCAATAATCGACTGTCCATTTGGAACTGAGAGATGTCTCATTTTTTTTAATGTAAAAATTAGAGATTAATTCAACTAATTATTTAATATTCAAAAATAATTTTTTATTCGAGTTTAGAATTTGCAACCTCTCACGCTCACTAAATCAAATAATTCTCATAGAATGTCTCATTTTCTTACAACAAAATATACTTAGCAGTATTTAGGTGTCACATACCACATTACAACGAGATAGGAGTAGGTCCGATGGGCATCGGACCTACTTTTAGGTTAAATTAACTCTAGCACCGTACGATTAGCATTAAATCTGTGCGCACGAAAATTGATACACAGTCGCACGGATTTTGATGCAGAGTGCACGAATCTTAATACTGATTGGATGGTCATCACGTCCACTGAACCAAAGTAGGTTCTACTCTAAATTCCATTACAACATAAGAAAAACAGCAAGTCGCTTCATCAAAAGATGAAAAAAACATTTTGTTGCCCTTAAATCCTTTTTGCCCCCTTCTTTTCTATTAGGAATTGAATTTTGTTCAAAGGGCTTTGAACAAAATCTTATTTAAAGTTGAGCTTTACCGTTTGATTTGTTTTAAGATTTGTGCTAACATATTTAAAACCTAATAACTCTGAATGACTCCATAAATTTAAACCATCAGTGTAAATTTTAACATAAATCGAACAGTTTACAACTAATTTTGGATGAGATTTTGTCCAAAGCCCTTTGGACAAAAATTCCACCCTTTCTACTAAATCTTCGCAACTATTTTTTTTTTTCCGCAAGTCCCACATTTCATCCTAACAAAATTGTGTCATTCATCAAAGAATAAGAAAATAATATTCATCTTTTAACATTTTTCTGCCAATATTGTTGCAATATTTTTTAAAAAATTGTATTATTGGAAATGAAAATTTTGAAAATTTATTGATTGAAGTTATTTCTTGATTTTACTCCTTTTTAGTGTGTGATTGTATTGTACTTGCTATTAGAATTTTAAAATTTATATTAAAATTGGTTAATTGAAAACGTTGAGAAATTTATGTTATGAAAAGGGTTTGCGCCATTGATTTTGTCATGAAGGAAAAAGAGACTCTTCTACATAATTTTTTATGTTTACTCTTGTTAAAATGTAAGACTCAGCCAAAAAAAAAATCTACATTACAACAAATTTGACAGCAACAAAAGGAAAATAAATAATTTAAGAGCGAGAATTATTTTCTTATCTTTATCATGAGTTTTTATTTCCTTACACTAAAATATAGGATTCAAAAAGAAATATTACATTAAAAATGGCATAAAAAAGTTAAAAAAAAAAAAAAAAAAACAGAGAGAGACCAGGACAGAAAAAAAAAAAATACTCGCTCTTGTTAGACCATCAGTAAAAATAAGTTGGTCTCCTGATCATCAATGTAAATTTTGCATAAACTAAGGTTATATGAAAAAAACTCCTTGGAAACACTGGAGCCTGGACTAATCTGATAAACCACACTCTCCACCAACCAAACCCAAACCTACCGAAGCAAAGAGAGAGAGAGCACACACCAAACCTCTTCTCCATTCGTCTTCTCTCCATGGATTCCGACCCACCCAACGCCTCCCTCCCCTCCCAGGATTCCTCCGACGAAACCCCAAACCCACAATCCCAATCCCAATCCCATCCCCTCTCTCTCCCACTTGCCACTCTCTCGCTCTCTCTCTCTACCATCCTCTCACCTCTCTCCACCAACACCTCTAACCCCACCTCCACCACCACCTCATTCTCCCCTTTCACCAAAACATACCTCAAACCCCCCTCGAAGAAATCCATTACTCTCTCCGTCCTCTCCCCTTCCCCTGTCAAAACCCCCAAAAATTCCAACAAGAAATCCTCCTCCAATGTTCCTCTTCAGTCCCTCTCTCCATTGCTCGGTCGCCCCCCGGCCGAACCCTCCTATCCATTTGGTGGCCGTCGATGCACTGTGGTTTGGCTCCGTGCTGACCTCCGTGTGCACGACAATGAGGCTCTCTCGATAGCCTCGTCAGAGTCCCTCTCTATGTTACCGGTGTTTCTTCTCGATCCAAGAGATTTTGGCCGGTCGCCATCGTCTGGGTTTGATCGAACCGGCCCGTTTAGAGCTGCATTTTTGCTTGAGTCTGTGAAAGATCTGAGAAATTCACTGAGGGCTCGCGGCTCGGATCTTGTCGTTCGGGTCGGGCGGCCTGAAACCGTCTTACCGGAGCTTGCCAAGTCCGTGGGTGCTGATGGGGTGTTTGCTCACCGTGAGGTATTGTTTACGAATAAATGGTTGTTTGTTATTTACTGTCTCAGCACCATATCCAATTTCCTCCATAAATTTTGGTACTGTTAAATTTTTATGTGAATATTATTTTCCAGTTGTTCAGTGTTGAGATAATGTTCTATGGATATATGTGTCAAACTGCAAGCAAGGCTAAAATAACAAATCCTATAGCAATGCAAATTGAAGATTTGATACCATACTGGTACCGATAGTCACACACTTACAGCTGACAGTATGGAATTATATGTATATTAGCATATCTGCACTTAATATTTTGAGGTAGAGAGGTAGTAACAAACTAATGAGTACTATGCAACTATTTCCGAGCTCAAATTTGTTGCTTATGCACTGCGACAGGTATCACGGGATGAGGTAAAAACCGAGGAGAAAGTTGAAAAGGCCCTTGAAAAAGAAGGCATTGAAATAAAATATTTCTGGGGCAGCACGTTGTACCACATAGAAGACTTACCATTTGACCTAGACCAAATGCCGACTAATTATGGCGGGTTCAGAGAGAAGGTGAGTGCGCTCACTGTGAGGAAGTCCATTGAGGCGCCAGAACATCTTAAGGGGATGCCCGCACGTGGTGGGGTTGAACCTGGTGAGATACCAACCCTGGCTGAACTCGGTGTAAGTGCACCACCATCCGTCACTCAGGTTTGTGTTAATCTCCTATATAAAGCATGAGAAATATACACACATCCCAGCCATCCTGTATAGTATATAAAATTTTCATGCCACAAAAGACGATTACTCTTTATATATTTTAGGATGGGAAACCGACTGTTACTTCTTCTTTAGTCGGGGGTGAGACAGAAGCACTAGAGAGGCTAAAAAAATTTGCGGCCGAGTGCCGGGCGCAGCCCAATAAAGGGGACAAGGATAGCGTTGGCCGCGACAGCATCTACGGTGCCAATTTTTCGTGCAAAATTTCACCATGGCTTGCAACCGGTTGCCTTTCTCCTCGATTCATGTTCGAAGAGTTAAAGAAGACTGCAACTAAGTATGAATTAATGACACTTTTTGTTAAATTTATTTTTTTATTTGCATTTTACCAACCATTCGTAGCTCAGGATGTTCAGATGATCTCAAAAAGACAAGTCAAATAAATTAAACACTAATTGCTGGAGTGAGGCTATGGTACTATGCATAGTCCAGATTGGTCTGTACTATGGATCATTTCATTGTCAAAATTCGAATAGTCAATCTGAACCGTTCAACATGATTTTCATATGAAAAATGTACTTGCAGACTCAATTTTATATTTTTTAGAATTTTCTTACTATTTTTTTAGATGGGTAGAAAATCACTACTTTTGAATTGTCTATAATCTTTAGATCAAGTGATTTTCCTATCTAAAAAGTAGTAAAAAAATTCTAAAAAATATAATATTTGATCTACAAGTACATTTTCATATAGAGATCATATTGAATGGTTCAGATCGATTATTTAGACTTCGTAAATAGACATATTGATTCATAGTATGGACCAATATGCGCTGTCATAGCACCATAGACTCACTCCTAATTACTGTATATATGTAGAGTGCATAGAACATTATTTGGGTAACTCACTGCTGAGATTCTTTAACGAAGCTTAAGTTTATTTGAAATGACTTAATTATCCCTAAAGCCTGATTAATGCAAAATGCTTCCTAAGTAGCCACCAATGCATTATTTTCCTCGATTATAACTCAGTAGAGAGACAGGAAGCTACTTATATATTGGAATAAATATTCGTTTTTCATCATGCGTTCTGCTGGTTAGGTGTTGGATGTCAGTTTTCCGTTGTTTTTATTCTACATTATTGTCTTACTGTAGTTATTATTGTTTATTACATTGGAATGTGCTTTTAATTAAATCTTTTGGAAAGAGTAGCCAGGAAACCACCTATTTCAGGGGTCCCGGATCCCCGAAGTAACTCACAATTTGAGTGTGGATCCGGACCGTCCGATCAGAATCCAGTCTAATTGTGCAGATTCTGATTGGACGGTCCGGATCCAAACCCAAACGTTGAGTTACTCTTAGGGGATCCGAATTCCTATTTCAGTGGGGTGCACACAAAAGTTTGCACAGTGAGAAGAGAGCTTAAGACATGACTAATCAGTGAGAACTTAGTATTTGAAAATTGAAGATTAAATACTAGTGTTGCTTCTCAGAAAATCAAACTTTTGCAAATACAGTAGAAGTGTTGGGTACTATTGTTATTTTCCCGCAATCCAACTTATTGGAGTGACACTATTTTGGATGCCTTTTCTTTTCTTTTGTTTTATTTCAGTGTAATCTCTGATGCAACTGCTTCGAAGAATAATACTTCATCTGATAATGGGATGAATTGGCTCATGTTTGAATTGCTATGGAGAGATTTCTTCAGGTAAGTTTTTTTTTTTTGACAACCGTTTGTTTTTGTTTTTGTTTTTTCAATCTTTTTTCCATTACATTATTTAATTTTGAAATTCACATAGGTTCATTTACTTGTGTTTTGGGACTTATTTTCTTTTACCAATTAATTGTTAGAACATAAGTATTTCTTTAAAAAGGAAATTACCAAATTATCCCCAAAAAGAGTTAAATTGTTTTAAAAAATAAACAACTGTCAGAAATCTAAAATGTTGCACCGTTGATTTTGATACAAAAAATTGGCTGTATTTTGCAAGTCCTATACTGTAGTGCATGTGCGCAACTCAAGTTGCTTTGTTTATTTTGTGTTTTAAATCACTCCTTTATTTAATACAGGTTCATAACCAAGAAATACAGTTCAGTGAAAAAGAGTACCGAAGAGGCACCTGTAACAGCTTGCACAGGCGCTTTTGCTTAATATCAAGGTATCGTGGGACTTGATTCGGCTTCAGAGTTTTAAGTTTGGGTCAAATGCTTAGACCAAATCTAGAGCATTCCTTCAGAATTTTTTTTTTCTGTTGCATCTCAATAAAAGACATCATCTGTTGACATTTTTGAACATTTTGTTGATCGATTTAGTCTTGTATTTTTAACAGTTTCTCCACTCTGATTATATAATCAAGCAGTTTGATTTGTTTGGATTGGTTTGTTGAAAAAATTACATAATTATAACATGAGTTAGTGTTGTGATAACTGGCAATAAGCAAAGTTTTGGTTCGATTAATGCTCATTGCCGTGGTCTCATTATGTATTAATGAACTAATATTTGTTGTTTATCAATTCTGAGCATTAACTAAGTTCCCAAATGACCTCATCTCAGAAATCCTATACCAACAAAGTGAAATAATTGTGCCTACTGGATTAATCTTTCAACTTGGAATTATTACTGGAACTAAATAAAAAACATTCACTTATTAAAAGTTGGAAACACTTGACAAAGTTTTGAAGTTTGTTAAAAGCACACTTGATTTGTGAATATTCTCAATTGCAAGGTAAATATTACCGGAGGTTAATAATCCAAATTTATTTGACATCAAAATAAAAAAAAAAACATTTGACAAATCAATGTTAGATTTAATTGTTGAATGGCGGTCATATATTTATCATAAATTGGATTTTTTGAATGTCGACATATGTTATATTAATTGTTACGGTTGTCAAATAACGGTTATTGTTGATTTGTTGTCATGTATACACACACACACACACAAGTCTATGATGTGTATGGTCTATAAATCTATAATTGTATATATCATTCGGTATTTCCTAAGAAGTTCGAAATAGAAAGGATATAAAAGTAACATTTCGGAAAGATACAACAAAAATCAAATTTATTTGATCAACATCCAAGGCCTCTCATCGAATCATCGGTGCACTGGATATTTGCACGTAAGCTTTCTTATTTACTGCTAAATTTCAGGATCAATTTGATGTGCTTGATGGAACCATATATTAAACAATATTTTGTACACATTATTCTTTGAATACACGCAACAAGATAGTCTATGTTGATGTGGTTAATTTGTTTTCATCTGCAGGCTCCAGCTACCTCGACATGACAACAAAATTTTGTAATACTGTCGACTAATTTCTAGGAACATGCAGACATCTAATAATATATTATATGGTTCTAAATATGCTTCTTTTCTTTTGAGAAAAAAAAACACCCTTCTAATCTCCTTCTCTCTATCAATCTTCTTCTCACTTTTCTTCTCTCTCTAAAAAGAGATATATAGAGAGAATTTGAATTCAAATTACATGATTTTAATGGTCATTCATTTCCTTCAATCAAGTCTTAAAATATTTTGTTGATTCAATTTCGATTAATTGTTGTACTTAATGTCTTGTGAAATATTTTGTTGATTCAATTTTTTTTTACTTTTGGTCTATCAAGTAAAAATGTAAAATAATCCGAAGGCAGGGAGAGGGAGTGCATATAAAATAGTCCCTTGTGAAATAAAATGTTTGCCCCTCACAAAACTCACTGCCAAACTGTAGGCGAGCCCACTAATGGCCCATAAATCGAATAAACCTCAATTTAATTTTCAGAAAGAGCAATAACTATTGGCCCCAATTACTCGTAGAAACAAATCGTAATTAGTCTTTTATAAACAGCACTTGATCAAACTAAGCATAGGAGCCACCTCTAGTCCACTTGATCCACCTAGACCTGAATTCATATCACCTAAAGTACCTCAATTTTGAATTTAGATTCAGACCATCCGATTTGCTTTGGCACAAATATTAAAGGACCTCAAACACTTCACCTTGAACCGTATTAGTCCGAATTATGACTGGATGATCCGAATCCCTAGACTTAGGGGTGTCAATGACACCCGTTTACCCGTTTACTAGATATGGATATGAGTAAGGATTTTTTTTACCCGTTTACCCGTTTACTTGGGGGTGTCAATGACACCCTAGACTTAGGGGTATATTTTTTTTTCATTAGCTTATTGGATATGGGTATGAGTAAGGATTTTTTTTCGTTAGGTAAACGGATATGGATACTGGTAAAGACTATTTCGTACCCGTTGGATAATGGGTAGATCCATAAATAGTGGCTAAAGAGGTTTAATTCATAGATAGAGGTGACTTAAGATCCGAATAAGAGATTAAGATCTAAAAAAAATAAGATTAAAGAAAATAACATTAATCCTCCCTAAGGAATTAATATTCAAAAAATAAATTGACTAAGAAAGCTAAATAAGCTTTAAAGAGATCTAAGCAGTCTTAATTCCTCCTTACCGATCTGAATAGCCCCATTAAGATTCGTACACAATTAATTTGTACGATCATAAAGTTAGTTCACACAAATTTGGAATTAATCTTACTAAACATCAAACTACCCTGATTACCTTAATGACAGCTCTGACCCACCCAGGAGAATTCCCCCGGTAGAATGTACCTATCACATTTTGCTTTATTTTGATTTGATTGAGGCAGAGAGCAGGGATGTATGAATTCTGATTTGCCATGTTTCAAAGCCAACTGCACAAGTAATTTTGGGTAAATTTTCTGATGGCATGTGAATGATGTAATCATGTCCGTAGCCTGACTGCTTCGTTCACAGTAATATCTGACATATATTTGCGTTTTATTATAATATAAGAAGATAAAATAATATTTACTTTTTTTTTTGAGTGAAAAAATAATATTTACTAGCTTAATGCCTTAATCCAAGAGCCGACATTTTTTAGTTACCACATGATTAAATTCAAATTAAATGAATATCATCCAATCAATCATTTTTTCAATCCTACCACCTATGCGGACTAGATTTGTGCACCAAAATAGCGTAGTGCGCAGACTGAGTTGGCCCACCAAGCTGTAAAAACGCAAGCAAATCCAAAATTAAACCTCCTTCAAACGGACATGTGTCGCGTCCAGGAATTGGTTTGAAAGTCGGTACATACACCCTTAAATTTTAAATTTTAAAATTTATAAAGTGGGTCCCCCTTAAATTGAATGAGCTAGTACACGTGGGTCCCCCTTAAATTATAAAGGTTTGAAAGTCATCGTGTCAACCTCTCTTTCAAATGAAAGAAGCCACGTGTCTCATAATTCTGTCCCGGCAAGGAGAAAAGGCAGGATAAAGTGAAGGTGCTTGGTGCGCTTCCGTAGTTCGCGCACCAGCTTAATTTGGTGCGCGAACCCAGTACGTGTGGGTAGTAGGAATGGAAAAAAGTGAACTGGGTGGTATTTATTTAATATTGATTTTCTGAGGTGCTAACTAAAAAAATTTCGAATCCAAGAGTCTGCATCTTCTGCATTAACTCAAAAAAGCATATTTTGATTTTAATGGATCTAGGCCGTCTGATATGGATCAGAGCCAATCCGGCTCATACTTATGACGCACGGGCCCTTTTAATATTAGTGCGGATCTCAACCAGGTAGTCAAGATCTGCACGTTCCGCTAATGCAGATGATACAAATTCTTAATTCAATGCCATCATTTTTATCATTTGTGAAAACTTTTCACTTTATAGTTTATACTGAATTAATTTATAAATTTATAAAATGTATATGTAAATATATCAGTAGATCGGTTTCAATAATTTGAATTTATTATTTAAAGTCAATTCAATAAGTTTGAAGTTAAAATCACCAATAACTTGATGAGATCAAGAACGCCCTAGTTCTACTCCGTAATTAAATAATAAAAGTTGATGTTATTTGTATAAAATGTTCATCAATTAAGGGATAACATGGATCGATTTTTTTTAAATGAAAAATTAATAAATACATTTCAAACGAAACCAACACAGCTGGTTTGAAATTTACAAAAAAAACAACTGAATGGCTGGGTGGAGCCATCAAATGACCAAGTCGAAAATTCTTTGTTTTTTTCCAATTAAAATATTAAAATTGTAAAATGCATTTAAAAAAATAGATGAAGTATTTTAGAATTTAAATATACTAGAAGGATTACAAAACAAAATAGATAAAATATTTTAGAATTTAGATGTAATAAAATGACCACAAAGTATTTTTCAGGCCGTATTTTTTGTGATTGAAGAAAACATGTTTCTTGTTATGTTGCTGGAAAAGAAAATATAAAAATATTTACATCTGAGTTATTGATTCCTGTTCAAACTATGGATCTGAGTCAATAAAAAATATACCGTGGTCCTTCTAGCACATTCAAATTCTAAAGTACTATATCTATTTTTCTGGAAATGATTTTAGAAAAATATTTAAATAATAAAAAATATAAATTGACTTTTAAAAAAATAGATAGAGTATCTTATAATTTAAATGTACTAAAATGACCACGACTCTTTTTTAAAGATTAGCTAATAATTATCGACCAACATATTTTTATTATAGTTACATATTCAACCAATAGATAACATTTTTTTTGCCCAAATGCCCGGAGGCGAGCAAATCACATTACTACATTTGAAAACATTATTACTAAAAACTTCTAAGAGTGGATTTTTTTTAATAAATATTTTTTAGTGAGAAAGACAGGGTTTAATCAAAGACAAAAACAATTTGGCCTTGGATGCTATTGTACGGTCAGAGCTCTAACAACATATATGCTGTATATGTCTCTATCTGACCCAGGATTACAGCCTGACAGCTGAATTCTAGCTTGAAATTTAGTACAACTGAACTGTCACCTGCATTTTAATTACTTGTTAAACTGATTGGAAATTTCTATATATTTGGATACTTCACCAGGATAAAACATTATATCATGGACACACACTTAATACTTTATTAGACATTACATGAGAATTTCAGTAATATTTGAATCATAAAATGTAACTTTAAATCATTAAAAATATTAATAAACACACACAATATATTAATTATAAATATATTCTAAAAGAATCATAGAGTCCGACTAATACGTTTTTGGTAGCATTTCAAACTATATTCTTCAGGTCCAAAACCCATTTGGTGGTTTCAAACAAAGAATTCAAACCGTTCAAACCAATGTCTTTATGAGATCTTCATTTACATATAATTTTTTTTAATTTATTTAATATCAAGTCAAGCCTTAAAAAAATGAAGAATTTTGTGCGCATAATAATGCATTATTTTTTTGAGATTGCTCGACTTCATATAAATGAATTGAATATTAAAATTTTATATGTAAATGAACCGAATTTTTTATTAATATCCAAAAATTAAATAAAATTACCAAAAATGACCATGTCAGAACTGAAATTCGAAAAATACCCATTCCGGAAAAAAATTTTCCGAACTAAGCCTCTAACTTCGGAAAATTTTTTTCCGAAAATTCAATTGAAAAACCGGAAAAATTTTATCCGGATTCTAAGTCCGGAAATTTTTTTTCCGAAATTAGGCCAAATTTTCGGAAATTTTTTTTCCGAACTAAGTTTCCGGAAAAATTTAATCCGGTTTCAGATTGAATTTTCGGAAAAATTTTATCCGGTTTTGTACCGAATTCGATTATAAATACTGAGCTCGCTTTCAATTTAACTCGCAGCTCTCTCGCTCTCTCCGTAAGTTTTTTTTAATTATTTAAATTTATAATTATTTATTTGTTAATTATTTAAAATATTTAAATTAATTAAAATAATTTTAAAAATTTCAGAATAGTGTAGAATAATTTAGAAATTATCAAAATAGTCTAGAAAATTTTAAAATGATTTCGAATTGTTTTAGGAACCTCTTTCATTTTTGGATCTCTTCCGGAGCTCTGAATGTCTGATTGATCCGATTTTCGATTCAGGTTATTTTTATTTTTTTTATTTTAATTTATATTATAATTAATTAGTTCATTTCAAATTTTTTTTTTATTTTTTGGAATATTGTCCAAATAATTTTGATTTTTTTAGAATATTCCAAAATGGTTTAGAATAATTTATAAAATTTCAAATTTTTTTAGAATATTGCTAAATTAATTTAAAAAAATTCAAAATGGTGTAGAATAATTTAGAAATTATCAAAATGGTATAGAAAAATTTTGAAAATTTTAAAATGATTTAGAATTGTTTCAGGAACCTCTTTCATTTTTGGATCCCTTCTGGAGCTATGACTGTCTGATTGATCCGATCTTCGATTCAGGTTGATTTTTTTTTTTAAATTTATATTATAATTAATTAGTTCATTCCAAATATTTTTTTATTTTTTGGAATATTGTCCAAATAATTTAGAATTTTTTATCATATTCCAAAATGGTTTAGAATAATATATAAAATTCCCAAAAAAATTAGAATTTTTTTCTATTAATTTAAAAAATTCCAAAATGATGTAGAATAATTTAGGAATATTAGAAATGGTATTGAATAATTTAGAAAATTATGAAATGGTTATGAAATAATTTTGAGAGGTCCGGACAATTTGTAATTACTTATATGTTGTTCTTTTTTAAATTGTCAGACCAATCGAACTGAAAATGACAACTATTTATGTGAAGATTTTTAATGGAGGAGAAATAAAATACAATAATGACGGGGTCTTTTACAGTACCCGAGCTAAATACTCATTACCGCTAACCGTCAACCACAGCTTTGATTATCTTCGGAATGAGATTTATAAATTTGTTGGGTATAATGCTAGTCAAGCAAATCTAGAAATCCAAGCCAGGTTTAATATGTCTACCGATGGGGGACGTGACCATCAATTAGTACCGGTAATGGACCAACAATCGTTCGAAATGGTTTTAGAAATTGTGTCGTCTTTTGCACAAAGGTTACCGGTTCTGGAGTTGTATGTAGAATTGGAACCGAACCATACCAGACAGATTCCTGAACCTCGATCCCGACCCAGTACCAGTCAGAATCATGTGGATCCCAACCCAATACCAGTTAGATCCCGCCTTAGTACCGGTCGGCACTCTATGGATGTACAGAGACCCCGACTCAGTATCGGTAGCAACTCTGTGGATCTACCAGTTAGACCTCTACCCAGTACCGGTCGGAACTCTGTGGATCTACCAAGCACATCACGACCCAGTACCAGTCGGGCCCGTAGACAGCTACGTGATTATTCGCATGCCCCTGTTGATGCAATTGATTCTGACAGTTTGGAGAGTGGAGATGAGAGGCTCTCAGGTGAGTCATCGGGTTCCGACGATGATATTGAACCGCTCAGCCAGCCACAATCACGGTCCCGTGAAGCACAGTACCCGATAACTGGTCGGGAAAATATGACACATCCGGTTGATAGTTTCAATGACATATCCGGGTTTAGGCCTGCGGATGTCGATTTTTTCGGCAGGTCAAACAAAACATTCGATAATCCATTGGCTAGGGGTGTAGTATATCAGTCGAAAACAGCTCTAAGGATAGCAATCAATGAGTTCCATCTCGATAATAATTGTGAGTGCAAGGTTCTTAGAAGCGAACCTAGACGTTACGAGGTGGTGTGCAGAGATAAGTTTTGTAAATTTAAGGTATGCGCGAAGCAGAACGGTCTTTCAGAATCTTGGATTATTACCAAACAAGCACT
The DNA here is from genome assembly GCA_025461125.1 of Carex kokanica. Taxonomy (NCBI): domain Eukaryota; kingdom Viridiplantae; phylum Streptophyta; class Magnoliopsida; order Poales; family Cyperaceae; genus Carex; species Carex kokanica. The sequence continues at coordinate 1,283,794 of JAJGRX010001283.1, read as the reverse complement.
TCCCCATACGTGCACAGTATCGGCAACACGTAATGATCACTGTCAGCTTACGGCAGAGATGGTTGCCATTGCGATTGATAAGACCATTAGAAGGGATGTGTGCTCTTCTATAAATCATATCCGAGATCTCGTCATGCAGAGATATGATAAGGTAACTCCCAAGTACAACAAATTATGGAGAGGCCGTGAGCTTGCTATTGCAAATCTGTTTGGGAGTTGGGAGAGCTCGTACAACCTGCTTATTCCACTATTGGAAGCCATCCAAAGAAACAATCCAGGAACTAAGTATTGTGTGACCTCGACCCCGACTGACAAAGAAACCGAGAGGCATTTCCATAGAGCGGCATGGGCATTTGGAGCGTGTATTGCAGCGATACCGTTCCTGAGACCAGTGATTAGTATCGATGCATGTTTCATGTCGGGACGGTACCAAGGTAGGCTGCTAATGGCATGTATGTACGATGCCGAAAACCAATTGCTTCCACTGGCTTTTGCAATTGTGGAGAAAGAAAGCGCTGACAACTGGGGTTTTTTTATGAGATGGTTGAGGTTGGAAGTAATTGGAGATAATCGTTTCTTTTGTGTCATATCGGATAGACATTTGGGAATTAAAGCCGTTTTTCAGGATCCGCTTCTCGGCTGGGATGAGTCCACCGATCAATGTGTACATCGGTATTGTTCTCAGCATGTTGCCGAAAACCTATTCAAGCACGTGGGGCGTAAGAGAGAGGTTAGCGACAGGTTCATAGCTGGAGTGAACAAATGCAAACCTAGGAGGTTGCAGGAGATGATACAAGACTTTGAAATTGGTTGTCCGGAGGCTGTCGACTACCTTAACAAGGTGGGTAAGAGGAACCCTAATGATGAAGACGAGCTTCCACGTCCAGAGAAGTTGTATCAAACATTGGACGGCGGTCACCGATGGGGGATAATGACAACAAATGGATCAGAGTCACTGAACGCCGTGTTCAAAATTAGTCGGCGGTTACCGGTTGCAGCGGTCGTGGAGGACACGTTTTATAAGTTGAATAAATGGTTTTTTGAACGATGGAACAAAGCTGAAATGAGAATGCAACACGGTCAGGTGTGGTCGGACAGGGTAAGTAAGTTATTGCAAAAGCGTATTGAAAAAGGAAGGGAAATAAGTAAATGTTTACCTCCTTCGACGCCTGAGATACCCTATGATTGCCGTGAGCTATCCACAACAAAGGGCTAAATGTATGCTTCAGTACTAAGTCTGCCATACTACAAAATTCGAACAATATTCTAAATTATCTTTAATTTTTCTAAATTATTCTAGACCATTCTGCTATTTTCTAAATAATACTGGACCATTCTGATATTTTCTAAGTTACTCTGAACCATTTTGGTATTTTCTAAAATATTCAGGGTCATTTTGGAAGGTTCTGACAAATTCTAAATTATTCGGACAATATTCTAAATTATTTAAAATAAACTAATTAATTGTATTATAAATTAAAATTATAATAAAACAAGTTAAAAAAAACCTCAATCGAAGAGCCGAGTGATCAGACAGTCAGAGCTCCGAAAGGGATCCGAGAAAAAAAGAGGTTCCTGAAAAAATTCTAAATCATTTCAGACTATTCTGGACTATTCTGGTATTTTCTAAGTTATTCTGGACTATTCTGGTATTTTCTAAACTATTCTGGACTATTCTGGTATTTTTTAAACTATTCTGGACTATTCTGGTATTTTTTAAACTATTCTGGACTATTCTGGTATTTTCTAAACTATTCTGGACTATTCTGTAATTTTCTAAACTATTCTGGACTATTCTGTAATTTTTCAAACTATTCTGGACTATTCTGGTATTTTTTAAACTATTCTGGACTATTCTGGTATTTTCTAAACTATTCTAGACTATTCTGGTATTTTTTAAACTATTCTGGACTATTCTGGTATTTTTTAAACTATTCTGGACTATTCTGGTATTTTGTAAACTATTCTGGACTATTCTGGTATTTTCTAAACTATTCTGGACTATTCTGGTATTTTCTAAACTATTCTGGACTATTCTGTAATTTTCTAAAATATTCTGGACTATTCTGGTATTTTTTAAACTATTCTGGACTATTCTGGTATTTTTTAAACTATTCTGGACTATTCTGGTATTTTCTAAACTATTCTGGACTATTCTGGTATTTTCTAAACTATTCTGGACTATTCTGGTATTTTTTAAACTATTCTGGACTATTCTGGTATTTTCTAAACTATTTTGGACTATTCTGTAATTTTTTAAATTATTCTAGACTATTCTGATTTTTTTTAAACTATTCTGGACCATTCTATAAATTTTAAATTATTCTGGACTATTCTACAAATTTTAAACTATTTAAACTAAATAATTAAATAATATAAAAAAAAAAAAAAAATTACCTCGGGCCGGCTGCGGGCTGCTGCGCTGGGAGGGAGGAGAGGCACCGAAATAGGCTGGGCTGGGTCGGATTTTATAGGGCTTAGTTCGGATAAAATTTTTCCGAACTTAGAGTTCGGAAATTTTTTTTCCGGAATTGGAAGCTTAGTTCGGAAATTTTTTTTCCGGAAATAGAGAGCTAAGTTCGGAAAATTTTTTTCCGAAGTTAGAGGCTTAGTTCGGAAAATTTTTTTCCGGAATGGGTATTTTTCGAATTTCAGATCTGACATGGACATTTTTGGTAATTTTATTTAATTTTTGGATATTAATAAAAAATTCGGGTAAATGAAGCTCTCTTGAAAAAGATTGATTTGAACAGTTTGAATTCGTCGTTTGAAGGAAGCATATTAGCCGAACTCATCTTATATATATTTTTAACAATATTTATCCATAAAACATAGGGAATATGGATCTTGTGAGAGCATAATTCTTCCACTGCTACCATAATTTTAGTATCTCAAATTTTTGTCACACAATTTATGTAATTTCTAACAAAAAGACATCAACAGGATAAAAAGAATGAGATAGTCATAAAAAAAAATTATGAGGTGGAAAAAATTGTTAATTCTGATAACTCCTATTTGATGGTGCCTACCAAGCTTATATATAAAAAATCAATTATTTTTCCTGTTCTGATAATGATAATGATAAATTCAACAACTAGCATTTGGCTCCACATTTTCCTTGACAACCAAGGAATAGGGGCTAGCTATATAATTTACCTATCTCATAGGGTACTTGCTGAGCGACCAAATGATGTGTGGTGCAGTTCAATTGCCTATGTGATACGGTGGATCCTTGCTTGGAATTTTTATTATCTGTAGAAATTATTTAAAAATAATATAAGATAATATATGGATTGTCTTAAGCATAAATTAATCTAAAAATATGTTTTAGTTCATTTAAGTAATTCTAAAGGAACCGAAATAAATTTTCTGTTTCTTTAATTTAAGAATAAAATTTTATGCGAAATGAAATGGGTGGTACGCTGAATCTTAAATAAATTGAAAATTGTTTTAATTTCTTTAAAATTACCTAGAGGTAGTAAGGAACCTAAACAAATTTTTGAGAGTAGAACTAGGGTGTTCTTATGTTCACCAAGTCGTTCTGTGAACTCAACTCTAAATTCTATCAGATTGATCACTTCAAACGACAAATTGGAACCGTTGAAACCCACCTAGCTTACGAGTGATGCATCTTACAGTCAAGTGGTAAATAAACGTTCAAAATACATTATAATTAATTTATAAACCTTCTAATTTTGATCGCTTGACTTTATACTAAATTAATTCGAAAATTTAAAATTTTCGGGATCACTCGTAAGATAAATGAGTTTCAATAATTCGAATCAGCATTTGAAGGTAATCCGATAAGTTTTAGAGTTGAGTTAAAAAAAGACTTGTTGTACTTAACATCCTATAGTTCTACTAAATTTTTAATTTCTTTTATGAGATCAAAATTTCCATAAGGTCCATCTCGTTACCTTAAATTATTTTTATATTATTTCTATAATAACCAATTCTGCTCCTTGTCAGGGGAGCATTTGCATTTGAAACTGTGGCGTCAGCTTTCTACATTCAGAGAATAACATAGAAATAGAGAAGCATGCACAGTATCAGACATATATTACCAGTGATATTATAAAATTGCACTTGCACGGTTCAAGTTCCACCCAGATATCATATCAGATCATATCAGGTCAGATCAGATCAGATCCCCCGCGAATCGCTCGGGTCCCGTGGCAAAGTGGCCACCTCATCTCTCCACTCTGTATTGCTTGTTTTTCTGTTTTCCTTGATAGACATGTTATGGGTTTTCTGTTGCATCCTTGGTGAACCCAATTATGTGGTCTTTTATGAATGATGTGGATAGTTTTAAAATTAGTTACTTATTAGGGTCATCTCTCTCTATCTAAACTCTGAAGTTAAGGTGATAAACCTATATTTTAAAAATTCAGAAAAAAAAAAGCCAATTATCATGATACCTACTATTGTAATATAGCGGGAACATATTCATTAATAATTTGAGCATATACGAAGAACAAAAAATTCAGATCCAATCAGCTACCTAACTCGGTAGAATGAGATATAGACTGTTTAATTTATTCTCGAATAAATCTCAAAGACTCCTCGTCCTTTTTAGACAGATCTAAATTAAATCGCTCAATATCCTCTGCATTAACTTAGCATCTGAGTTAATGCATCTCGGTCGTCCGATTAGAATCCGGATCAATCCGGTATGAAGTGAAACGCACGAGGTCTCTTTAATATTCGTGCCAACACAGATCGGACAGTCTGAATCTATTCTGTATTAACTCAAATTTTGAGTTAATACAAACGAATTCAAAGGATATATGATGTGATACTCATTCAAAAACAAAGAGGTGGTTATTATATGTTAGCACTTAGCAACAATCAGGTATCTGATGGCATGAGAAGTGGAACGCACGAGATCTCTTTATCGTGCCAATACGGTTTAAACATTCTGGATCTATTCTATATTAACTCAAATTTTGAGTTAACACAGACGATACAAATTCAAAGGATATATGATGTGATACTCATTCAAAAACAAAGAGATAGTTATTATTTGTTAGCACTTAGTAACAATCAGGTATTTGATGGCCCAGAAACACACAAATTTTCTGATATAATTTATTGTGGGAAGGGTTTATATGTTTTTATTTATTTTTACATCTCAATCACTGATTTGGTTTTCAAATTTTCTAACAACATAAAAAATTCTAAAATTCAAATACCAATCATGCCTTGTTTTTGGCTTCACTTTGACGGACATTAAAAACATAAAAAAAATCAACGGTTACAAATCATCCACGTTATAGGATACGCATCTGAATGAAGCCAAAATGTTAACAAAAATTTTGTACATAGAGAAAAAGATAAATTTTATATCATTAAAAAGTTTAAACAAACGAACAAGTTCTATACAATCAAGTCAACCCACAAATTGATTAGTAGCATCTTCTATCCCAATAAAAGTGACAATTTTCTGAATAATGACGGAATTCTTTTATAATTTTTTGTAAACAGAAGTGGTATAATTTGCCATCTGATATGTTTGCCCGGTGCCACTGTACTTTACTGGTACCATCAGCATCCCTATACTCTTTTTGTCTCCAAAATATGTGCAACAGGAAACTAACAGCAACCGTATACCGTAAAGAGGGTAAAGATTTTAACAGTTTTGCAAATGATTTGTGCGCTGCATTAAGTCAAAATTGCTCTGTTCAAATTTTTAAAAGACCAGAGTCTTCATGGCATTTTTACACAGATAACCCCGCCAGGTTCAGTTTATAACAAAAACATCAAACCACAAATAATCAGAATTTTGCTTGAGGTGCCTTTTGATCAACATCTTCAATTCTCCGGCTTTGGCCGCTGGATACATCATCGTGCACCTGTGCCGTACCAGTAGCCTCCTCCTGTTTCGTGTGCGTACCAGTTGTTTCCTGCTGACCTGGTACCAATGCCACATTTGCATATTTAGTACAGTCAATTAACCCCCAGGTGCAAATGTGATCTCTACTTCTTACTAAAAAAAATGTGGTCTCTACTTTACAATGCACTTGAACTAAGTTATATTTTAGCCTGACTCGTTGCCAAACAAAGAATAAATACAATTATTTATGTGGAGAAGATAACAAACCAGATAGAAGAGATAACAAATCAGTATAAATGTTACAAGTGTGAAGATTGCACAGAGAGAAGAAAGCGAGATGAGAAGGCCATGGTGGAGAAGGGGAGCACGTGCAGAGCAGGAAAGAAAGAGCCTCTGCACGTGCCCTGCTTCTCCAACAGAGATCTTCTCACCTGAGACCAACAACAAGACCACTTTCACATATCATCAGTAACTACTGCACAATAATGTTGCTTCAAATCCACATCAGACGGTTCAGATACAAAACCAATGGAGAAGCATCCATCCATGCATGCATGTGTTGCTTATTTTATAATGGAAACCTAAGAATGAGAGAGGTGAGAGGAGAAGAGAAAATGGGAAGGAAGGAAGGAAGGAAGGAGGGTTGCTTGCCATTAGATTTTGTGTATAAATAATCATTATTTATGTCAAACAGAACTGACCTTGTGGGATATATGTTTGCTAGAAAGCTCATTTAATTTGCCCCACAATGATACAGACATTTTTACCAATTCCGTTTTAATTTCCATGTAAGATATATCCATCAATCCAACGGTACCTATCATGAGATTGGTACGTTAATTTGTGCAAGTCAAAAAAGAAAAGAACATTAACACCTTGTTTGGATGGAGAGTAGAGGAAGGAAGGGGAGGTGAAAAATAGAAGGGAATGAAATGGAATAGAAAGAAAAATTAAAATATTTAACCTCTTAGTGTTTGGATGATTAATGAGAGAAAATAAATTTAACTTTCTTTTCCGTCTTATTTCTTGTTTGGTTGATTAAAATTTAGAAGGTTAATGAGAAATTTGGTGGTTATTGTAGGTTTGTGACAAAAAATTTGTATGAGAAATATATAGGTAAGATATAAAGTTGACCGTTTGTGCTATTTTTTCTAAAAATATTTGGAACAAAATTTCTTTCCATCCATTACACCCCAAATTGGGAGGGAAACTGATTATATTGATTACAATGATACAAGGTTAAACCTTTCACCTCTTATACCCTTCACCTCCGACATAATTTTATCAACCAAACACGATTTAACGAAAAATATTCTTTTCTTTCCATTCCCTCCCTTCCTCTACTCTCCATCCAAACAAGGTGTAAGGGGTAAGTGGGAAATTTAAGAGAAAATTGCGCGGTAAGATGTGATTTCTAATGATGTAAACAACCGTCTTTTCAGAGGGACTTTTTTCTGTTGGAAATAGTAAACTTAATTAATTGGTCAATTTGTCAAATGGTTAGATTGAATGCATTTGGATTTTTTAGATACGTTAAATGTTTAGGTTTTCTAGAGTCATGTTGAGTTGTACAATTCATGCACTTGACATTTGTGTCATGTTTAATGATATTTATGTTCTAGGTTATCTAAAGGGTGCCATGTAGTCTATGAATTGAGATGTTGTCATTTGTAATTTGTAAGAGAGTAAGAGAGTAAGATAATATTTGATAATAGAAGTTAAATTTTTGTCATGGAGTGTTATCTCTTCCTATTAATTATATCAAATTCATATCAATACTAACAAATTGATATCAGAGCATGGTGAGATAAAGGAGGTTCAACTATGGCGAAGAAGAAGAAGAAGAAAAGGATATGCGAAGTGGGATTGCCAAATGGTAATCACTAAAAAAAAGAATAAAAAATTGCTTGAAGAAGAGTTGCAAGCGAATGCAACACTAAAAGAAGAGAAACCAAGTAGCGGTGATCGAGGCTAGGATGGTCGTGGAGGTCGCAGTTATGGCCGTGGTAGAGACCGCAATCGTTATGAATCATCGTTGCAAATCAATGTCTTTGTTGGTGCTCAAGGATTGTGGAACATTGTCGAGAACGGGTTGAAGATCTCGAAGATGATAGCGAACTCACGGTAGGTGAGTTAAATGCTTTGAAAAAGAAGAATGGTGATCAAAGCGCGTTATTCTGTCCAATCCATGTAATCTATCTCTACCAGTGTCACTCTAAATTTCACCCTTTGCCCCTGAGAATTTACTACATCTGCTCAATAAGATATTTTTGTTGACACACTTTGTAAACAAGTGGTAGTATCTAGTAGTTAAAGTACAATTCTGATACCATAAGTCTGTCTGAAATCTAACTTGAGGATTTACTCCTGGTTCATGTGATACACTAATAGTCCCTATGTTATTAAGTTTGGTTAGTGCTTTCCAGAAAGATGAGTACTGACCTGAGTTATTTAAGACATATTTATATATAAGAAGAGCTTTCCAAGTACCAATGTATGCATTGTTTTTTAATTTCCACCACCATTTCAGTATAAGAGAAAGATTCATTTGCTTAAGATCTAAACACCTAATCTCCAAATTGTTTGGCAATGCATGAGGTTTGCCAATCTATCAGAATATATTTCTTTTTTCTTAAAATTACCTTGCCAGAGAAACTTTCTTCTAATCTTATTTATTTGTTTGATCACAGTAATTGGGATTTTATATACTGACTGTGTATAAAGAGGAATAGAAGATAGAACTGTGTTGAGCAAAGTAAGCCTACCTCCTATTGATAACAAGTTACCCTGCCAATGTTTAATCTACTTTCTATTTTATCTACCAGGAAATTCCAGTCACTAACTTGAATTTTTTTGTAATGTAAGGGCAATCCTAAATATTTAATGGGGAATGCTCCCCACTGACATCTAAAAATTTGATTCAATTATAGAGATCTATCAAAAGAAAGCATTGCCCACCATGTAGTGAATACATTTCAGTTTTATCAAAATTCATCTTGATGCCAGAGAATGCTTCAAAAGAAAGCATTGCCCACCATGCAGCTTCTACATTTTCTTCTTGGGCTGTCAGGAATAAAATGATATCATTTGCATAGTGGCAATTAGTAATTGCCTTACCTTCTAGACATTGTGGTCGTAAACCTTTTATGACATTGGCTTATCTTCCTTTTGTAAAGATTTTGCTCAGTGTGTCTGCTGCTAGTATGTACAAAAAATGAGACAAAGGATCTCCTTATATTACTCCCATTTTGTAATAAAAGTATTCAGTGAGTTCTCCATTAATAGTAAGACAAGATTGTGAGCTATACAACCACTGTGTGATCCACTGAATCAATTTATTGCCAAAGTTTCTATTCAATATTTCCAGTAGGTAATCCCAATGAATTTTATCATAAGCCTTCTCAAAGTCAACTTTGACTACAACTCCTGGTTGTTTTGTAGTGTTACAAGAATGCAATATTTCTTGACTCAAGACCATATTATCTAAAATGTATCTATTTTAAAAAAGTAGCTCGACTATTATCAACCTATTCATAATGGATTCTAGTCTAATGGTAAGCATTTTAGACAAAATATTAAAACTACATTTGACTAATCTTATAGGTTTTAATTTTTTAATGAGAGAGGCATCTTTTTTCTTTAGGTATGAGGCAAATACATGATTTGTTGATCCTACGCAAGTTCAAGTCGTTTTCATAAAAAATTATGAGTTAGAATCATTAAATCAGATTTGACTGCTGGCTAAAAAATTGATAAAACTTGAAAGTAAATTCATCTAGGCCAGGGGCACTATTTAGTTCTGAAGCAAAGACTGCTTTTTTGAGTTCTTCATCTGTGAATGGTCTTTCCAATTTCCACTTTTCAAGTTCTGTCAATTTTTCCTCTGCTTTGCAGAAATCAACCTCTATGTGACCATACTTATAACCAGCAGTGCATAATAGATCCTTACAATATTCTACTATATGTTGCCTAATCTCTACTTTTTTATGCTCTCTATTAATCTTATACTGCACGAAGTTAAACTAGCTCTGTCAATATCTTTTACTCCTGTCTAGCGTTGCAGTGTCTGCATGCATGTTGGGCGACATGGCTCCAGCCTATACAAATGTCTTCGAGTTATATAAAATACAAATATTAACAGTGACACACAATCAACAAATCTGCGGATCACAAGCAAAGACAGCTATATATACTTGCAAAATTTGTTCTTTACTTTGGTTGTCTGTTTCACCAACTCAATAATGAAAAAAAAAAATATAGTGTTAACATGCCTTTCTTTAAGAGGTGGCATAAATGGAATCAAGGATTTGATTGTGAAATTAATAGCTAAATTTTTGTTTTGATTTGATTTGTTGCCTATTTTTAGTTGAGAGTGCTTTCTTTTGTTATTTTATTTGAATAAAATAATGCATTAATAACATTTTATATATCTTTATGTATATATTGTTGTAAATTTTTATTTGATTTAATAAAATATCATTTGGTAATTTTGAGCTGACCATAAAAAAAAAATACATCTTTATCGATCGCTTTAATTAAACCATTATTTGATATTGCACAAGTTTGGGTCTAGCTATCAAAATTTAATTAAACGTAACAAAAGATAGAATGTTTACGTCATATGGGATCTTGTGTCAGTTAATACAAATGTCCCATTATCTACATATGTATCTGCAAAAATTAACACTTAAAATGTATTAACATTCAATTATATATGACCCATGCGCTGAATACATGATGAAGAGTCTTAATTGGGATCTTAAGCGGACCTTTGACAAGGCAATATATATATATATATATATATATATGAGTAGAACTAGGGTGCTCCTAAGCTCACCAAGCCCTTCGTGAGCGCGACTCTAAAACCTATCGAATTAACTTCAAACGACATTTTCAAACCGTTAGATGTTCAATCTATATTAAAATGTGCTTGGAGACCAAATTTTACATTTTTTGGAATTTTTTTACTATTTATTAAGATGGTTTGAAAATCGTTGTTTTTATTAAAATTCTGCACCATTGGAAAACAGTGATTTTCAAACCATCTTAATAAATAGTAAAAAAATTCCAAAAAATGTAAAATTTGGTCTCCAAGCACATTTTAATATAGATTGAACATCTAACGGTTTGAAAATGTCGTTTGAAGTCAATTCGATAGGTTTTAGAGCCGCGCTCACGGAAGGGCTTGGTGAGCTTAGGAGCACCCTAGATATTCAATTTATATTAAAATCTGCTTGGAGACCAAATTTTACATTTTTTTGGAATTTTTTTACTATTTATTAAGCCACTTTGAAAATTGCTGATCCGGGTGAACAGTAAAAACAGTGCAACCAAATTTTGGGTGTAGATTTTAACAGCAAATTTTTGACTCATAGCAGCGAAAAGGTGAGAGAAAAAAATTATTTGGACCATACTATCCACGTTTTAGAAAGGAAACTAGATAAGTCGCTATTTACTTCTTTAATGGACATCAAATATTCATGTAATTAATTGATGATTCCAAAAAAAAATCCTGCTTTGAACTCCGTACGCTATTTCTCTCTTTTTGGACTGAGAGTCACATTCTCAATAATTTTTTTATGCAAATTTTATTTAGTTTCACAAAAAGTTTAGCTTTTTTATAATAAAATCATAGTTAGACATGAATTATAAGGAACAAAAAATATATATATTCGAAAATGGTTTATAAAATTTAACTAATTTTTATTTTTTGTTTTATTTATTTACATATTTTTTTTGTTTAATAGATGAATATTGATGTGTGGCATATAGAAAATAACTTGACGACGAAATTGTCGAAAAAACTTTGATTCCAAAGAGAGATATGATATTTTTGTATCTATTTGGAATAAGATAGTTTATTTTTCAACCGATGCAAAATTTGATCATAGTTGGTTTGGAACTTCAATCACTTTTTATAAAGAAGAAAGCTACACTACAATACACAACAAAGGTATTATTTAGTATTTTAATTTAGTTATTTATCCATGTAGTTGTTGTTGGAACTTACATTTTGAAAAATTCAAAATTTTATTACTATTTATAATATTTGCAAAGTAAAAGATTTAATCGAGTAAGTTTGAATTTGTTATGTTAAAAATTTATTGTAACATTCTATAAGCTAAAACATATATATATAAAACAAAAAAAATATTAAAATTGGGTCAGGATAATTACTGGAAAACAAAACTCACGCATGGCTGGAATTGGGTTTGCTTCATATTGAAAGTAATTGAAAATAGACTATGAAATCAAACTGGCATGTTTGAGAATAAGAAATGTTTGAAAATATTACAAATTGATAAAAGTGAACTATCTATTACTAACTAAAAAAAAGTTAAGATAGGATAATGTGAATTGAGGAGGGATGGGGGATAAATCTGTTGTTATTCCAAAAGGAATCACAAGACTCTGTTATTCTTATTCCAACAATTCAAAATTTTTTATGCACGAATCTCAAGAAAAAAAAATTTGGTGTCCAAATCTCAACAAAGAAGCAACATGAAATCCTTCTGAAAAACATACTGCTTTACAGTATTATAATTTGTTTCATGCTTTCATAATATAAGAAGTAACCAATTTGCAATATATACAAAAGCTCTAAGCTATCAGCAAAAGATCAATCATTCAAATTATGACATGTTTTAAAATGGCAGAAGTGCAATCAGAACATACGAAGGTGATCCTCCATTAATGCATATGGTTCACTATTAGTATGTTGTTTTATTAATTTCCTTCTAAAACGTGGACAAAATGGTCCAAATAAAAAGTTTATCTCACCTCATTGCTGTCTTGAGTAAAAAAATCACTGTTAAAATCCGCACCCCAAATTTTGGACCATGTGATCAAAAATTTTCAAAGTGGCTTAATAAATAGTAAAAAGTTCCAACAAAATGTAAAATTTGGTCTCCAAACAGATTTTAATATAGATTGAACATCTAACGGTTTGGATCGACCGTTTGGACTTTGAAAATCCGAAAACAACTTGGTTGCACTAGGGACTTGGTGCAAACGTTTTGATATTAGCCACTCTATATATATACTAATATTTTTGAACGCAACAAATTAATTAGGGCCACAATAGTAAAGTACAAGTTCCAAAATGATTTGCCATGGTTTAAAAAAAAAAAAAGCTTTGTGTTGTTATCTCGAAAGAATAATTAAATTGACGTGCGTAACCATTGTTCTGATCTCAAACTATATATATAGTTAATTTAATACAAACTTAAATAAAACCTTTATTCAATAAACACGGAATAATTCAAGCATAACACAGAAATTAATTGTATAATATTTGTTAGATTTAGATATAATTTGGATAAGGAATGAATAATTTATGCCCTTCAACTCGGTTTGGTCATTACAATTTAATTATTCTGATATATTATTAAGATAAATGTATTCTCATTTTGTAAACACAAATAAGAGAATCAATTTTTGATCTAGTGATAAAAATTAATGTACTCACAAATTTGAGATCAGGATAAAAAAAGTTTTTATGAACATTGATAAAATGACAAACAAACTTATAGTTGGAGATGTTTAATTCGATAAAATGTCCGAAACCGTTAAATGTAAACCCATATAAATTTTTGGTCATTTATATTTTATACTTAGCCCCACCACCACCTATATTCCGGCTTGCATGAATCATGGAACAAAGGGGAAATTAGACAAATTAAAGGAGAGGAGAAAGGAAACTTCGTAAGTAGAGTTGTGTGATTTGATGGAGATGAAATGTAGCAAGGTTTCCTAGATGCACACACAATTCAAATTAGGTTTTGTTGGGTTGGGAAGGTTGCGTGAGGAAAGAGCGTATGCGAAGGTGATGCATGAATGATGGATGGACAAAGAGAATGATAGAATGATAGATTGATGGAGAGATGAAGAGAAAAAAATTGGAAAATTTTGAACAGTAGTTGGTAGATTTTCCCCTTCAATCTCATCTTATTCATATTTCTATGGATACTTTTCCTCATGCGATTTTCCAAGGAAGTTTAATTAATTAAATATGCATCCTTTGCCAAATTACATATGACACGTACGCGTGACATATATTTTAAGCAAATAAATTAGTTTCATCTTGTCTGGTCAAGTTTATCCTCATCATCATTTCTTTTTAGAGTGAGGTTATGGTGCGTACTTCCGTTTTCGAAATTGAAATAATTGATGAGAATCACTCAACATAATCTTCATTAATGTACTTACAAATCAAATTTTATATTTTTATTTTTTATATTTAAAATAGCTAAAAGTTACTTGATTTAAAAAATTCTGAACCATTCAAAATTAGAATTTTCTATTTATTTAAAAATAATAATATATTTTTAAAACATATAAAATTTGATCTCCAAATACATATTCATATGAATTCATGTTATCATGTATGTACGCGTTCGGATCAATTATTTGAACTTTAAATTAGAAATATAAATCTATAATATGAGTGCAATATGAATATGGTGTGTGCTTAATTATAAAGTTGCACACTAGCGAGGTGTGTGCTTGTTATCTTAGGTTGTGCTCTAGAGAGGGGGAGAACCCCCTTTATTAAAGGGAAGGAACAGGAACGAAGGGGACTCCGCGTGCATCCGGGCTGCTCACGCCGTTCATCCGCTCCAGAAGAAAGTAATCAGAGAGGGAAATGAAGGAACGTGCTACTGTAGCGAGGGTAACGCACTATACAAACTTCTCAAATTCGTACCTCTCAAATTAGAGTGTAGGTTTCACTACAGCGAGAAAACCGCGCGTCGTCTCCTTTCTTTCTCTTCCTTCTCGGTCCTCTCCGCGTAGGTGTTGTGGTGCACAGCTTTAGTGGGCCTTGTGCTTAACATTATTTTTTTTTTCTTGTGTTATAATCTGTTATCAGGAAGAATGTTTCCAATTATGTGCAACGTGGTAATGTTTCCTTAATTTACGGCTTAAAAACCGGAAACAACGGACACACCATATTTGTTTTTGTTGTTCAAGTTTCAAATATATCTCGAATCATATTTTATGTTTGCTACAAATCAGTTGCTGGTTATATACCTCCGTAATGTTGCTCATGCAATAAGGAATGCAAACGAAGAATTGAGTAAATATTTTTTACCTATCATTATAATAATTAATTCTTCCTATAATTGTTGAATATAATCTCAATTAGAAAGGTTATAATTATTTTGTTGGGCTGCCAAAAGTCATATCGTCGGCTGTCAGTATCGTATCCGACATTTTTATTAATATCCAAAGTTAATCACAAATTAATAAAAATACCCACCTTAGCTGGGTATTTTTAAAAATGCTCAAACCGGCCATTTAATAGCCGGTCCACTTTTTTCTTAACCGGCCATTAAATGTCCGGTTTTCAATTTTTTGTTGTTGTCTAAATGGTCATTAAATGGTCATTATTAGTCTACAATTAAATAATTGGTGAGTTTTATAATGCAGTGATATTTAATGTCATTGGATGCTGTGACAACTAATAAAAAACTCATTTCTACACAGAATCTGTCAATGCACAAATATATATGGATTTATGCTTTTTCATTGCAGAGGGAGTTCAGAAGAACACATTTGTACTTTTTCATTGCAGGGGTGGACAAAAACTCAAACAGAGTGAGGCTATGGTGCTATGCATAGCACGGTTGGATCCGTGCTACGGCTTTAAATTTGAGTTTTCAAAATCCTAACGGTCCATCCAAACCGTTCAACATGATTATAAAATGAATATGTACTTGCAAACCAAATTTTACATTTTTTTGAATTTTTTTACTATTTTTTTAGATAGGTAGAAAATCACTTGATCTGAAAATTCTGGACCATCCAAAAACAGTGATTTTCTACCTATCTAAAAAAATAGTAAAAAAATTCGAAAAAATGTAAAATTTGGTTTGCAAGTACATATTCATTTTATAATCATGTTGAACGGTTTGGATGGACCGTTAGGATTTTGCAAACTCAAATTTGGAGCCGTAGCACGGACCCATCCGTGCTATGCATAGTACCATAGCCTCACTCACTCAAATATATATGGATTTATGCTTGTTTATCAAAATCCAGGGGTGGATAATTGTAGCTCCTCCTCTGTCCATATTAAAATATGTTTGGAGATCAAATTTTATATATATTTTTTTAAAATTGTTTACTATTTTTTTAGATAGCTATAAAAACATTGTTTTTGGATGGTTCAAAAACAATGATTTAGTATCTATCTTAAAAAATAGTTCAAAATAGTCTAATTTTTTTTTTTTCAAAAAAATATAAAATTTGGACTCTTAGCACATTTTAATATGGAGATTATGTTGAACTGTTTGAACCGACTCTTTAAATTTTGAAAACGAAGACATAAAATGTGGCGCATGATGAGATATGAAAAACATGAGACATTTGGACTCTCCTCTATAAATATTACCTCTTAAGTTCTATATATTAAAGATCAACATCTTATATGACACATTAATATTCAAAATAACATTAATTGTATTGATCACTTTTAATTGGACATAAAATTGACAATATACACAACATAGTTATTTGACATATAAGCCCAATATTCAATAAATGATCAAACCTTTTTGTTTTGTTTAATAATTCAACAAACTTAATAACAACAATGATAGATAAATTACCGTGTGATTTCCATATATTCTTGCTCTAAACTATACAAACAAAACTTCTAATTTTACTTGGATCTCTTATGAAAAGATCAAGTATTGACATGACAGAGTGAGGCACTTACCTTGATTTAAAATAATTATAAAATTATATATGCTGATTAAGTAATATTAATAATACAAAATAATTACAACTGTACTTTTTTTATAAAAAATTTCAGTTATCTCACAACTAATTTTTTTGTCACACTTTATTCCACTTGCGAACTATATATACTACTAACAGAGACTGAAAATACATGCAATATTCAATAATTTGTAAGGTCATTTAAGTAAATTATGATGAACGGATCATTCATTAATGCAACTTATGTATGTAACACATATTACAGTCTTAAAACAATCTTTAAACCAATCTTTACCTAAAGCAAACTATAAACTATAGTGTTTTCTTTATTTTTATTTTTATTATTGACAAATATAAATGAACATGACCAACCCAATTAATCTATGCATTTGAAACACAATTGATTTATCCACGCTTGTAATTGATCCAAATCTGTTTGAAACACAATTGATCCAAACAACTGACTCGACCTAAACTTAATTGAATCGTCAATCAATTTGATTCGAACCGCACATGATTCAAACTAGAAGCCTAATTTGAATCTGTAATTACGACAACCCATCATGCAGGGGCGGAACATAATGGTGGGGAAATGGTGCTAAGCACCCCTATAGTTTGAAAATTTGTAGTTTGGTCCATTAAATTTTGTAATTTTTATATGCATTAATATCTTTAGTCCCTTCTATAAAATGAAATTACACTATATTTGATTCTTCAGTCCCCAATCTCTATTTTTTAGTTCCACCCCTGCCGTCATGGTTTGGTCAGTCCGATTGCCATCTCTATTCAGTCCTTTTATAGACATTTTTATGCCATGAATTGCTATAAATGTCTAACCTAATCCAATACAGTTTGAAACTACTTGAAATCGAGATAGTTTTTGAATTCAAAATATTTAGGGACTTAAAAACAATCTAGATTGAATTCGATCTATAATGGAATCAAATATGATCATTAGTAAAAAAAAAAAAACCTAGTATGAACCAATTAATGCAATTGAAAACAACTTGACCGGAAGCAAGCTGATCTTCAGTTAATATTTACAAACATATAAATTAAAAATTCAATTTCGAATATAAATGTATAAAGATACCCTAAATTCAGTTATCCTTCTTTAACTTTGAAGCATTTTTTTAGAACCTCCCAACTATTTAATATTCACAAAAAAATTCCAATCGAATTTTAAACATGTAAATTTGAAAGTGCCCCCCCCGAATCAAAATCTTTGCATGGTTGGTCTACTACAAAAAGATCCTAACTGCATAAAACTTAGAAACGCGAGGATGTAATATGCCAAGTATGTGTGTAATGTGTCAGATGTAATGTGAAACAGTGAGACATGTTCATTGGATGCTCCTTTGAAACAGTAAGACAGTGAGACAATGTGTGTAATGTGTCAAATGCAATGTGAAACAATGAGACACCTGTTGATTATATACAATGTTCTATCTGGCAAGTTCGAATTACCTAATAAAGATTGGAGGGGAGTCTTACATGATGAACGGGCGCATAGATGGATTTAAAGGAGGGGATACAAAGTCAAGAGAGGTGTTATTAATTGCAATGTTTATTATTTGAAGAAAGAGATGTGCAAGAATCTTCATAGAGCAATCTAAAAATCCACAAAATCTGATGGCAAAGGTGCGAAAGCAATGAAATTATTTGCACCGAATAAGAAGAGAATTTTTTGTCTCTTTTTGTCTTGTCTTTTTTCTTTTTCTTCTTCTTTTTCTTTTTCTTCTTTTCTTCTTTCAAACTACTTTTTTTAAAATTCAACATTGTTGAATTTCTTTTGCAACTACTCATGTAACAGGTTTCACTTTAAAACTTTTATGTCAATAAAGCAAATAAGTACTTTGATCCTTATTTTTCCTTAAAAAAACCTTTTTAACTTTTAAAACTTGAAGAGAATTTGACTGAGACTAACTTGAGCACCCAAATTAGGGTCCGACTCTGCTGCTTTTCTAGCAGAAAAGGAGGACCCTCCTCTTCCAAATCTAACGATTCAAAATTTTCATTCACGTATCTCGATAAAAAAAAATTTTCATGCACAAATCTCAATGAATTTTGAATCGTTGGATTCGGAAGAGGAGGGTCCTCCTTTTCTGCTAGAAAAGCAGCGGAGTCCATTCCCCCAAATTAGTATAGAGTCGACCGATCCGCTATCGAACAAATACAAACATGAGCTGACAGCCTGACACTATAGAATCCAACCGAACCATTTCGGGCCTGTTCGGCATCCTGTTCCCATAGGTTTTCTTGAAAAATTAGAATTTTTAATAACTTTTTCCATAAACTGTTAGGTAGGCTCGTTTTATTTTCCATTTCAATATTCAAGGAAATTGAATTTCCATTCTCTATGTTGTTTTTTTGGAAAAAAAAAAAAAAAAAAACTATCCAATCGAACCTCCGTTTTTTTTGAATTTTTTTTATAAACCATAATTAAAATTTTGTTTTTTACGAAATCAACATGATTACCATTTTTTTACAAAAACTATATGAATCAAAATGCCATTTCGGTCAGAAATTTTTTTTTTTTTTTCCGACCGAAATGCCATTTCGGTTCGGTCCCCTTTTTGGATTTTCTATGGTACTGGTTTCATAAATTTTCATATGAGCCGCCACAGAAAATTCAAAAAAGGGACCGGACCGAAATGGCCGGAATAAAAAAAAATTTCAGACTGAAATGGTATTTCGGTTCTTATGATTTTTGTAAAAAAAAAGTAATCATGTTGTTTTCGTAAAAATATTTTTTTTAATTATGGTTTATAAAAAAAATTCGTTTTTTTTCTTAAATGATGAAGGGGTAGTATCGTCATTTTGTGACTTGCCTACTTCCTGCTCCTCTCCATGACTTCATACATGACAATTGATATCAGTTAAGTTACCTCAAATTTTGAATTTGAACCTGGATCATCCGATTTGCTTTTTGCACGAATTAATGGGGCTCCGTGCATTTCACCTTAAACCAGATTGGCTTTGAATTATGATTGTACGCTCCGGATCCAAATTCAAAATTTTGTGTTACTTCATGGATCCGGACTCCATACCGGAAGTCATGTCTGTTGCAACTTGCAAGTAACTACTATGTGCAAAAGCTGATGCTGACTATTTTAACCTCTCACTCTAGTTGAGAGCCATCTTTGAATGACAGTGTGATTAGAAATTCTTGTATCATGTGAATTTAACATTGATTGTGGTTTAAGTAATTTATTACAGCTATTACAAAATAAGAAGCTCTTTCATTTTTTTTTTTAAAAGAAGAGAAAAATTAGGTTCAACTAACTACAAGCGACCACAGGCTGTAACTGCACAAAATCTTAAACCTGGTTTATTGGATATGAAACAGAAATGTGCAATCCATATTAGCAATGACATACGGATCAAATCATGTAAAAAAAGGAGAATTAAAAAAGGCTTTGTAGCTAGACTGGAAAAAACGTGACGTGCCATGCCGTACCGTGACTTTGATATCGTGTCGTGCTGTGTCGTGACCAAAATGTCAAAGGGTGGTCACGGCACGCGAATAGTCACGCCAAGTGAGTCACGCCGTGTCTAAACGTGCCGTGACCATACGTGACTCGCGTGACCATTTAATCATAATTTAGGTTAGTTTATTCAAGATCACCATTAAATCAATATCTAATGGTCCTAATTACACGTGACTCGCGTGACTACGTGCCGTGCCAAAGTTTCAAAAGATGGACACGGCACACGAATAGTCACGACACGGAACACACGAGTCACGACACGTAACTGACAAGCATGCCGTGCCGTTCCGTGCCGTTTTGTAACGGAGCCGGCTCAGCTGTGCCATTTTTCCCACTCTATTTGTAGCCTTTATTATATGACTATTAGGGCTGAAAACTATGTGCATAAGGAATAACCTCCAACAAGTTCACAAACTCTCCACAACATTAAACAGTTTATTAAAAAATATTTTATTAAATTAACAATAACATGTACAATACAAAAATAAAACAACAACGAAGCCGAAACAAAAATTTAGATGGCCTAGTAAATAAATTGTAGCATTGAAGATAAAAAATACAGGCCCAAAACAATAATAGCCCAATTAAATGATAAAAAATTAGCAGGCCTAATAAATTATCATTTTGGGCCTTCTCTTGCAGCATTACATGCCCAACAAGAGAAGGAGGATCACACCCAGAGACCCAACATACCCTTCTTCCTCCTTTTATTTAACGAAACATTCTTCACTGTAAACCCCAATCTCTTCTCCGATCATCAATCGCAGCCCCCTTTCAAAACTCAAATCTGAAGACAAACTCAATCAGTCACATACTAACTAGAAGGAAGAATCAGCGTAACTCAAACGGTGAGTCTCTTTCGATTCAAGGATTTTTTCTTTTTTCGCCCAATATTCGGATCGTGAGCTGCCCATAGATTCTCTAAACCATGGTAGCAACTAGCAACAATGAACTATTGCTTGCTATGGTATAAGGTCCTAATTTGAAGTGAGGTATTTCATAAACAATAAACTGTGGGGGATCTGGGCCTGCTAGCGGCCACCTCTCTGTGACTGTACTGCTTTGGTATTAAGCGAAATGGTGCACAAATTGTACCAATTTTAATTTTTTTTTGGTCTGGTACTGGCCTATTAGTTGTGGAACAATGCAGTGGCAATTCAATTTTCAGAGCAGAAGCATGAAGTTTTTTAAAGGGGTTTGAATGCTTATCCCTTCCAATGCATCTCCAGGTGCTAATAAGTGATATCAAATATGTATTTTGATATAGATTTCTTCATTGCATTAACCTCTTAGATGTATAAACTGAAATGAGGTGAAAAATTGTTATCACTTCCCTAGTGTGTTCCTAACCGCAAGTGAAATGGTTATTGATCTGTTGTTATTCTTTCCTTTTCAGGTCTATAAGAGAAGTTGGGTGTAAAATGGTTATCCCTCCGCCTGTGCGTCCCGCAAGGATTATCGATTACCTGAAGCCGTATGTTCTTAGGATGAACTTCTCCAACAAGTATGTCAGTGCACAGGTCATGCATGCGCCTACTGCCACCGCTGCTGCGTCGGCTAGCTCCCAGGTACTGATGTCTTCTGTTACGTACCATGCTGGATTTTGGCCTGATCTGGTCAATATCTGATGTGCTAGAGCTCTATACGATCTGATCTCAGGTCCGCAGTTCAAACTTGAAACGGATTCTTAGAGTTCTATTCCAATAATAAATTGAAACTGTACCTGCCGTAGGGATATCAGATACATATCTCGTACTGAACTACGATCCATCATTGCCTCTGGTGTAGGATCTTTTTATATATGCTTGATTTTAGTATGCTTGCTGAACATGTAGTATAAAACAGAGACAATATGAAATTGCAGTACTTGTGAATTGGTATGTATGACTTAATTGGGAGGTACTGACCGGTACTTACTGGTATTATTTAAATATAAGCATAAGTACACAAGATAAACATAGAGATGAAACGCAAAAGCAAAAAACTGAAAGGAGGAAACGAATGAATTGACAAAAACAAAAATTGCAAGTGCATTACCTGCTACTAGGTCTCCGTAGTAATATCAAAACTTCAGACTCCCACTTTTTTTGCTCTGCTTATTTTTCGATAAATAAATATCATAGTCTTATTCAATAACTTGTTCCACGGAATTTGTTGGGTTATTGCTCATTCCTACTTCTAGGAGAAGCTCCTTCGGCTAAGCATGGAGTCTACTCGAGATGTGGCCGCAGCAGCAAAAATTGGGAAACTTTTAGGAGAGAGATTGCTGCTCAAGGGTATACCTGCGGTGTCGGTTGTTCTCGATAGAGAGCAAAAGTACCATGGTAAGGTCAAAGCTGTCATTGATTCTGTTAGAGATGTCGGTGTGAAGCTCTTATGAAATTGATGATTTTTTTTGTGTCTTTTCTCTTTATCCTCGGTGATATTAGTGCAAACTTTTTTAGAATTGTGGAATATTATCTTGATTTGAGACCAATGGACTTTTGATCAGAGTTACTACATTATGAGTTAATATAGTTGTTATTTTGTAGTATATCGTTGTATGAGGAATAAAAGGGTTGGGATTAAATGACAATGGATTTACTTCATAATCTCCACAATTGTAAAAATTAATTTGCAATATTGAAACCTGACAATGGATTTACTTCATAAATGACAATAGTCTCGGGAATGTTAATTAAGTTAATGGGTTGGGATTAAATGACAATGGATTTACTTCATAATCTCGACAATTGTCAAAATTAATTTGCCATATTGAAACCTGACTAATGATATGTGATTTTTTCTGTTTTGAAAATAGGCCCAAAGGACCGTTTCATATATGAAACTGGTATACTTACATATTATCCTATGTAATATATGTCGATGCCCTATCCGTGGCATCCCCAAAAAACTGAACTAGAGTCCCGAAAAAATTGAGCTACATGCTCACACACCCTTTACATCAAAAATTCTCCATCATAAACTAATAGCAATCTTTAGATCTACTACATATAGTTGGTATGTTAGTTTTATACTGGTGC
Source organism: Carex kokanica (assembly GCA_025461125.1). Lineage (NCBI taxonomy): Eukaryota > Viridiplantae > Streptophyta > Magnoliopsida > Poales > Cyperaceae > Carex > Carex kokanica. The sequence continues at coordinate 1,260,725 of JAJGRX010001283.1, read as the reverse complement.
TATACAAAATCTTTGCTTTCAACTTTGCTGGTTTGTTATCCACTTCAGTCTTCATCAATTATCACGAGGGGCACCTCCTTCAGCACTTGAATTGGGATGCAATCCATGTCCTTAGGCAGCCACTGATCCATTTCCTCCTTTATCTTCTGGTCACCACTACCTATCCAATAATTAATTGTAGACACAGTTGTTAGTATGAGGTTTCTATTGGGTTTAATCACTAAATTTTGTATAAAGATAAGTTCATTTCTATGTTTTCAGATAACCCAACATACTGCACTCATCATTATAAAAGAAGTTTTTTGCTGATCTCCTGACAAAGACATTGCAAATTGTATAATATCTCTAACAGTTTTTCATTCTTGCAAATAGTCTTGACACTGACCCATCCAAAACCATATTGTTTTTGCTATTGTACATTGACCCATGAGATTATCTGAGTTTTCTGGTTCAATACAAAATTATGATATGTGATTATACCATATTTACATCGTGCTCATGATAGATTATGGAATTTGATTCAAGTTTTACCGTTCATCAGACAACTTGAAACTTACAACTGTCTATATTTAATGAGTTTTGATGGATTATCAAATAACACTAAAATTGCCTGAAATTTGATACACAATCAATCCAGGAAGTTTTTTTTTTTTTTTTTTTTGAAACTTTGGTAGCAGCTACATCAATCCAGAAAGTTAACAACATACTTATACATTTTTTTCTCTGTTTTTTTTTAATTTATCTAGCTTGATTTGATAATGCATTGTCAAAATTATCAAAATAATCAGTGTCAACGGATTCTAAATGTAAGTCAAAATTAATCTCGACAATTGTTTCATATTTGTTTGGTGTTCTTCCTGTACTAGTATAAATTGTTTTCTCTTTTTCCACCAAAATAGTGGCCGGACATATGTTTTGATTTTAACTTTTTTTATACCTAAATACCTAACTAAAGCACTATGATTATATTGGACGGATCTAATAGTCATGTGAAGTATTTGGTTGTTCTACCTTGTGAAACCTCATGGTGTAAATGTGTAACTTTTGACAAATCATGCACCAATTGTATTTTCTTGGGTCATCTAATTTCTGTTTTTGTGGTGATATTATGTGATGCTTTTGGACAGTTTGAAAACAGCCCATATTTATTTCCCAGTTTGTGTTTTTGGATACCTATTTGTTTCTAACCTGCTTAAAAATGATACAAGTTTTGATGTGCACGCTATCTTGTTATCAAGGTTAAGCACCAATATGAAGGAAATAGAGGAGAAATTAGTCAAGGAAAATATTTGGACATATAGTATTTTATCTGAATGACAATTCCTTTTAAAAAAAATATTATTTCATACTGTTTTTCGTTATGAATTTTAACAGTTCTTGTGAATTGTGGATAATTGTTGGAGGTTTCAATCATAACTTTATCTGTCACCAATGACCTTGTATTTAAGTTGATTAATGATACAAGCTACACAACTATATAAACTTTATGTGCATGATTCCTACTTAGTAGTGGATGAGAAATTATACATGCAATATTTTTGGGTCTTAGTGGATCAAATTAATAATATAATCATGGATGGTGTTGGATTTACTGGTCTCTACCAAACCATGTCTGCTAAATATTCTTATCTAAACTAACATTTTTTCCACATGGGCCCCTTGAAATTTGTCTTGTTTAAATACTGTTTCTTATCTAAACTAACATTTTTTCCACATGGGCCCCTTGAAATTTGTCTTGTTTAAATACTGTTTCTTACAATTACATCCCCATTATGCTGTTGTTGACAAATTGAGATCCAGTGAAGTATAACCCAAAAGTTGGGTTTTGAATCGAGACTTTCCGATTTGAATCTGTCGTGCGAAATCCGAAGTGGACGCACACATTCCGAGCAACGAATTCGAATCACGAGACGACGGATTCTAATTGGATGGTCTCGATCGGAAACCCAAAAATTGGGTTACTTTAGGATCCGGACCCGTTGTTGACGAGGGAAGAAGTCCTGGTGGAATCTTTTATTTTAATTTATTTTTTTATTCCAAGTTGAGAGGTGTGGTCTCTTTCAATGCATCTCTTATCTTAGAATTTAAGTAAAAGGATATCACTGGTTGATGATTTCCTTGATAGGTGCACTCTGCCTTTTTGTGATTAGCTTTCTTCACTTGAATAGTAGAATTGATATAATCTTGCTCCTATCCCCGACATTTTTATTAATATCCAAAATTAAATACAAATTATTAATTATATCCATTTTAGCTGTGTATTTTTTAAAATGTTCAAACCGGGATTAAAATTAAACCGGTCATTTTTTGACCAGTTAAAAATATTTTGTTTTTTTTTCTATTTCAGACCCTATAAATATCCCTCTTTCTCTATCCTCCCTCTCACAACTCACTCAAAATCACATAAGAGAAAGAGAGAGAGAGGAAGAGAAAGAGAGAAGGCGATTTCTGAGGCGAAAATGGCGATTTCTGAGGTGATTTTTCGGGTGACAAAAGGATGAACAATAGCAACCGAGGTAGATCGTCCCATCGTGGCGTATTAAGAGGAGGGTCAATTAGTGGTCGAGGTAAAAATGAGGAAAAAAAACTGTCAAGTATGCCGTGATAAAAAGAATTGTCAAGTATGTATGATGGAGAAATTTCTTAGACGGCATATTCGGTATGAAATTTGAGACGATGACTTTGTAGAAAATCCTATGGCAATGGTTTAAAAAAAATGTTGATCCAGAGCCTCCAACATCGGACGATGAGTTTGTTCCGTGTACTTATACTGGTAATGCTAGCACTTTGTCTGTTGTCACTGATTTAGATACGACAACATCGTATGAGGAGTTCCATGTACTTTCAAGGCTCGTTCTAAGAAGTAATATTATTAGAGTTTAAAATTTAAATGCATTTGAGTTGGATGCATTTTATTTGATGTTTCTCTACATTTTCATTAAAAAAAAATCAAATTTTTGGTTTAGTAAAAATCCCAGAATTAATTTTTGAATATTGTACAAAAAAAACCAGTAAACTTATAAAAATTCACATTCAACTAACTAATAACTTAGTCTAAATAAAATCCATACAAATTGCAAATAAAATAGTTCTCAAATAATGTCCATAACATTCAACTAACTTATAACGTACTGGAACTCCCTATAAATAATGTTCATACTTTCATTGGAGCCGCGGGTGACTAGAACGTACTCATTTGGGATAAAACTTGGTACTGACATTTGCCGTGCGTATAAGAAACCAAATGCATTTCTGCAGCTTTGAGCCACTATTTTTTGAGCTTGAGCTCCACCCGTTCGAAAAATAACTGATTTGCATCTTTTAAATCCATGGTTCGCTTCCACCGCTTAACAAACAATATGTTGCACTTATAGAACGTATCATCCACAATGGCAGCCATGGGCATTCTCCGGCATATCCGAAAGACATTGTTCAGCGACTCGGAGACGTTTGTTGTTATGATACCAAATTGGTATCCTCCATTACAGGTTTGAAAAATCTTCTCATAATTGGATAGCTCCATCACATTATTGGGACGTATTTTGCCCGCCTTCTTTAAAAATGCATTACACCTTGGATTTACTGCACAAGAACAAAGAGTTGTTACTTCATTTGCCTCATCTACTTATAAAATAATTAAACAGAATGTTACAAATTAGACATACCATAGCAAATTCTTCGAACATCTCTTTTAACCTTCTTGGCTTTTTCTTCCTGGCTCATTGTTTGAACCTCCATCTGAACCACTTGTCATTTCCACAATTTTGGACCAAGTTGTTAGCAACATGCTGCATACAAAACCTGTGCACAAAATTTTTGGAGGTCCGATATAACACAGACGACTCTATCAGCTCCAAACACTTCATTTCTCAACCACTGCAAGAAAAAACCCCAGTTCTCACCATCCTCCTTCTACACAATTGCAAATGTTATAGGCAGCGATTGGTTCTTGGCATCATAGCCGCAAGCTATCAAAAGCCTCCCCTCATATCGTCCAGACAAGAAGCATGCATCTATACCGATCACTAGTCTCAAGTACTAAACCACTACAATGCATGGACCAAAAGCCCAGGCTACGGCCCTGAATTGAACAATATCTTCAATAAGCACTTCGTGTTTATCTCGTACCGGACAAGTCAGAAATTGGTACCTAGATCCGGGATTCTTGTCGCAGATTTCCATAAGCAATGGTTCCAGCAAGCTGTATGAACCCTCCCAGCTCCCAAATTGTCGGGCTATTGCAAGCTCACGACTCCTCCATAGTCGATTATATTTCGAGGTTACATTGTCAAACTTAACTCTCATACAGTTTGTCACCTCTTGGATGCTCATACAAGGGTCCGTCTTAATGGAGGTCTCACTGATATCGGCAATGATTGATGCCGTGAGACATTCATGGTCTTGCCTTGAGTATTCAGACCTGCATGTGTGAGGCATGTCTTGCATCTTTATAACCCATGCATCTCCAAAACCCGTTGCTTTTTCCTAAGTTCGTAATCACAACCCGGAGTCTTGCACACCACCTGAATCCGATCCCTATCACTTTTCTTCATTTTAATCTCCTGATTCTTATCAATATGGTACTCTATAATCTTCTTTATTAGCTCTTCTTTGCTTTTGAAATATTGTTCTGGCGCCAACTCACCTTTGTACTCAATCCGTCTCCCATAGTAACCAAAATCTACGAACGGGTGTGTATCAGTCCGGCCACTAAGTGGCATATTCCCATATTCTCTGTGAATGGGCACTGGACTATCTTCGTCACAACCCTCCAGATGATCAGAGTCCCAGTTTCCTCCCTCAAATTCATCTCCAGTTTGCATATCTTCCTCCAAAATTTCATTAATATTTTCAAAATCTGACCCAGTTTTGTCGTCTATTGGTGCCGATCTGGGGTGAGGTGCTGGCGCATGTAATGATAAATGCGCCACATGCACGGTTCTGGGGTGATGTCCTGGGTCAGGGACGAATAAAGGAGCCATGGCAGTGTATGGTTCTGGGTAAGAGTACAAATAAAGGAGGTTCTTGTTGTGATATATAATTTGGCACAATTGAATTTTGGGCAGAACTTCCAACCCTTGACTCTATCAGAACTCTCTTGGCGTAGATTTCTATGATAAAATTTTCAGTGGCCTTTAACCGTCCGTACATGCCTCTCCATGCAGCATCACTTAATATCGGAACTTTGGTATAGGTTGGGGGGTGTTCCAGAGTTCACTCGGGTTGTCAATTCTAAGTTCCACATGTCTGGGTTATAACCAGTGCATTCGTAAATCATAGACTTCAAGTCCCAAATTGAGATATCATCATCAACCATGAATGAATTAATTGCCTCTTTGGAGTAATAAACCCCGCATGTATTACTCAAAAACTTTCCACCACAGTGTAATGAAATCATCATTGACATGGCCAACAAACTACATTTTGGTGAATGGTAAACAGTTGTCAGGTTACTAATTTAAATGTATAGGTTGCTGAAAAAAAACTTGAAAACCGCCCTTTTCGCCTCAGAAATCGCCTTCTCTTTCTCTCTTTCTCTTCTGTGATTTTGAGTGAGTTGTGAGAGGGAGGAGAGAGAAAGATGAGTATTTATAGGGTCTGAAACAGAAAAAAAAAATATTCCCAACCGGCCAAAAAATGGTCGGTTTTAATTTTAATCCTGGCCGGCCATTTTTTGACCGGTTTGGGCATTTTTAAAAATACCATGCTAAACTGGGTATAATAATAATTTGTATTTAGCTTTGGATATTAATAAAAATGTGGGTTCCTATCCCGTTATATTTCTCATCTTATTTCAATTCAATAGGTCATGAACAGTAATGCTACATTTCTCTACAGATAAATGTGCCTAATAAGTTAGCAAATATTATCTTTTCATTGAAGAGTAATACTCTTAATTGTACCAAAGCAAAAAATTTCCAGAATTTTTTATTGGGGGAATTTCGTGTATATCCCTCAAAAGTTTTAATATTACATATTTATCTCTCTAAAATCAGTAATTACATATTTATCTCTCTATATCAGTAATTACATATTTATCCTTCAAAATTGTAAAAACTCACATATTTGTTCAATTCATCGTATTTAACATTAACTTTCTATTTATTTTCATTTCACCCTTCTTCTCAAAAACCAGTGTAGTCTGGTCTGCTTTTCTCAAAACACCGAACATCTAGAAAAAAATACAAACTCATTTCTTCTATTTTTCCGATGATGTTTTGGTCCCATTACACAAAAATCCTCACTTGAAACTGACAAATACTGCAATTACTAGTGTTCCTATCCATTCATTAAAAGAGAGAGGTGGGAGGTTTGACTTCTTGGAGAGAACTCAGACAGACTAAAAGAGAGATAAACGAAGGAAAATATTATTAAATAAATTTTAAAGTTTAGAAAAAATTATTAAATTATTTTGGAGATATTTGATATATTATAGAGTTAAATTGGACAAATAAGTGAGTTTTTAGTTTTTACAATTTTCAAGGATAAATATGTAATTACTGAAATTGGAGGGATATACGTAATATTGAAACTTTTGAGTGATATATATGAAATCCCCCCTTTTTATTTATAGAAATTAAGATATAATAATATTAGATATTAGAATGAGCAGTGTAGGTTTTAGATGTCATAGACAGAACAATACAAAAAATGTGACTCTATTATTTGGAGATGAATTTTTTATTCGAATTTATTAAATTTATCACCCACCACGGACGTTGTTTGGCTTGGTCACATAAGATCCAAACAATTTATATTGGAGCCACAAAAAATCGAATCCATTGGTTGAAGCTGTATTATTTTAATTATTCCGTCTGCATCGAAAAAAAATCAGATCCATTATTTGAAGCTGTATTATTTTTACTACTTCGTCTGCATCGAAAACTTGGGACAATCATTGTAATACCCTACATTATTTTATATTAAATTCTATAAATGAATATTTTGGAATTTTCCATCATCAATTTGTCTTCACATAGTGATCTTTATTAAGAGAAAAATATTTTCTCCTCTGTTTTTTTATAGATATATTTTCTCCTCTGTTCTTAATGATTGAAATTTGAAAATGCACCTTTAAAAGTCTCAATGCTTATTTTCAATTATTTTTGGCCTTTCTCTTATCAATAAAAAGTAAAAACTCATCTTAGCTGATACCAGATCCAAAGTTGAGCTTTTAGAATTTTCTAAGAAAAAAAAAAGTACTTCTAGGATCACATTCCATGTAACAAAAGCTTTCTCTAGTTAAATTATACATGCTTTTAGATTGAAAATTGTAATGCTAAAACAAAATTTTATTAGTGCAAAATTTGCTAAAACTGAATATTTGATCCACTTACCTTGCAATATCTTCGTTTGTTTTAAATTTCGACAACATAGGGTTATGTTTATGATTAAATAGAAGGATTCATGTGATGATTTTCTTACTTTTTATTTCAAGCTCGTAAATTTTTTAGTTTAATAAATTACTTACAGATTGATAAAAAAAAAAAAAAGTGTTCATGAAGTAGACTCTAAAAAAATAATTAAATTTGTCGTAAAACTCGATGAAATTTTTTTGCTATTTATAAAGTTCATTTTTTTTTAACTGGATGAGACTCTAAAAAAAACAGACTTACCAATTTGAATCATTCATTTTTGTGACCTCATTCTAATTTTAAAAATCTCCCTAGAAACTGTTTCGTATCGTGCACATCAAATCCGCATCGGACGAACGAGATTAGAGAGATAATTACCGGGGAATTGAAAGAAGGGATTTAGTCGGTAATTTCCCTGTGATTTTTATTAATATCCAAAGTTAATTAGAAATTAATAAAAATGTCCAGATTTGCTGGGAATTAATAAAAATATCCATACTGGCCAGAAAATGTCCGGTTCCTATTTAAATAGGGTACCGGCCAGAAAATGGCCGGTACTATATATATATATATATATATAGAGAGAGAGAGAGAGAGAGGGGCTAAGATACAAACATTTGCACCAAGGCCTTGGTGCAAACGAATGGTTTTCGGATTTTCAAAGTCCAAACGGTCGATCTAAACCGTTAGATGTGATCTCTATATTAAAATATGCTTGGAGACCAAATTTTACATTTTTTGGAATTTTTTTACTATTTATTAAGCCACTTTGAAAATTGCTGATCACATGGTCCAGAATTTGGTTGCACTGTTTTTACTGTTCACCTGGATCAGCAATTTTCAAAGTGGCTTAACAAATAGTAAAATAATTCCAAAAAATGTAAAATTTGGTCTGCAAGAACATTTTAATATAGATTAAATATCTAACGGTTTGGATCGACTGTTTGAGCTTTGAAAATCAGAGAACCGAATCGTTTGCACCAAGGCCTTGGTGCAAACGTTTGTATCTTAGCCACTCTATCTCTCTGTATATATATATGAGTAGAACTAAGGTGCTCTTAAGCTCACCAAGTCCTTTGTGAGCTTAACTCAAAAACCTATCGGATTAACTTCAAACGACATTTCCAAACTGTCAGATGTTCAATCTATATTAAAATGTGCTTAGAGACCAAATTTTACATTTTTTGGAATTTTTTTACTATTTATTAAGATGGTTTGAAAACCGCTGTTTTTATTAAAATTTTGCACCATTGGAAAACAGCGGTTTTCAAACCATCTTAATAAATAGTAAAAAAATTCAAAAAAAAATGTAAAATTTGGTCTCCAAGCACATTTTAATATAGATTGAACATCTAACGGTTGGGAAATGTCGTTTGAAGTTAATCCGATAGGTTTTAGAGTTAAGCTCACAAAGGGCTTGGTGAGCTTAAGAGCACCTTAGTTCTACTATATATATATATAATATAGAGACAAAATAGCAAAAATGCTGAAATCTAACACTAAAAAATCAATTTTTTTTAATATTTGTTAGATTACTTTTTTTTATATATATAATTAGCATATTTATACTAAAATATGCTAAATTATTTGAAATATGTTAAATTACGCTGAATTACGCTAAATTACAATAATTATGTTAAATTATGCTAAAATACGGTAAATTACATAATAGGGCCGATTTTGTGCCATCTTTCATAAATCATAAAAAATAGGGAAAATTCCAAAAAATAATAAAAATTGGAATTTTACAAGTTTATTATATAACTAATTTACTGAGCTACGTAGATTGAACAGTAGAAATGAAATCTTGAAGTTTTGAGGCTCTTCCCTTTATTTTTTGGCAATTCTAAATTTTGAAGTCCGACATTACAATCACTGACACATGCGTATTTTCGCAAGTTTTTCGAAAAGTGGTCATTTGCTGAAATCGGACACTCGAGCGCTGTTTTATGGCCGCTTGAAGTTTCATCGTTGTTTTTTGCCTTCTCAGTGAAGATATCATCCCTATTCATACGTAATTTAGTATAATTTACCGTATTTTAGCATAATTTAACATAATTATTGTAATTTAGCGTAATTTAGTGTAATTCAGCGTAATTTAACATAATTTCAAGTAATTTAGCGTATTTTAGTATAAATATGCTAATTATATATAAAAAAAACGTAATCTAACAAATATTTTAAAAAAAATTGATTTTTTAGTGTTAGATTTCAGTATTTTTGCTATTTGTCTCTAAAAAAAATTATTTAGTACCGGCTATTTTCTGACTGGTACTCTATTTAAATAGGAACCTGCCATTTTCTGACCGGTATGAATATTTTGAGTAGAACTAAGGTGCTCTTAAGCTCACCAAGCCCTTTGTGAGCTTAATTGGAAAACCTATCGAATTGACTTCAAACCACATTTTCAAACCGTTAGATGTTCAATCTATATTAAAATGTGCTTGGAGACCAAATTTTACATTTTTTGGAATTTTTTTACTATTTATTAAGATGGTTTGAAAACCGCTGTTTTTAAATGGTGCAGAATTTTAATAAAAACAGCGGTTTTCAAACCAGCTTAATAAATAGTAAAAAAATTTCAAAAAATGTAAAATTTGGTCTCCAAGCACATTTTAATATAGATTGAACATCTAATGGTTTGAAAATGTGGTTTGAAGTCAATCCGATAGGTTTTCCAATTAAGCTCACAAAGGGCTTGGTGAGCCTAAGAGCACCTTAGTTCTACTCGAATATTTTTATTAATTCCGGCGAATCTGGATATTTTTATTAATTTCTAATTAACTTTGAATATTAATAAAAATCACGGGTAATTTCCTATTTACCTTCGGATCCTTTTGCTCATTTCAATTTAGTTGAGAGAACATCACGTGACTTCGTACTCACGCTGCCACGTGGAAGGACATCAAAGGCGACCCTTCTCCCAATCCACGTGCAACCCTGCGCTCTTATCCAGATCTGGTTTCCTCCTTACCTGCCACATCAGCCCACTGATCGATCATTTCTCTATTTTTGGTGTGGCCTATTGTGTATCAAAACAAATGCTTCCCTTGTATGATGCAACCATTTACTTCATTCTTAAATAAAGTATTATATAATAGATTTTCAAAAATTTGACTATGAATTTTAAATTAACACTAATACATGAAAATATTAATGCTCAACTTGGTAAAGAAAAAAGCTTGATATTTAGCTATATTTTTTCTGTAAATTGATCATGCTTTAAGAAATTAGATATATCTGGAGAATAACCTAAAATGTTTATTGGAGTATATAGTTCAATAACATGAGTAGAACCAGAGTGTTCCTAAGTTCACCAAGCTTTTTTGTGAACTCAACTCTAAAATCTATTGGATTGGCTTCAAACGACGAATCCAAACCATTGAAATCCTTCAACCTTACGGGTGATGCGTCTACATGTAAAAATTTTAAACTTTCGAATTAATTTAGTATAAAGTCAAGTGGTCAAAATTAGAAGGTTTATAAATTAATTTTAATGCATTCATTTTTTGGACGCCTTTTGACCACTTGACTCTATATAAAACTAATTTTAAATTTTAAAATTTTCACATGTAGACGCATCACCCGTAAGTTAGAATGATTTCAACGGTTTGAATTCGTCGTTTGAAGCCAATCCGATAGATTTTAGAGTTGAGTTCGCAAAAGTGTTTGGTGAACTCAGAAACATCATAGTTCTACTCCAATAACATTATCCGATACGTTTATTTGCTTCTTGAACTGAGATGTTCCAATTTGTATATTATAAAATTTTGCGCAATATATTTAACGCAAACACACGAAGGGATACACTTCAAGTGCGACACAAAATCTGGCCCGATTTTCTCCGCTTATAAATACCAACCATTTCCCTTCCAATTTCTTCTCTTCGCTTCCAGATCTAGTTGCCATTCTCCACACTTATGTGAAAATATAGGAATATAATACAACTCGCTCAAATCCCTTATAGAAAAGAAGAAAGAAGAAGAATATAATGGGTCTTCTAGATAAACTATGGGACGACACGGTGGCCGGTCCAAGGCCCGACACCGGTCTGAGCCGCCTACGCAAGTACTCATCCTTAAACACTCGACCTCAACCCCTTACAATTAAAGGTACGCTACGCCACTTTACGATTTTCTACTGGGACAATCAAGATCGGATCCGATCTGTTGTTAATATTCATGGTATGGTTGTTGCAGAGGATGTGATGGATGGTGGAATGGGGAAACCGGAGGGTGAGGAAGCTCCGCGGGTGACCCGAAGCATCATGATCAAGAGACCCGCTGGATGCCCTTCTCCAGCCAACTCACCGAGAGGTAACGGGACGCCGCCTCAGTCACCAGCCGGTTCCACTCCTCCCTTGTCGCCTTTCTACGGTGGTAAGTCATGAACTGTTATATTTATTTATTTATTTTTTGTTCTGATTTGTTGGAGCTGTTGGGTGGGGTTAAAATGACCACTTGGCCAGTCAATTCGAGACGAGGTGCAAGTGGAATATTATTTTAGTCAAAAGTACCCAGGGGCACTGGATTGGGCAAAGCTTTGATGATCTTGACAGGGTTACAATGGTAAATTTACATGTGGGGATTCTTATCTGCTTACTTCCTCTATCGAAACATCTGGATTGATGGAATCGCTGATTAGACTTGTAGTCTAGATTCTCTGATGTCAATTCCGTGTGGGCTTCTGTGTATTCCTTGTTCTGTAGTCTGTACTTCGACTAGTTCCATTTTAAGGCATCGTTACTACATTACGGTTATACCTGAGCTGTTATAGAATATCCAGTATCTTACCAAGTTAATGGTGATGTTTACCCGATTGAATGCGTCGTGGCAGTTAGCAATTTTCCCACACCATGTAATGGACTTAATGTGACATATAACACATAATAAATATCTTAGACTTGAATTATTTTGACATTGTAATCCCTTGAATTATTAGGTAGCGGTCGATTTAGAAGAAAATCGCTGTCAGATGCATACGAGAAAGCTTCGACGAGCGCACCTAAGCCCAATCCTCCATTTGAAGTGTGATTTTGTGCGTATCCTTGGAGAGCTGAATCAGTGCATAAATCTTCCAAGAGAGAGGTTTATTATATAAGCAATGAATGAAGAGGCTAGAGAAGATCATAAGTCGATCGGATGCTTTTATTCCCCGCTCTTTGTAGCTTATTACATATATCGTGTAATAGATAGAAGGCTTTAATTTCTTTGGGGTTACATATGTTGTAAATCTTCGTTTATGCTGGGTTTTCTGATTTGTGTTATTGTGTAGATAGGTTACTACTTGTGTTATGTATGGTTGGTTGCTCTGTATGTATAACATATGCTTAAGAGGTAGCCCTGGTTATTCTCTGCTTGAGTGTGTTTTGAGTGTATTTTCTACCTTATTTGGAATAAGCATATATATTGGGTATTTAGATATCTGTATGTTCTGTTTATTATCATATGTACAGTCTACTAGTGTTTTCAAACTTTATTAGGGATATGAATTCGTTTTTCTGCATCAGAAGTCCGACTTAAACCGTCTAATTTGCATTAAAATTAGTACAAATATTTAGATTCAATAAGTCATTTAAATTTATGAAGTTTTAAATATATTTTCACGAATCTCAATACAAATCGGACATTTAAACTTGACTTTAAATGAGACTTTGTTCAAAATCCCTTGACAAAACTCAATCCTATACTATGAAACTGTGGAAAACGGTATTAGCACATTTTAGGTTCAGCGGTACATTAATGTTGGTTGTACACGTTAATAACGGTTCTACGGTACCATAGATATTTGGCAAAAAAAAATATTTATGTTACTTTTAAGATATCATTAAACAAAATAATTTCATAGATTAATTTGTAACAGAAAGGACGATTGTATAATGTATTGTTCTTTTTTTTCTTGAAAGAACATATTGACTATGGAAGCAAATTAGCAAAGTAATAACGATAAAAATAAAAATAAAACTGTACAACTCTATATACTTTGGCGAAGACTTAAATTTATCCATCAACAACTTAATATACATTAACAAAGACTTAAATTTATACATCAGCAACTACATATTAAGCACTTTGATAGTGTTTGGTATATCCTTTTTAAAGCTTCACAGGAGACTAAGGAGTCTTAAGTTTGTCAAATAAGTTGTTCCTCTTAAAATTTAAAATTACTTTTTTCAATCTCCTTTTGTCCATTTAAACTTGCTTTAATTTTTAAACTACAATTCTACGTCACTTAAGTAAATGAATCTCTTTAAAAAAATATATGAATTTTCACATTTTTTAATTTCTCTTATCAAACACTTTTTTCTCAGTGGATCTTGAAATTTACGCGGCTGCCTTTCGATTAAAATTTTCTTGTTTCGGTAACGTAAAGTACGCAAATATTTTGAATAGAAGTTTGGTCCGAATGCATTCCGACATGTTCCAAATATATTATTAATTATTTTGTTTCCTTTAATATATGGAAAATTGGATCGACTCTAATGGCAGACATATGAGCCACTTTGTCTGGACTCTGTGATGTGCATCTTTTGTTGGCATCTACGTGTAATCGTTTTCCATGTGGGGCCCACACGTCAGTAATTTACTGCATTGCAGGGTCAGATATGCACAGTTATTGGAGATTCAAACTATTAAACTAATATCACCCACTGGTGTGTTTGGTCGAATGAATTTGTTGTTGCAGCTTGAAACTTGTGAAATGAAATGAATTATGATCTAATGAAAAATGTACACATATCATCTATATAATTATACTGATGGTAAGTAGTAATAACTAATTGTCAACTAGGGCACTAAATTTTTTTAGCCTTTAATAACAATAAAAATGAAAAGTTCTTATAAAATAATTCACAAATCTATCAAAACATTCAGAAATTTGTAGTATTAGTATTACCATAAAAAAACTAAGAATTATATACATCCGAATAACAAAGTCTTTTTTTAATTTTCTCTTTTGGTAATTTGGTCTCTAAAAAAACCAAGTTGGTCGCAAATTTTTCATTTGCAAAAAAACAGCCAAGGTATGTTAAATTAGTACGAACATGACTCGTTACAATCTAAGATCCAAACATGATTCAAAGTTGGACAATCCGAAACCCGATCCAACCGGTGACCCAATATTTCTCTAAAGTCAAACGAACCCGGTTCGACCCGACTTGAACATGATCAAGGTCACCTCATGCCACTTTAAAAGTAACAAATCTCACTCATTATGAACCTGTTCAATTTGACCTGACTCGAATTTGACCTAACACGAATTATTTCGAAAGTCAAACTGACCTGAACAAGTTTTTTTGAAGGTCAAACTGATCCGAACTCGATCTAACATGTTTGATTGCCACCTCTAAATCAAGTTAATATTTCTAACATAAAACATGTTATATTTTACGGATAAAATTAATCATATTTTCAAAGCTTAAAGACTAATCTTATTTCTTTTTGAAAGTTCAAGAACTAATTTGATATCAATGAAATTCAGGATTAAAACCTGAATTCGCCCGTTAGAAATAATCTTTGGAGAACAATAATCTAACAGGGATATGCCTCTGCACCACCTATCTAACTCGAGCCCAAATATGTGAAACAGGCTTCATTAATCTGGTTGTTTCAACCAATGAACAAACTCTACATGGACCCTGTGCTCAACTCTGTTCCAGTTTGAAAATATTAACATCAATATAATTAAGTATCATATCAAATATTAACATCAATATAATTATCATAACAAAAAAACCATAAATTGTAGTTATGGTTTTTTTTCCATAGTACAATTATTCTCATATTTTTGTGGGCTCAAATATGAATTCTTTTAAGAAAAATATTTGTTTTACCACAAAAAAACATATGTAAATAATTTGAATAAAAATTTGAGAACCTTATCGGACCAAATTTGGTTTGATATTTTGTCAGAGTCATTCAATCAGCATCAAAATTCGTGCAAAAAGCTTTAATATCAGTTCAGAAAACTGGAGCGATAATTCTACGAAATATTCTGTTTAGTTCCTTCATGGAAAAAATAAAATGACGACGATAGACTTATTCTTGAAAGTCTCAGTTATAAAATGAACAAATTTATAAAAAAAAAAAAATGAAAACTTAAACTGTCTACTATTGCTATTATTGAACATTCCCCTCGTGAATATGCATTCTCTATAGATACTCATTTTATTGTTTTCTCTCCTTTTACCAGTATTTTTAACAGAGAGAACACTACAGATTATTCTTGAATTGTCGCACCCGTTTGGTTAGCTGTACCAGTGCGGTGTCTACTACATCGCGTGAACCGGTCTCTCCCCAATTTGCATACGGGTGCATGTATGTAACTTGCGGTATCATCCCTATGACCGCCTCTGTCATTCGTTCGGCCTCTTTCTCTGGTATCTGTGACAGCACCTCCTCAATCCGATCGAGCTGATCTGGCCCGATTAAAACAGACCAATCCTCTCTCCTCTCAGGAATGTACCATGTATACTGTTCATAAGCTGTCAATTCTGAAAAAAAGACAGGCACACAACCCGCCAAAATTGAGTCAAAAATCAACCGGCGTGTCATTGTGTCGCCAGGCGGCTGGAGGCAAAAACGGGCCCGTTTCATCGCTCCAAGTATCTCATCTGCCACATCCCATGTAACAATCCAATATTTGCAGAAGACAAGTATGCAGTTTTCAGTGCTGTTGCACTGGTTAATCGCAGCTGATTGATACTTCGCGGCCCCGTGTTCTTTTTGTCGGCCTCCACCAACAAAGGAGAAAAGGTGTGTTCTCTCTGAGCGGCGCATCTCATCCTGCCATGACTTGATTTCATCTTTGGACTTGGGGTGAAAATAGGATGGATAAGGGATGCCGAATTGGTTCTTGCCGTTATACGTGTTGCGTTCAATGATGAGTATGGAGATATTCGAAAGTTTTGGGAGGTGAAGAAAACTGTTCGAGCGCTCTCCTTTGCTTTCTTTTTGATCCGGGTTCCGTAAGAAGTCCCACGCCATAAGTCCAGATGCTAGAAAATGATCGTGGCCGCCGTGCCGTTGGAAGGTTGGTTTCCTTGATATATAATCAAGCAATTCGACCCCTAGTTCGTCATGCCAAGTCAAGTTAGTCTCATAAGAAAACACACGTGTGTAGAGAGAAGCGTAGAACGGGATGTAGAACATGAGTGCAGATGACGGCTTAAGTGTGCGGCACGGGTGGTTTACGGCACGAGCATAGAATAACATGTCGGCGGTGAATTGGTAAGTGTTGTACCAGCCCGATTGATTAAAAGGTCCCATGCCTTGGTTTCCAAAATAGTGGCACATGTTCTTATAGGGGTCCATGGTGCTGCAATTGTTGAGTAGCCCCACGTTGAACCGGATAGGTAAATTGTATATGTAAAAAGGTGCGATATCGGGGTCGCATTGTTCGAATTGGATTGGAGATTCATTCTGCGTATCTGAGTATGTGATAGCATCAAAATAGGGGAAGAACAAGTAGGATACAACGGAGAAGAAGGAGAGAAAGGCGAGAACTTTTACGTTCATATTTGAAACAACAAATTTTGATGATGCAAGGAGCAAAACATGCATGGCGCTTGCTTATAAAGAATGCTATACGATATTAATTTCATGCTTCATGTTAGAAAAACATGTTATCGTACGTAGACAGGACTGTGCACTGCACATGCTCTCTTTAAGACCTGATAGCTCGGATCAGATCAGTGAACAGAATTCAATGTTATATTATGAAGTCTCAAATAAAAAATAAAATGTAGAATTAACTGTTGCAAACACATTAGATAAGAAGGGCCAACGGCAAAAATATCTTCAATGTTTAGATTTTTGACATGCACAAGAATAAATTAATTTACCTAGAAAGTAGGCACAATTAGCTCTCTTTTTTGTTTATTATTGGAGTTCAGTTCTTTGTTAAAAGCAGAAACATAGAGGAGAATTAATTTGTTGAAATTTTATTGCGACTATGTGGCAACATCTAAATAGTACTCAGCTAGCATATCTAGTCAATATAATACATCTAAATCAATTTATGTAATTGAATGGAAAATTGGGTCCACTGGGATCCAATAAATGTGCAAATTAACATGCAAATGCATGTGGCATTGTGGCCGTGCATGTGATGTCGGCTGGGTACTAATAAGCAATAGCTACAGACTTAAGAATCTCAGATAGTCAACTAGTTCGTCCAATTGTTATGAAGTCAAATAGGCAACAATTTCTTGAAATCTTCAACTGCAGTGAAATCTTTAACACTGCAGTGACATGAAATCTTTAACACTGCAATATTGTAAAGTGCAGCATCCACTACTAGCCTGTTAAGAGGATCATGTCACCACCAGGGTTAAATTATTCTGATACCGTTGAAGATTTCATGTCACTGCAGTGTTAAGCCCTTGAAAAATCAATCATTCAATTTTGTTTTCATGTAAATCAATCATTTAAAAAATCAACGTCTAGAAATTATCCACTAGATTTTTACAAGCTCTTGATGACAACCAAAATAAAGTTAAAATATCACAATTTTTTACACGTGCATAGATAAAATGATATATATTATATCAAATGGTTTTATTTTGACTTTTAAATTTTAAATTTTAAGTTATTAAAGTTCTTAAAAATGAAGGCATGATGGAGACACAAAAAATGGAGGCATTTGAACCCTCCTCTATATATATATAGAGAGAGAGAGTCCGGCTAATGTCATAACGTTATAATTTCAGCCTAAGTTATAATGAGTCAGTTATTGCGATTTCAAGATCTAAACAGTCGATCCAAACTGCTCAACATGATCTCTATATTAAAATGGGCTTGGAGACCAAATTTTGTATTTTTTGGAATTTTTTAGATTTGTACAAAATCATTGTTTTTTATGATCCAGAATTATCTGAAAACAGTGATTTTTGTACCTATCTAAAAAAATAGTAAAAACATTTCCAAAAAAAAATAAAATTTGGTCTCCAAGCCCATTTTAATATGGAGATCATGTTGAGCAGTTCGGATCGACTGTTTAGACTTTGAAATCGTAAAAACTGACACATTATAACTTAGACTAAAATTATAACGTTATGACATTAGCCGGACTCAATATATATATATATAAAGGAGGGATCCAATTACACTCTTTTTTTTGACACATCTTGACACCGTTTTTTTTATAGGTCAATTTTGCGATTTCAACATCCAAATAGTCGATCCGAACCATTCAACATGATCACCATATTAAAATATGCTTGGAGATCAAATTTTACATTTTTTTGAATTTTTTTACTATTTATTAAGATGGTTACAAAATCGCTGTTTTTCAATGGTCTGAAAACAACGATTTTGTAACCATCTTAATAAATAGTAAAAAAATTCAAAAAAATGTAAAATTTGATCTCCAAGCACATTTAATATATCCATCATGTTGAACGGTTTGGATTGATTATTTGGACTTTGAAAATGGTAGGTGTCAAAGTGTCAAAAAAAAAATGTAATTTGATCCCTCCTTTATATATATAAAGAGTAATTTGCTAAAAGTTCTTCTCAGCCGCTGTGGGAAAACCTCTCAGAGTTGTACAGCACCAGTTGTGCATTTTTTGGTAGATAGTAGTTCAGACATATCTCTTCAAGTATGTCTTCATCTGGAATCCAATTTCTCGCTTCCTCCCTAGGCTGTGCTCCAATAATTGTATTAGAGAGGGAGGGGAGGGGAGGGGAGGGGAGGGGAGGGGAAAGGGCCTACACCCCAAATCGGGGGTGATGATTTTGGGTTCCGCAGGGTGAATTATCCACCTGCTCTGTCTTCCCTTCCTTTCAAAATTGAATTGTGGAGCAGGTGAAAGTTAAAAATCTCCTCACCCTCCCCTCCGCTAACCCTGTATGGAGCACAGCCCTAGTGGCACTCTTAGGGCCCGTTTGGATTTTTCACTGTTCACGTGAGAAAAATCAGTTCAAATTTGTCCATTCCTGTGCTCATTCCCTTGGGCCGAACAGGCCCTTAAGTGGCGAAGCTAGGATTTGAGTTAGGGGTAGGCAAAAACCATATTTGGGTTCGAATAAATTAACGGTTCGGGTTCGGGTTCGGATTCAAGACACAATTCAAAAAAATAACAAGCATTTCAAATATTGTAAAAATAGAAATGGTACCATTGGCACTGTGCCGTCAAAATTTTTCATTATCTATTAACAAATTTAAAGAAAAAATTAGAATTACCTTACTAATTGGTCCTCATTTAAACAATCCAAGCTATTCAAGCAATTTAAATAATTAAAATTGATTAGTCCTCATTTAAACAATTCAAGTTATTCAAACAATTTTATGTAATTCAAACAATTGAAGCAATTCTATGTAATTTACCGAATCAATCTATTCAATCTATTAAAGCAATTCTCTCTTTTAATCAATCTATCTATCTTCATCACTGCTTTTAATTAATCTATCAAAGTTCAAACCTATTCAATCAATTTACCAAGTTCAAACCTATTCAATCAAACTATCAAAGTTCAAACCTTTTCAATCAAAGATTCAAAGTGGCGAACTGAACTGGTATAGGCGGCAGCAGCTGGTACAGGCGGGCACAATGGCGAACTGTGGCGGAGTCGCGAAGATGACGGTCCCTACACCCTACTCGGTACTCCCCTTTCTTCTTCGCGCAGGCGCTGCGCGGCCAGTGGCGACGATCTTTTTTTTTTCTCTTTTCTCGCGACTGGCTCGGCCGTCATTTTTATTAATAGCCAAAGTTAATTAGAAATTAATAAATATGTCCAAATTCGCTTGGTATTATTAAAAATGTCCATGCCAGCCAAAAAATGGCCGGTTTCCTATTTAAATACGGTACCGGCCAAAAAATGGCCGGTACTAATTTTTTTAAAATATTTGTTAGATTACTTTTTTTATATATATAATTAGCATATTTATACTAAAATACGCTAAATTACCTGAAATTATGTTAAATTACACTGAATTACACTAAATTAAGCTAAATTACAATAATTATGTTAAATTATGCTAAAATACGGTAAATTGCACTAAATTACATATGAATAGGGCCATAAAACGACGATGAAACTACAAACGGCCATAAAACGACGCTCGAGTGTCCCATTTCAGCAAATGACCACTTTTCGGAAAGCTTGCGAAAATACGCATTCGTCAGTGCCAGTGATGCGCAATGCCGAATTTTGAAATTCAGAATTACTAAAAAAACAAAGGGAAGAGCCTCGAAACTTCAGTTGAAGTTTCTGATTAATATTTTCATTTCTATTGTTCAATCTATGTAGCTCAGTAAATTAGTTATATAATAAACTTGCAAAATACCAATTTTTATTATTTTTGGAATTTTTTTCCTATTTTTTATGATTTATGAAAGATGGCACAAAATCGGCCCTATTCATATGTAATTTGGTGTAATTTACCGTATTTTAGCATAATTTAACATAATTATTGTATTTTAGCGTAATTTTGTGTAATTCAGCGTAATTTAACATAATTTCAAGTAATTTAGCGTATTTTAGTATAAATATGCTAATTATATATCAAAAAAAATTAATCTAACAAATATTTAAAAAAAAATCGATTTTGTAGCATTAGATTTCAGCATTTTGATATTTGTCTCTAAAAAAAACAATTTAGTACCGGCCATTTTCTGACCGGTACCATATTTAAATAGAAAACCGGTCATTTTCTAGCCGGTAAGGATATTTTTAATAAAACCAAGCGAATCTAGAATTTTTTTTAAAAACCATAATTAGAAAAACCAAAATTAGGGAACCAACATGATTAGCCGGGTTTTTACAAAAACCATAAGAACCGAATTGGCATTTCGGGTCCGACTTTTTTTTTCCCTGGACCCGAAATGGCAATTCGGGTTCCCCCTTTTTTTTCAGTTTTTCCGCAACGCAGAAACGGTGCAGCTTTTGGTGTAATGCCTTGAACCCGAATTGGTATTTCGGGTCCAAGTACTTTTTTTTTTTAGACAAATAACTAAAATGATGAAATATAATACTAAAAAATCGAATTTTTTTTCTCCTTTGTCAAATTACTTTTTTATAGCATATTTATACTAAAATACTATAAATTACTTAAAATTATATTAATTTATGCTGAATTACTTGAAATTACAATAATTACGTAGAATTATGCTAAAATACTGTAAATTACGCTAAATTACATACGAATAGGGCCTATTTTGTGCCATCCTTCATAAATCATAAAAAATAGTAAAAAAATTTCAAAAATAATAAAAATTGGTATTCTACAAGTTCATTATATAAGTAATTTACTGAGCTACGTAGATTGAATAATAAAAATGAAAATCTTAATCGAAAACTTCAACTGAAGTTTTGAGGCCCTGCTCTTTGTTTTTTGGTGATTCTGAATTTGGAAAACTAGCAAAGCCAATACAGACGCATGCGTATTTTCACAAGCTTTCCGAAAAGTGGTCATTTGCTGAAATCGGACACTCGAGCGTCATTTTATGGCCGTTTGAAGTTTCGTCGTCGTTTTTCGCCTTCTCAGTAAAGATATCATCCCTATTTATACGTAATTTAGCGTAATTTACCGTATTTTAGCATAATTCTACATAATTATTGTAATTTCAAGTAATTTAATATAATTCAACATAAATTAACATAATTTGAAGTAATTTAGCGTATTTTAGTATAAATATGCTATAAAAAAGTAATTTGACAAAGGAGAAAAAAAATTCGATTTTTTAGTATTATATTTTATCATTTTAGTTATTTGTCTAAAAAAAAAAAAAAAAAAGAGTAATTGGACCCGAAATTCCAATTCGGGTTCAAGGCATTACACCAAAAGCTGCACTGTTTCTGCGCTGCGGAAAAACTGAAAAAAAAAAGAGGGAACCCGAATTGCCATTTCGGGTCCAGGGAAAAAAAAAGTCGGACCCGAAATGCCAATTCAGTTCTTATGATTTTTGTAAAAATCCCGCTAATCATGTTGGTTCTCTAATTTTGGTTTTTCTAATTATGGTTTTTAAAAAAAATTCGCGAATCTAGACATAGTTATTAATTTCTAATTAACTTTGGATATTAATAAAAATGACGGCTGGCTCGGGCAGACGTAACTTTGTTTTTTTTTTTATTCATCTCGCGTCGCGTAGAATCAGTCACCAATTCTCTCTGCTAGCGGCTGAGGCCTTGGGCTTTATGGGCTTTGCGTAGAATCACAAATCACATATTTTTCTTTTATTCATCTGGGTTATGGGCTTTGGGCTTTGGTTGGGGTAAGCAAGTCTATAAAACAGGAGTAGGCAATCCAATAAATAAGTCCGGTCCATAAAATTTTTTTTTTTTCAAGAGTAAGCAAGTTCCTACCACTTTGTCAACGTAGCTAGTGTTTTGCAAACGGGCACGGGCGGGCGGGCATGGGCAAAACCCGGGGTGAGTCACGGGCGACACGGAACGGGTTAACACGGGTTTTTTTTTTCAACAACCCTACCCGGCCCCTTTCAACCCCCCGGGCAACACGGGTCATGGGCAACACGGGTCACTGGTAGGCGGGTTTAGGGTCCGGGTAGCACGGGTCTGGAACGATCCGGATGGATTTTTTTTTTTTTTTTTGGGCTGCTATTTTTTCTTTGCTGTTTTTGTTTTCTTTTTCTGTTTTTGTTTTTGTTTTCTTTTTAAACCAACAAAATTCAAATCAAAATTCATTTGACATAATTGCATATTTGAACTCAATAATTTTTGTGATACTAAAATCAAAATCAAAATTACGAATTATTTTAAAACAATATTGCTTAAATCAATTACTTGAAAATATCTTAAATCAATTACTTTAAATTTTGAACAATTAAATATAAATTAAAATTTTCTTAAATCAATTACTTTAAAATATTTTAAATCAATTACTTTAAAAAATATATATAAATCAAAAATTTCTTAAATCAGTTACTTTAAAAATAATTATGAATTATTTTAAAACAATAGATTCAAAATAAATCTAACATAGTTTTTTAACCAATTAAAAATAAATCTGAATTTGAAAAATTAAATCTAAACCTATTCAAAAATAAATCTAATTACTTAACATATTCAAAAAATAAATCTAACATACTTATTTAACCTATTAAAAACCGATATTTTTAATATAAGTTAATTAGAGATGAATAAATCTGCCCACGGTTCGCAACTTTTATTAAAAATGTCCAAACCGGCCATTAAATGGCCGATCCCCATTTAATTTTTTTTTTTTTAGACAAATAGATAAAATGCTGAAATTTAACACCAAAAAATCGAATTGTTTTTTAAAATATTTGCTATATTACATTTTTTATATATAATTAGCATATTTATACTAAAATACGCTAAATTACTTGAAATTATGTTAATTTATGCTGAATTACACTAAATTATGCTAAATTACAATTATTATGTAGAATTATGCTAGAATACACTAAATTACGCAAAATTACATATGAACAGGGATGATATCTTCACTGAGAAGGCGAAACTTCAAACGGCCACAAAACGGCGCTCGAGTGTCCGATTTCAGCAAATGACCACTTTTCGAAAAGCTTGTGAAAATGCGCATGTGTCCAAACTTGCTTCGCCAAATTACCAAATTCAGAATCGCAAAAAAAAAGAGAAGGGCCTCAAAACTTTAGTTGAAGTTTCCGATTAAGATTTTCATTTCTATTGTCCAATCTGCGTAGCTCAGTAAATTAGTTATATAATGAACTTGTAGAATACCAATTTTTATTATTTTTTCAATTTTTTTACTATTATTTATGATTTATGAAAGATGGCACAAAATATGCCCTATTCATACGTAATTTAGCGTAATTTACCATATTTTAGCATAATTCTACATAATTATTGTAATTTTAAGTAATTTAGTGTAAATCACTATAAATTAACATAATTTGAAGTAATTTAGCGTATTTTAGCACAAAATCGGCCCTATTCTAACATACTTATTTAACCTATTAAAAATAAATCCGAATTTCAAAAATTAAATCTAACCTATTCAACAATAAATCTAATTACTTAAATTTTAAATTACTCTAGAAAAAAAAATATATAGTTACTCTACAAAAAAAAAAAAATCTAACATTCAATTTTAATACTAATATTCTATACAAAATCTAACAAAAACTAATTTAAGTTAAACTAATTGAAACAAAATATAAATTTAACATTCTATATTTCAATTTAACAAAATTTAATCTAACATGAAATAAATGTAACCTTTAAATCTCGCGTGAAAAATTTTGCAGGAGGTGACGAACTTCGTAATTTCGTTTGCGTATTCGTAGAATGAATTAAATTTACAACTATATTTTTTTTTAACAACAAAATTAAAATTGAGAATAATGAAAATATTGAGATTGAGATTGAGAGAATGAGAGATGAAAATATTGAGATTGGATGTGAAAATTTGTGAGGGATGGGGGTGTATTTAAAGAGTTTTGTTTGGAGGAGTATAATTTGAAATTTTAAAACAAAACTTAAAAAAAAATAATAATAAAAACTGAAAAGGAGAGTGAGTTCGGATAGGGGTCCGGGGGGCGGGTAGCCCGGGTAGGCTCGGGTAGGGGGGTAGGGTAGGTTTGGGGGGGGGAAATTTGAATTTTAAAAAAAAAAAATAGGTACACAGGTTCGGGTACGGGTAGACGGGCACGGGTCTACGGGTAGACGAGCACAGGTTTGCGGGTACGGGTAATCCGGGTCCACGGGTCGGTACGAGCGGGTACAGGTTTGAAACGGTACGGGTATCACGGGTAAATTAAAAAAAAAACCGTATCCGGCTCTTCTCAACCCGTACCTGTTTAACCCGTGAACGGGCACAGGCAGGGCGGGCACAGGTCCCGGGCGGGGCGGGCCGGGTCTGACCCGGGCAGGTATTTGCAAAACACTAAACGTTGCTTCGCCTCTGGCACTCTTGGCTCTCCTACTCCCTGAAAATCAAAGAAATTGTTAGTAGAATAATATTTCTCACTTGTGAAAATGATTTTGACTCTTTTCCATTCAAAACCAAACTTGTTTCTTTTGTATTTCTATTGTAAATTTATCTAAGAAATGTATCCGTTAATTTTTATTTTTTATTTTTAAGGACTAATTTGATCTTTATAAAAGTTTAGGGACCAAATTTCTTATTTCTTAAAAGACTATTTTTAAAAATGAAACGTCTTTTAAAGTTCAGAGAAAACCCGAATTCTTCCTTTTTTTAATTTTTTTTGCTCTCGTTAAGGAACAGTATAAAATGTTAGACAAAAGATCTTTTAAAAAAAGGGCCCAGCATGCTGTATTCAGTTATTTATATATATATATATATATATAGAGTAGAGTAGAACTAGGGTGCTCCTAAGCTCACCAAGCCCTTCGTGAGTGCGACTCTAAAACCTATCGAATTGACTTCAAACGACATTTCCAAACCGTTAGATGTTCAATCTATATTAAAATGTGCTTGGAGACCAAATTTTACATTTTTTGGAATTTTTTTACTATTTATTAAGATGGTTTGAAAATCGCTGTTTTCCAATGGTGCAGAATTTTAATAAAAACAGCGATTTTCAAACCATCTTAATAAATAGTAAAAAAATTTCAAAAAATGTAAAATTTGGTCTCCAAGTACATTTTAATATAGATTGAAAATCTAACGGTTTGGAAATGTCGTTTGAAGTCAATTCGATAGGTTTTAGAGTCGCGCTCACGAAGGACTTGGTGAGCTTAGGAGCACCCTAGTTCTACTCTATATATATATATATATATACACTTAATGCAATAAATCATGTCATTTTACAAGCACGCCCTAGAGATATTCACTAATTTTTTTTTATCTTTTCCTTACATGCCTAAATATAAAACATTACAGATTAATTTGTCAGAGGAGCGCCAGTGCTGTCCTTGATACGTCGCACCCGTTTTGTAAGCTCAACAAGCGCCGTGTCAACTGCATCCGGGAATCCGATATCTGCCCGAGTTGCATTAGGATACGTGTATGTAACTCGCGGTATCATTCCTATGACCACCTCTCTCATTCGCTCGATCTCTTTCTCTGGTATCTGTGACAGCACCTCCTCAATCCGATCGAGCTGATCTGGCCCGATCATAACTGACCAATCCTCTCTCCTCTCGGGAATGTACCATGTATACTGTTCATAAGCAGTCAAGTCTGAGAAAAAGACAGGCACACAACCAACCAAAATCGAGTCAAAAATTGACCGGCGTGTCATTGTATCCCCAGGCGGTTGGAGGCAGAAACGGGCCCGCTTCAATGCACCAAGTATCTCATCTGCGGCATCCCATACAGATCCCCAATATTTGCACAAGATGAGAATGCAGCTTTCAGTCCTATTGCACTGGTTAATAACTGCCGACCGATACTTCTCTGAATTATGTCCTTTATGGCGGGCTCCGCCAACAAAGGAGAACAGGTGCGTTCTCTCCGAACGGCGCACTTCATCCTGCCACGAGGTGATTTCATCTTTGGACTTTGGGTGGAAATAAGAGGGGTAAGGAATGCCGAATTGATTGTCGCCGTGGTACGTGTTACGTTCATTAATTAGGATGGAGAGATTGGAAAGTTGTGGGAGGTTAAGAAGGTTGTTCGAGCGAGTGGAGTGCGCATCTTGTTCGGGTCCCCGTAAAAAGTCCCAAGCCATAAGCCCGCTTACTAGAAAATGATCGTGACCGCCATGCCGTTGGAAGGTCGGTAACTTCAAGAGGTAATCAACCAAGTTCACCGCCATTGTATCGCGTCGAGTCAGATTATACTCGTAAAATACCGATTGTGCATATAGTGAAGCATAAAAGGGGATGTAGAACATGAGTGCAGAGGATACATCATGTGTGCGGCAGGGATGGTTGATGGCTCGGGCATGGAATAACATGTCGGCATTGAACTGGTACGTGTTGTACCAGCTAGACTTGTTAAACGATTGGCCCATACCATGGTTGTCAATGTAAGTGCACATGTTCATCCATGGATCTAGGTTGCTGCAGTTACTAAGTAGTGCCTCGTTGAACCGGTCAGCTAGGTCGTAGATGTAAAATGGTGCAATGTCGGGGTCACATTGTTCCGATAATTGGGTCACCGGTGATTTGTGGGTTTCGAAGTACGCCAAAAAATGGAGGTTGGAGGTGTAATAGGAGTAGATCAAGTAGGTTGCCCCGAAGAAGAAGAAGAAAAATGTGAGAGCTTTTACAATCATGGCTAAGGTTAATTTGGTTGTGACATAAGGAGCAAGGATATGGCACTCGCTTATAAAGCAAATGTACACAAATTTGGAAGAATGGTAACTCTCAACAGGTATTACTTACCTAAAAAGAAAACACCAAAATTCTCTCTTTTAAATAAGAAAGAAAAGGACTAAGGATCTGGCAGACAGGCTCATCATGCTTTACACGACGAATAGTGCGTTTGATTAGCTAGTCTTGAGTGCATTCGTTTGATTATTTAGTCGTGCATGATAGTCATGATTATTTGCTAGAAACTACTTCATATACCACCGACAAGTGTTAAAAAAATTTGTAAAATGGTGAGTCTCAAAAGCTAACCAAATTGGAGAAAAAAAGAAACAATTTCAGTCTTCATATTTTGTTTAATTTATTTTAACTAACCTAATAAGAAAACACCAAAATTATCTTTCAAATAAGAAAAAAAAGAATTAAAAATATGATGGCAGACACATGACGAGCATGTTTCATTTGATTATTTAGTCCTGGTAATTAGGGGAGTCCGGATGCTCTGCATTACCTCATCATTTGAGTTTGAATGGGAACCGCCCGATTAGAATTCGGACCAATCCAAATCCCTTTAAAAATTGTGTCAATATATGATGACCGGACCGGATTCAAACTTACCATTCGATGTACCTTAGGTATGAATTCGTAGTCAGGGGGCAGACCGTGGAGAGACCTATGCTTAGCAATTATAAAATTCTGAAATTTGGAGATGATATTTAATACTTGTTGGGAATCTAAAGTTGCAGCGTCGTGCTGAGCAGTCGATTTTTTTTTTATCTATACTATTTTAAATAAAATTGAATTTATAATATCGAATTAGAAAAATATAGAAACAGGAATTCAGACACAACATGCCGTGATTTTTATTTTTACCCAAAAACAAAATTATTTTAATATAAATAACCTAGTTTCTGGAAAAAATTTATTTCTGCCCAAACCGTACAGAATATTTACGGTTTGAATTCTTAATTCACACCGTAAATATTCTGTACGGTTTGAATTTTTTTTTTTTTAGAGAAAAATAGCTAAAATGCTGAAATGAAATATAACACAAAAAAATCGAATTGTTTTTTAAAATATTTGTTAGAAAATACGCTACGAATAGGGCCAATTTTGTGCTAAAATACGGTAAATTACAATAATTATGCTAAAATACGGTAAATTTACTAAAATGCTGAAAATTACAATAATTATGTAGAATTATGCTAAAATACGGTAAATTACGCTAAATTACGTATGAATTGGGATGATATTTTCACTGAAAAGTCGAAAAACGACGACGAAACTTTAAACGGCCATAAAACGGCGCTCGAGTGTCCGATTTCAGCAAATGACCACTTTTCGGAAAGCTTGTGAAAATGCGCATGCGTCCGAACTAGCTTCATTAAATGTCCAAATTCAGAATCGCCAAAAAACAAAGGGAAAAGCCTCAAAACTTCAGTTGAAGTTTCCGATTAAGATTTTCATTTCTATTCTCCAATCGACGTAGCTCAGTAAATTAGTTATCTAATGAACTTGTAGAATACCAATTTTTATTATTTTTTGGAATTTTTTTACTATTTTTTATGATTTATGAAAGATGCCACAAAATCGGCCCTATTCATACGTAATTTAGCGTAATTTACCGTATTTTAGCATAATTCTACATAATTATTGTAATTTCAGCATTTTAGTAAATTTACCGTATTTTAGCATAATTATTGTAATTTACCGTATTTTAGCACAAAATCGGCCCTATTCGTAGCGTATTTTCTAACAAATATTTTAAAAAACAATTCGATTTTTTTGTGTTATATTTCATTTCAGCAGTTTAGCTATTTTTATCTAAAAAAAAAAAAAAAAAAAAATTCAAACCGTACAAAATATTTACGGTTTGGAAAGAAATAAAATTTTTTCAGAAACTTGATTATTTATATTAAAATAATTTTGTTTTTGGGTAAAAATAAAAATCACGGCACAACATGTATTTGCGTTTTTCTCCGAAACAATGTATGACTTGGGATATTCTTGTTACAGAGAGAAGCGCAACTTCACTACTTCAGTTCAGTATGTGTTTCTCTCAGGTAAAATGTAACTCCCAAGTTGTGTTTATTTGCCTAGCAATTGTTTTATAATTACCTGTGTATGCTAAATCAAAATAGAAATAAAAATATAAAGTTAAATGAAGTAATATGGTAAACATCGCAATTGAAATACGGGTAGAAATATATTATTTTTTTAGATTGCATAATAATTTTTTGAGAGAATAAATTGCATAATAATTTGGCTACTATTAATTTATTTTAACCAACATAAATGAATTTGCACACAGGCGCCTTCTGGGGTGGATGGCAACCACTCAGATCAAACATCTAGAAGAGGCCAAGACAATGAAGATGATATCTAATTCACTATTTTAACTATTCTAATCCAACCAAACATTGAATAGGCTATTCCGAATAACCTAACCTCAAAAATAGTCTATTTTCAATCCAACCAAACATACCCTTTATATATGTGTATATGTGTATATGTGTATATGTGATGATTTAAGAACAACTGTAAACACTGGTACTTGTTTTGGGTTTCCATTTTAGATACTTTGCAGGTATTAACAAATTTCAATTTGAAATCGGTAGTATATCCACCACTTTAAAAAAAAAAAAATTGCAGGCAGAAGAATTCAACAAAAAATGGAAATGAAATTCTGAATTTTAAACATGCATAGCTTTTGAGGAAAATTTTGATTCTTATTCACTACTACAACAAAAACACATTTACTATCACTTCTTTATCAACTGGTGTCCTTCCGCAATGATGGTATATGTAACCAAGAGCAACACTGTAATTAATTCGAACCTTTTACCGACTGGTCGGTCTAACCAACCGATAGTGTTGATGGCCCCCCTCCTTTGCCATCGAGTATATTTTAAGTAAGTTAGCATTGAGTGACTCTTTGATATCGGTTTGTCTCAACGGACGATGGCATTGAGGGGGTGACTTTTACCATCTATTTGTTACATGAGCAGTTTGTGTTAGTAAAAACAATAACAACTCGTTACCATATTGAACTGATGGCATATATTCCTAGAGGCAACGCTGTAAATAATTGGAACCTCAGTTTTAGTAAACACTATCTGCCCCATATATTGGACCGATGGTGGTGATGTTATATATATATATATATATATATAGAGATAGACTAATGTGCTTTCAGTAGTACTTCGGCCGAAGTGCTACCGATTCAAAATCGGATTTTCAAAGTCCAAATGGCCGATCCGAACCGTTCAAGTTGTTCTCCATATTGAAATCTGCTTGGAGACCAAATTTTACATTTTTTGGAATTTTTTTACTATTTATTAAGCCACTTTGAAAATTGCTGATCCGGTGGTCCAGAATTTGAAAGCACTGTTTTTACTGTTCACCCAGATCAGCAATTTTCAAAGTGGCTTAATAAATAGTAAAAAAATTCCAAAAAATGTAAAATTTGGTCTCCAAGCAGATTTCAATATGGAGAACAACTTGAACGGTTCGGATCGGCCATTTGGACTTTGAAAATTCGATTTTGAATCGGTAGCACTTCGGTCGAAGTGCTACCGAAAACACATTAGTCTATCTCTATATATATATATATATATATATATATGAGGAGGGATCCAATTACATCATTTTTTTGACACATCTTGACACTGTTTTTTTATAGGTCAATTTTGTGATTTCAAAATCCAAACAGTCGATCCGAACCATTTAACATGATCACCATATTAAAATGTTCTTGGAGATCAAATTTTACATTTTTTTTGAATTTTTTTTACTATTTATTAAAATGGTTACAAAATTGCTGTTTTTCAATAGTCTCAAAACAAAGATTTTATAACCATCTTAATAAATAGTAAAAAAATTCAAAAAAATGTAAAATTTGATCTGCAAGCACATTTTAATATATTCATCATGTTGAACGGTTTGGATCGACTATTTGGACTTTGAAAATGGTAGGTGTCAAAATGTGAGAAAAAAAAGGGTGTAATCCGATCCCTCCTATATATATATATATATATATATATATATTGTAAGTGGCTAATATCAAAACGTTTGCACCAAGGCCCTCGTGCAACCAAGTCGTTTTTGGATTTTCAAAGTCCAAACGGTCAATCTGAACGTTAGATGTGATCTCTATATTAAAATCTGCTTGGAGACCAAATTTTACATTTTTTGAAATTTTTTTACTATTTATTAAGCCACTTTGAAAATTGCTGATCACATGGTCCAGAATTTAGTTGCACTGTTTTTACTGTTCATCCGGATCAGCAATTTTCAAAGTGGCTTAATAAATAGTAAAAAAATTCCAAAAAATGTAAAATTTGTTCTCCAAGCATATTTTAATATAGATTAAATATCTAACAGTTTGGATCGACCGTTTGGACTTTGAAAATCTAAAAACGACTTGGTTGCACAAGGTCCTTGTGCAAACATTTTGATATTAACCACTCTATATATATATATAGAGTATGGCTAATTTGCTTCCGGAAGCATTTCGGCCGAGGTGCTTACGGGGGCATATCTTGCAATTTGATGTTCAAACAACAAGTTCAAACCGTTAGATGTTCAATCTATATTAAAATCTACTTGGAGACCAAATTTTACATTTTTTGGAATTTTTTTACTATTTTTTAAGCTGGTTTGAAAACCGCTGTTTTCAATGCTTCAGAAATTTAATAAAAACAGCAGTTTTCAAACCAGCTTAAAAAATAGTAAAAAAATTCTAAAAAATGTAAAATTTGGTCTCCAAATAGATTTTAATATAGATTGAACATCTAACGGTTTGAATTTGTTGTTTGAACATCAAATTGCAAGATATGCTCCCGTAAGCACCTCGCCGAAATGCTGCCGGCAGCAACTTAGCCGCTCCCTATATATATATATATATATATATAGTGATGCTACGATGTTTTGGGAAGTAAAGAGAGTGTTTTACTTCCCGCTCATATCTCTATTTTTAAAGTTCAAATAGTCAATCCGAACTTCTCAACACAATCTTCATATTGAAATGTGCTTGGATACCAAATTTTACCTTTTTTGGAAATTTTCTACTATTTTTTTGAATTTTTGAAAATCAGTGTTTTTCTGAATTTTTTATTATTTTTTATTTAATGAAAAGTTGTGATTTTCAAAAATTCTAAAAAAATAGTAGAAAATTTCCAAAAAATATAAAATTTGGTCTCTAAGCATATATCAATATGAAGATCATGTTGAGATGTTCGGATCGACGATTTGAACTTTGAAAATGGAGATAGAAGCGGGAAGTAAAACACCCTCTTTACTTCCCAAAGCATATATATATATATATAGGGTCCGGCTAATTTGCTGCCGGCAGCATTTTAGCCGGAGGTGCTGCCACCCCTTTTACTGTTTTGTGATGTCCAAACAACAAATTCAAACCGTTAGATGTTTAATCTATATTATAATCTACTTGGAGACCAAATTTTACATTTTTTGGAATTTTTTTACTATATATTAAGCTGGTTTGAAAACTGCTGTTTTCTGTAAATTTCTGCAGCGTTAAAAACAGCGGTTTTCAAACCAGCTTAATATATAGTAAAAAAATTCCAAAAAATGTAAAATTTGGTCTCCAAGTAGATTATAATATAGATTAAACATCTAACGGTTTGAATTTGTTGTTTGGACATCACAAAACAGTAAAAGGGGTGGCAGCACCTCCGGCTAAAATGCTGCCGGCAGTAAATTAGCCGGACCCTATATATATATATATATATATATATATATATATATGTAGAGGAGGGATCAAATTACAACAATTTTGAGTTACAACAATGTTACAACAATCCATTTTTGCGATTTCAAAGTCCAAATCATCGATCCAAACCGTTGAACATGATCTCCATAATAAAATGTGCTTCCAGGTCAAATTTTACATTTTTTTTGAATTTTTTACTATTTTTTTAGATCGGTAGAAAAACTAGTCAAATTCAGACCATTGAATTTTGTACCCATCTTAATAGTAAAAAAAATTCAAAAAAATGTAAAATTTGATCTGGAAGCACATTTTATTATGGCGACATGTTGAACGGTTTGGATCGACGATTTGGACTTTGAAATCGCAAAAAATAGTTGTTGTAACTCAAAACTGTTGTAACTTGATCCCTCCTCATATATATATTTTAGTAAACCCTAGGTCGATTATCCCCAACCCTTTGATATCCCCAAACACTAGCTCATTGCGACAATCAACTTAATTCCCAAAATCGACGGACTAAGAAGCTAGCACTTTCCTCTCCCGGCGTCATTTGTATGCTAGATCACTCTTCTCTCCTTAATATTATGTTTATTTTAATCGTTATTTTGAATGGTTCTTAAATTAGAGAATCTCAGCGCCGTTGATATGTGCGAATCTCACAGCATATCAGAGTAGGGCTGTAAATGAGCCGAGTTTGAGCGAGTTACTCCCAATTCGAACTCAGCTCATTAAATAAACGAGCGAGTCAACTCGAGTTGGGATGGTAATCACGAGCTGTAGAGCCAACTCGAACTCAGCTCATTATCAACTCAAGTTGGCTCACAACTCGTTTATAACTCATTTAACCAGCTCGTGGGACAGGAGTAGGACTTAGGTTTGGGACTTCGGGTAATCGGGTCTGAGGGATTTGGGTTTTGTTACAGGGTCTGGATTTCTGGGATTTATTGTGATCAATACTGTGTAACTTGAGTTATAAATGAGCGAGTTGGAGTGAGCTCAAACTCAGCTCATTTATTAAACGAGTCAGCCAACTCGAGTTGGAGCGAACTCGAGCTATAAATGAGCGAGTTAAAGCGAGCTGTAAACGAGCGAGTTACGAGTTCGAGCAATTTTGCCCAGCCCTATATCAGAGTGACATGATAGTAATGCACAGATTGCTCTGTGCAATGCATTGCATATAAGCCTTCCCCTATAAATACATAATAGAAATTCCATTTTTTTCTGATGAGGTGTCTATACATGATTTCGGAGTTCTTTTTTTTGTATCTATATGTGTCTACTCGTACAAAATGCTGGATTAAAATTTTTCATTCGCATATTTCGATAAAAAAAAAACTTTTTCATGCACAAATCTCAACAAATTTGAATAATTGGAATCGGAAAAGCAGAACCCTGCATCTAAGAAAAGCAGCAGAGTCCATTCCCAAAATGCCATAGTGGAGCATTTTATGTATGGTGGAACGGCAAGAGACATAAAATGGTGGAGATGGAATACTTGTGTTCAGGACCCAATCAGAAAATTGAGATAGCGACTGCATAAATATGTGTTATGTAATTTTATTTTATGAGAAACTAGTGACTAATAGTAAAATTTGTTTAAGAACAAAATTGTAAATTTTCAATTTATAGGGGGGTTTTAGCACTCCTCTATCTACTTCCGTTCTTGTGCTGATGGAATGATTTTCAAGAAAGTGATATTTCTTTTTTATAAAAATTCTCTGTTGTATACGGCAAATGCTTCTGTGCATACTTTTTAAGGTGAACCGTTCATTTTATCAGATCGGACGGTCCATGGTATTTAATAAATCACCGAACCTGCCATTAAAATTAACGGAAGTTTTCTGCCGAAGGCAAAATCGTCTTATTTGGAATGGACCGTCTACTTTCTTCTTTCGTTTTATCCTCCACCTTGATCGTCGAATCGCCGTCGTCAAGCGTCCTGCATCTTTGCTCCTCTCGTCCTTCCCACCTCCGCCTCCTTCACCATCGTCAAGCATCGCGGCTGCTTCGCAACCGGGAACTCCCTCCACAGCTCCACCACCGCCTCCACTGATCCTCTCGCCTTCTCAGTTGTTGCAGTTAAGTATATTTAATGCTCCAATTTTGGATTAAAAAACCTCAGTTCCAATTTGGATTCCTTCCCTGGATACCTCGTAGTTGCACTAATCTGTTGAACCTGACATTGTAAGAATTTGTTTATAGTTCTAATTTTCTTTAATAAGTTCACTAATAACAATAATCAATTACAAATTTTACCTACAGGAATCAGACGGTCATCTAGTAGGATTATCGGGTACTAAACATAGACACTGTACTCCTTGAAAGGTCCCACTGACAATCGCTGAGGCTCTGACTCATGGACCAGTGGTGGGTTTCCGGGATCTGCGGCGCCGTGCCATGCGAGATGGCACAAAAATAGCCATTGATGAGAAGGAAAAGGGAGAAGGAAAGAGGAGAGATAAACAAATGGTAGTTCTTTTGCACGGTAAGAGCTCGAAACCTAACCCTAATCCTAATTTCACGGTAAGAGCTCGATTTTTCTTCGAATTTCATAAATTTTGTCAATTTTTCTCTGATTCAATCGGTTCTTTTGCAGTTCTCGTCTGTGAAAGAGAAATTAGTTCTATAAAAGGAAGGCAGAACAGAGAAGGCAACGCGTGGCTTCTGATAAGCGCAAGAGCTAAGCATAGATTTGAATACCCCCTTCCTGGTACTGAATTTTCGTCCTTTTAATTTGTTAGGTTTCAGCCATCCATGGCTAGACCTGATCTGGGGATTGACTTGAACCATTAGCATTGAATATTGATAATAGTTAGATCAATGTTGTTAGTTAGATCAATTTACGAAATATTCCGGTTTAATTGGTTTGTCCTTTACTGTTGTATTTTGTTTCAGTCAAGATCACTGTTGATACTCTTGTTGCTTGATACAGTAGTGTACATCTGATGTATATTAATATTTGATTGAAATTGGGACCCAAAACTGGAGTTCATTGAGTCTTGAAATCCAAATTAGGGTTAAATGTTAAAATTGGGGATTTTATGTCAGAGTCAATCAAAGGATCAAATATGGGGATTTTATGTTTCAGTCAAGACCTTAATTTTTTTTTCCTTTTTCATTAGAGATTAATGAAAGGACCCGGAAGAGGAAAAAACAAAGATACAAGAGGAGGCTAGAAAGGCATCAGCTAAGGTATTCAACTGAACTAATCTATTAAGGTTCAGTTTAAACTTTTATTAAGTGTTGTGCACTGATCAAAAGGAAAAATGGAAATTGCAAATTATAAAGGAATAAGGACTGAATAGTATAAGGATCAAATCATAACAGTAAAAGAGGTAATGACTGAAATGGCTAGTTATGATAAGAGGTAATGACCTTGGGAAACCAGTAGAGCTGGTAATTTCTTAAATGTGCAAGTGTATAGCTTGGTAATTTCTCATTTAGAATATGTATATAAAAATGCTCTTTGTCCCATCAGTGCTATGACCTAAGAATGAACACATGTGATTGCTGGTACACATGGATAGTCTTCGACTGGTCTTCTTGGTCAGGTACCTACCCTTGTGGTTGCTTATAATGTATTTTTATTCCATTGCCCTTGTGTGTTTGGTAATTCTATGGTATTGATTTTCTTCTGTACACTGACTAGTATTTGTATCTTTGAAGGCTTGTGTGTTTTTCATGATGGGTGAGAAAAAATAGAATATCTTGGACTGCTCAGGAGTTTTATAAGAATGCTCTGGAGAACTACAAGGTATAGTGATCTTTCAAAATAAAAGAGAATTGTTTCTTTTTAGTACTATATACTCTATTTTAATTGGTGTAATTGTTTGTAATTGATGTATTTCAATAAGACCTGGTTCATGCCATTAAAAAGGCCTGAACAGGCGCAAATGGGCCCTAAAGGAGCTTCATGTTATTTGGTGAGACCTTTCTTCCAGGACAAATTGAGCCATGAGCTTAATGTAAAATCTGGAGTACTATTCACTTTATACTGAGATTTGACATTGCACATTTGAGTAATGTAAATACATCATCTAATACGATGATTTTCCTTGTATGTATTAAAATAATCGGGAGCCAACGAACTGGGAAAATATTCTTGACAAAACATATATCATTAAGTTACCAACGTAGCACGATTTGTTGAAGCAGTCTCATTTTTTCCCGACAAAAAATATATTTTTTTACAAAGTTTGTGTTGAGTAAAAATTTACTAATTTAAACATGTGTGTTTCAGAAAATTGTACCCAAACCAGGGAATATCGAACACAATACAAGAATCCATGGAGCGCAAGAGATACCTAGAAGAGGTCCTTTATAACATCATGTAGACAAGGGATCATGAAGTGAATCGGACAGTTCTGACGCTCTCAGACCGACTTCAGTCCGATGTCCATGGATGCGTCGCTCCCCACTGATGGTGGATGCCAAGTCCCGTAAATCTCTCTCCCTCTCTCAATTTTGATCTTTGATCCATATCCTGCCAAATTTGGCGGTTATCACTATCAAATCCTATTATGTGTCACATTTTTTTTGTCACCTAACTTTTTTTGGTATTGATTGCAGGTTGATGCAAAAACCGAAGTAGTTCCACGTAGACTCCAATCCTTTCATTCAAACTGCGTAGCTACCATAGCAACATAAGGATAGTTATCAATTTGCAATTATATCTTTGATTGTTTTTTTTTTTTTAATTTGTACCGTGATTGTTTTTTAAAATTTGTACTGACATGAACCATGTTGATGCTTTGATTTATCGTAAATTTAACTGGTACGTCAGTACTCCACAGTGAACCGATAAGAATTCCTATTCAAATAGTGTGCAGTGGTTGTAGAACTAACTTTATTTACATATTTTGCAATTTATATTTTACAAATTGTAATGAAAATAGCACAAAACTTGCAAGTAAAAAGAAAGTAAATAGTAATTCAATTACATAAGACATAATATGAAAAGCTCTGAAAGAATTCAATCAGATGAGTACAAATTTGAAAATTATTTTGCCAAATTATTTGCTTTTTTCTAATTTTTTTGTCCATTGTTCAAAATTTGAAACCAATTTGAAACCAAAATTAAATATTAAAGATTGCAACACACATCAGTCAGAGAATTTCTCACTTAATAAAAAAAAAAGATAAAAAAATTATTAAATGACAAAAAAAAAAAAAAAGATAAATAAAAAATAAATATTCTTAAATTCGAAAGACAAATTGACTCAAATAAAAAATTATTAAAATTACAAATAAAAATAAAAAATAAAAAAATAAAAATAAAAAAAATAAATGATAAAAAATAAAATAAAAAATAAATATTTCTCAGATTCGAAAGACTCATTGACTGAAACAAAAAATTAAATAATTATTAAATAATTACAAATAATAATATAAAATAAAATAAATTTGGATAGCCTCATATTCAAACTGAACTTAGATGATACTACATTTCAACACTAAAATATGTCATACAATATTTTCAAAATAAAAAGGTGTTCCCATTAACAAAATTACATTCCATCTCTATTATGCTACAATCACATTTTTTATTTAATAATTTGAGAAGCAAAACTAAAAAGAATATGAAAAGTACAAAATATCAGAGATCATATATTAGAGATCGCAATACACATCAGATGCTTGTCTCATATCAAAATCAAAGGTTCATGGGTTCATATCAAAATCATATATCAAAATCAAAGGTTCATGGCCAATACACATCAGATGCTTGTATTAGAGATTCCATCAGATGCTTGTTTCATATCAAAATCATATATTAGAGATTGCAATATACAATATTTCAAAGGTTCATGGGTTCATATCAAAATCAACAAAAGGACAATTTATACATTCTTGTTTCATTAATTTTAATCATGAGGTCTGAATGGTGCTGTAATTTTTTCCTTTTGCTGAATATCAGACTTTAGAAATTAATTCCAAGCAATTGGCTGAACCAAATTTCTTGTTCTTTATATGGAGATGCATGCCAGGTTATGTTCTACATTCTTGAGAAATTCTAGATCCACTGAAAGCTCAGAGCTATGTCAAATAAATATTTTTATGAGAGGGTATTTGCTGGTACCAGT
The DNA here is from genome assembly GCA_025461125.1 of Carex kokanica. Lineage (NCBI taxonomy): Eukaryota > Viridiplantae > Streptophyta > Magnoliopsida > Poales > Cyperaceae > Carex > Carex kokanica. The sequence goes on along the minus strand of JAJGRX010001283.1, from coordinate 1,221,373 downwards.
ATTACCCCTGCTGACAAGCAGTTTGGTGATTATTGCTGAGAGCAATTGGTTGGGCCAAATTTGGAGTTTTTATATGGAAACGTCTAGCAAGGCTTGAACTATATACATATTTAATTTCAAGATGTTTGTGGTTCAGAAACTATGATGAACAGGTGATTTTCTAATTGATATATCTTAGGCTGATAACAGTTTCCCAAAACCAATTCACCTTATTTCATGATTTTGTTACAATTAATTGGTTCAATGATTTTTGTATTAAGTCACATGGATTTACACTTTGACGACAAGACTTTCAGGTGGTAAAGTACCAGATTTTGTATCAAAGCAAGACTTGGCCTAACAGTGAGGCAAAGTTGCAACACCGAGCACATTGATGTACATTTTGACAGATTTTTGAAATTTTGAAACACGAAATTCTAACAACCACCATTTCATGTAGGAATGTCCAAATTGGGTGAATCTTTTTTTGTTCTTTTCGTCTTGGTCTTGTCTATCTGCCTGAAAAAGGGTTTGACCAGACTTGACACAGGTTTACCAGTGGGGCTTGATGACTCACTGAAGGTCAAAACGGGCAGATTTGGTACCAATTGGATACTAATTGAGTTTTGCTTGGTTTTCATGTACCAGGGGCTGGTTCTAGGTGTCAATGACATGGACAGAGGCCCGGTCTTTTACATAACAGTGTATAGGCTAGCTCAAATCCTTGATGGTTATGCCAGTAGCAAAGAAACAAGATCAAAACATTATATTTCTGAAACCTTTGAAATTTTTGAAGACATGATGTTAACAGAACCAAGTGGCAAGGGAAATTTGCATAAAGACCCCTGGTTTCTGTTTATTAACATTCTTCAAAGGACAAGTCATTGAGATATCATGGGATTAAAAGTGCAAATGACCATAACACAGCCATGGTTTTTGATACTTCAACAGCCCATCTGCTACTTCATCACCATTGTTTTTGAAGGGGAGCTAACAATATTAATTTTTGTAAAAATTACAATTTTTAAAGGGTAAAATGAAAAATTTCAATTTATAAGGGGGTGCTTAGCACCCTTTTCTCTATGTCTTCTTCCGCCCCTTTTAGTGTACCAGCTAAATAGTGTACCAGCTAAATAGTGTACCAGCTAAATAGTGTGCCAGCTAGGATCAGTGCAAGTTGATTGGCTATAATAGAATGAAAGACCAGTATCAGTATGAAGGGTTAGCATAGATTTCTTTCATTCTTATAGTGTTATGTATGGCATGCGCATGCGCACGTGACTGCTAGGACCACCAATGTTTACTCCTTGCACTTGGAAACAAAAAGTTCCTTCATTACAAATAAAATTTAAAGTCCACGTTAGGAGAGTCCATATCCTCTCAAATATACCACCCACCAACCACGCAAATCATCTCATCTGTTTCTAGAATGCACACTGCACACTCCAACATTATCATCACAGGCCAATACCAGCAACACAACAGTAAAATAAAGAATAAGAGAAAGTACCTGGGCACCCACTAACAGAGAGTTCCAAGGCTACTGTAAATTGCTTATTAAGTCGACATAGCACCTACAAACTTCTCTGTGTCAGCTTATTGCAATGTTCTGCAAGAACAATATGAAGTAATCAATTAACGTAGTGAAAAAAATAATAAATTAAATTAAGTTAAATTAAGTTACATTGGAACATCTAAGACCAATTGAATGTGAGAGATATGGAAATTAACTTAATACCTTTCGAAATCGAGGGCGATTGTGAGGAGGTGCGAGGCAACATGGTCAGATCGAGGCGGAGACAAAGAAAATGCGACTGATCGCGAGCTATGCGGAGGCGAAGTGGTTAAATGGAGGGGTTTCTTCGTTAGGGTTTCTTCTCTGTACCGATCCTCGCCACCACCGCCAGGGTTTTTTCTCGTGTCGGTCAGTCTGCGCCTCCTAGCAAGTACTCGCAAGAGAGGAAGGGCGAGACTGGGGAGGACTAGGTTGCGTCTCGCGTCTCACGGTGGTAGCGGAGCGAGAGCACGCGGTTGGAAGGCGAGAGCACGGTTGGAAGAAAGAACGAGAGTATTTTTCTCTGTGAAAAAAAGATTAACGGAGCGACTAACGGAGAGCACCAAAAGTTAAATACCAATTCTACCCTTATTTAATTAAGGGTTCTGATTCATTCAAAAAAATTGAACGCTATTTTTTTGATATGCACAGAAGCATCACTCAGTTCAATGATCTATCTTGTGAATTCATGTCACCTCAGGTAACTTAATATTTATGTTTAGATCCAGACCGTCCAATCAGAATTTGCACAAATATTAAAGGAACCCCGTGCATTCTACCTCAGAGGATATGGACTCCTGTCACCTGGCGGCTGGCATGCATGGACAGATGGACTAGATTGAAGCTGGAATACTGAAGAGAATACTGGTACTTACCAGTAGAGAATGATCTCATATCATTATTATTTCAGGAAAAAAAAAATCACGGTCATACCATTTTGTCTATATGCTCATGATTTAGTAGTTGATTTTAAATTCATCCTAAAGCAAACTAATAACCAAGTAATCAACACAAACCCCGCATGCAGCAAGAACAATTTCATTTTTTAATTCATCAATAATCAAACAAGCCAACTAATACAAGCCCTATATCAGACCTAATTTCACAAATGACTGATCTATTTAGCCTAATTTCGCAAATCATCTCTAATTATAGTACAAATACAACTACAGCTCTTCCCTAATTAGAATTACAGATTAGCCCTAGACTTAATGCCAATAACGATTCAACACCTTTTTCATAAACAAACTTCAAATCAGCTGAATTTGACTGTTCTGATTTTGCTGGTGTGGTGCCAACTTATTGGAGTGTTTAATGCTTCTCTCCTTGTTGCTACTGCATCCATGTTAGTTTTAGCAGATTATGGTTTCACAAAATTTGCAAAATTAAGCTACCTATAGCAAGGAAAAATTGTGCATCCATCATACATGCATGTTTATAGAGATATTAAATTTCTTTTTCCCTTTCCTGTCACATCTGAGAAACAGCGCTACAGAAAAGTTGCCAAAGTGTTACCAGCATCAGTACCATGTTTGATATGTCGTACCCGTTTGGTTAGCTCAACAAGTGCTGTGTCAACTGCATCGCGGAAACCAATCTCAGCCCGAGTTGCACCGGGGTACACATATGTGACTTGCGGTATCATCCCTATCACCACCTCTCTCATTCTTTGGACCTCTTTCTCTGGTATCCGCGACAACACGTCTTCGATACGATAGAGATGCTCCGGCCTAATAAAAACCGACCAATCCTCTCTATTCTCAGGTATGTACCATTCATACTGTGAGTATGCCATTAAATCTGTGAAAAATACCGGTATACATCCAGCCAAAATCGAGTCAAAAACTGATCGGCTTGTTGCGGTGTCACCGGGTGGCTGGAGGCAAAATCGGGACCGTTTCATTGTGCCGAGTATCTCGTCAGCCGCATCCCATGCGGATACCCAATTTTTACAGAATACAAGCAGGCATCGTTTACTCCGCTTGCACTGGTCAATAACAGTAGACCGGTACATCTCTGCAATATGTCCCTTTTGTCGAGCCCCACCCACAAAGGAGAAAAGATGAGGTCTCTTTGAGCGGCGCACCTCGTTTTGCCATGAGATCATCTCGGCTTTGGAGCGCGGGTGAAAATAGGAGGGGTAAGGAATGCCGAAATGGTTCTTGTATTTATGGAGCTGTTTGCGCTCAATAATTAGTATGGAGACATTTAAAAGTTTTGGGAGGTTGAGAAGATTATTCGAGCGAAAGGCTTTTCCATCTTTTTTATCCGGGGTCCGTACCAAGTCGTCCACCATAATTCCGCTCACTAGAAAATGATCATGGCCGCCATGCCGTTGGAAGTTCGGAAAGCTCGACATATAATCGACCAAGTCTACCACCATTGCATCGTTCCGAGTGAAGTTAGTCTCAAGAAAAAACGAAGGTGCGTAGAGAGAAGGATAGAATGGGATGTAAAACATAAGTGCAGACAATAGATTATACGTGCGGCACGGGTGATTGACAGCCCGTGCATGGAATATCATGTCAGCGGAGAACTGGTACGTATTGTACCAGCTGGAACTTGTGTTGTCCCAGCTTGACTTCTTGTAAAGGAGCTGGCCAAGACCGTGGTTTTCAATGTAGGAACACTTGTTCAACCACGGGACGAGTTTGGTGCAATTGCTGAGCAGTGCCTTGTTGAACCGATCGGGTAGTTCGTATATGTAAAACGGCGCGATATCAGGATCGCATCGTTGCGAGCTGATTGGAGGTGCTTTCTGTGTTTCAAATTTGATGAGAACATCAAGGTTTGAGGTGAAATAAGATAGAGAAGTGTAGGATACAACAAGGGAGAAGAAGAGAAAAGAGAAGAGTTTTAGTTTCATGGCTAACACCTTAAATTCAGATGTGATGTCAGGAGCTTGCTAGATGTACCTGGCCCTTGATTTCAAAGCAAATTTTGATATGCTTAGTGGTTGCTTTATATTAAAGAAAACAAAAAATAGAAGTACACAGGACACACTGCTTTTCATGTTAGATTTTAACCGTCAGATCTTAAGACCGGAAGTTAAGATTGGATCAAATTGCTTTGTGAATTAATTATAAACGCCACGGAGTTTAATCAGGTCAAATCAGGCTATTTGACTGGAATCAAGTCAAACTTCTTTGATATGAATCGGACGGCTCAGATTTAGTAATCTGGAGCACTCTCAAAAATCTAACTTATTCTATCAGTCAAGCCTTAAAATCTACGCTAACCTGGAATTAATGTACCAGAATTTGAGCAATCAATATGAGAAAATTGGTTTTTAAACAAGATAATAATAAATTGGAAACATGAACATGCGAGAGGGCAAGAATTTGAGCACTCCATATGAGTAGTCACTATATAGAGTATTAATTATTATCCAGTTATCCTATATCCTATCTAATCAAAATATATAGCCGTTAATTACTTCCTAGTAAAGAAATGAACATGCAATTTTTTTTTTTTTCAAAAGACCGCAAAGGGTCCATTCCATTGCTGAAACTGAGTTTTAAAGACAAAGCAGATGTCTATGAGATATGTCCTCTAGAGTTTTAACTAATCTAAACCAGCAACTAACACAAAGTTCATACATCAACCACATAATAACTAAAGCTAGGAACCAAAAATATGAAAGGTTTGCTATTACTAAGCCACTTTTTAAAGGGCTGAGGTTAGCTACATGAGTAGCACAAAATTTGAAGTCAGTCTTCATGGCAAATCAAAGCATCACAGTGCCCGGCAGCAGCACAGTGTCTGACTCTCCAGCTTCTGGTATAAACGGCACCATTTCCATTGGCATGTATTGGTTGAGGGGAATTGCATCTTCGACAATGGGAAGCCATCGGCCTATGCCATCTCTAATCTTTTTATTCATATTACCTGCCCAATACATGCAAAGAGATTTAATTTGTAGAATTAAAGTACGAGCAGTTTTTATTGGACATTGGTTGAAACAAAGATCATTACGATACTTCCATAAATTCCAACTAACCGCACTAAGTACAATTAAGAAACTAGTCTTATCTATATTAGTAAGAGAACTAGCAAAAGTAATGAAATCATTCCAAGTATTCCACATATGCATCACGTCTTGACTTTTGCCTAACCAAAACCACACTTGTTGTGCTATAGTACAATGAATAAACAGATGGTCCACTGATTCAAAATTAGGGCAAAGTTGACATTTTAAATCCCCAACCCAACCTTTTTTAGTCATATTATCCTTAGTTAAAATTGTGTTATGAGAGACTAGCCACATAAAGATGCGTATTTTTAGAGGTATTGGCAAGTGCCACCACAACATGGAATTGCTAGGCTGGATTCCTCCAAAGTTTAAAATATTATAGATAGAGCGGGTGGAGAACTTCCCTGTTGAGTCCCATTTTCAAGCAATTGTATCGTATGATAAAGTGAAAGATGTGGAGCTGATTATTTGAAGAATTTCTGCCCATTCCATTGCATCTACCCCCACCAAAGAAACCCTAAAATGCACTATTTGCCCCTGAGAACTAATCACATCAGCTAATAAAATGTCTTTGTTAGTGCATTTACTAAAGAGTGAGTAATATCTAACAGCTAAAGAACAGTTCTGAAACCACTGATCAAGCCAAAATTTAACTTGAGTGTGAACTCCTGGTGTATAGGAGGAACTAAAATCTCCTATATGGTTGAACATGCAATTTTGTTGCGGAAATTCATCAACTATATATTGACTTTATAATTTTTTATATTAAAAATTTCGACAATCTTTAGCATTGAAGTAAGTTCAAATTTAAAATACAAAATTGTAGGCGTAATATATATTATTCAAATATCATTTCTATAATATATGATAAAATTTAGTGTGAGTTCCACCGTAAAATCAAATGAATTGAAATTTCAACGTTTCGACAATCAAATAGAGCTTGTATTTTTAAAAACTTTAATAACTCAAAATTTAAAACTTAAAAGTCAAAATAAAACCGTTGGATATGATTTACATCATTTTTTCTATGCACATGTAAAAAATTATGACATTTCAATTTTATTTTGGTTGTCATCAAGAACTTGTAAAAAAGTACTAATGTGGATAATTTATAAGCGTTGATTTTTCAACTTATTGATTCACATAAAAACGAAATCAAAATGTGATTTTTTTTTTATGAGCACATAGATAAAATGATGTAGATCATATCCAACGGTTTTATTTTGACTTTTAAGTTTTAAATTTTGAGTTATTTAAGTTTTTAAAAATGAAGGCACGGTGGAGACACAAAAAATATAGGCATTTAAACCCTCCTCTATCAAATAATACTTAAATAACGATAATTATCAGACTATCTTTATGTCCAATAATATACATATAAGTTTATATTCTATTTTTTTATTTTATTTAAAATTTCTTTTTGTCAAAATAACCATTATCAGATGATTACTCTTTTCCAGTTTGGGATTAGTACAAGTTGAGATGCTGCATATGCCCCCACATCCATTAGAAAACTAAATATTATCTGTCTGGACATCAATTACATCCCACCGAGTCAATAAATTAGCTCAGGTCAATTTCTCGAGTTCAGTGAAAAATGAAGACATCAAGATCCATCTAACGTAGAAAGGCATGCAGATGTTACCATGTTGGCCGCTGATTAATTTACTATAAATTTCAGTTCTCCAAAAGTTTCGTTCATTATTATTATTACCTATCTAGCTAGTTCATCAATGAGGCTACGGTACTAATGTATGTTTTGATCGGATCAATATTTTTTTGAAGAGAAATATGGGTCTAATCCGTATTTTCATTGATAAATATTGTCAGTTACAAAGAATTTGTAACTAATAGCAAAATGAGAAAGTAGCTCAAAATATTTGAACTTGAAAGAATATGGATTAATATTTTCATATTTAATGTTTGGATAATCAAATTTATATCGTTAAGCAAGATCTTCATATGAAAATATACTGGTAAATCAAATTTTACATTATTAGAAGTCTTTTTACTATCTTTTTACTTGTATAAAAAATCAATTGATCTAAAGTTTTTAGACCATTAAAAAATAGTAATTTTCTATCCATCTAAAAAAATAATAATTCAGATCAACTATTTAGATATTAAAATAAAAATATTAATATGTAATACGAATCAATCTGCTTTACGCTCAATACCATAGCCTCACTCCATAATTAACACATTTTTTTCATCAGTAATTCATTTTGGGCTGGATCTTTTTTACTCCGCCTATTAATTGATGGTTCCGTGATTGTCAATTGCGTTGTTAAACCTACTTTTTAAGCTTTTATAAGGCAGAAGCATACAAAACAAATTGAGATTTATATCATGCGTCAATAATATTTTCTTCATAAAAAGAAAAGAAAAACAAGACAGTTGCATAGGATGCTTATGCTTTACGTCTATGCAATGTGTTGGGCCGTGCAAACATAAAAAAAAGTAATCTAATAATGATTTCACAAGTCTCCACACAAAGTTAAATCCAGAATTTGTTTTATATATGGCAATCTCAATACAAGGAGAAGCATCTTGAGATGCACTGATGGGATACAGATTATTTTGGGATATGGATTCGGGACAGTCTGGCATGAACAATTTAAAGTTCGTAAGGATCAAATATACACAAATTTTGATGCGAATCGGATGACTCTGATCAAACATTGGACCGCAAAGACAGCAAAAGTTGCTCAAAGGCTCAAGCCTGGAGGATCAATATTTTCCCAATAAAGTTTAGACAACATTTTATCTACCAGGCCTTGGGCCTTTATTACCCCAATGAAACCCAAATTATGAAAGTTGCAGAAACACTTTCAGAAACATCAGACTTCAAACAAAACCCAATTTCTTTAATAAAAATAAGGCACAGATTTAGCCCGTTAGCAAGAGGAGGGTCTCAACTGAAAGCGAAAACCATTTATCTATTTTGTTGTTTCATATATGTGATCTCGGCCACTATGTTAATTATAGGTTTAGTAGGTTTAATAGGCCCACTATGTTAAATATACACTCCAAGGAGTATAGATACTAGTTTCAGAATAATGTCAATGCTTAACAGCAACTCCCATTATATACACCAATAACACAATTCATGCAATATGTTTTTTACCAAAATTATAAATATTAATGCCAATAGCGTATATACATTATGTAAATGAATTGTGTCGTTATATACAATTGAAGAAGGCACCGGTTTCTTACCATTTGGAATGGACTACCATAAGCACATATGGTCATATATACCTGTTGACTCCGATTTATTACCACGACACCGACTTATGATCACACAGGTCTGACCTGGTGGCGCATATTGTCAACTACATTTCTCTCAAGCAATTAATTCATTCTTGTCCACTTCATCTGATACATACTGGTACCAATTTTGACTGGCACAATATAAAGTACTGTTAGCAGTATCCTTTTAGTTCCCAAAAGTACTTTTATTTCCACAAATATTTAATGCAATGTAAAGAGTATGTTAATTGTGAATTTTTAATGTTTAGAAAAATGATATGCAAATAGAAAAAGATGAAGATGCTCATATAAAAAAGACCAAGCAGCATACCCATTTTTTATTTTTTATTTTGAAGTGATCTGTGAAAAGAGGAACAAATGTCATTTTATTTTTCTTACTGGTAGTGCTTAGTGCTGGTCTAGATTATTAGTAACTTCTAACTTGGGAAAGAGAAAACCAAACCTTCTTTGATTATTGTGCACCTAAAAGGTAATAGATATGTCGCTGGCACTGGATTTGCAGTCTCTTTAGTGAATTATTGGTTGGATGCATTTAATGAGAAATGCAAATATGTGATTTCAGAGGTTGTGCCAGTATATCAGTGGAGGTGATTTTCATGAAGCTGACAAAAGGAAAGACAAGTGAGCTTCACAATTGGGTACAACCTGGGGAGAAAAAGTTTTTGCTCCGCTCGTTAGCAAAGTGTGATTTTCAAGCTTATGAAACAGATGTTGATGACCTAGTAAATGAGTACTTGCTATAACTAGTTTAGTTTTCTGCTTGGTGTTTTTCCAAATTTTTTGTTATTTTGTAGGCGTTTGATAATAATGTATGTTTGTGTTTTTAGGAAGAAAAGCGATCCAAAATGTAGATAGTCTTATTGTGTTACTGAATGTTATTACATAAATAATATATGATAGTCAAAACATGTATATTTTTACCAATTGCCAAACTGAATCTCAACTGAACTGTCATGGTACTGCTGAATAATTCGCACTGTATTTTCCTTCTGCAACTCGTCAAAACATGTAAACTTCCGGCTTCGTCAAAAAATATTGTTTGATTTATAACTCTGAATATTTTACATTATAACATGTTAGTTTGTAATTGATTTATTTCCTTTGACATCATTTCCTAGATATTCTATCTTTAAAATGTATTGTATATATTGTCCAATTATCACACATGGATAGGATGGCGACCAACAGAAGGAGCGAAAACCATGGCGAGTGGCAGGTGGTTCAACGAAGACGCCGTTACCCCGACCACTGGCAACAACCGTTCACCACAGCACCGGATAAGGCCAAACCCTTCCTCCCGTACCCCCAAACCTACGCCCACGTCGTCTCTACAGGCGCCTCCAGCAACCCAACCACCCACACCACCCGTCCAACCTCACCAAACCCACCCGTTCATCCCACACAAAGCCTACAATCCTCCCTGAACCTACATGGCCACCTGCACCAAACAAACCCACCTGTGCGGCAATCAGCTCAGACCCGTCACCCTACACCTCCTCTTACAACACCCCAACCCACTCCACCAAACCACACGGCGGTATACACATCCCCCCATAGCCCTACATCACTTAGATTCCCGCCATCATCTGCCTTCCAGGAATGGAAAGGTAGGTGTTTCCGGTGTTGCAAAACCGGACACTCTGCTGCCAAATGCCGTAACCCTATGAAGTGCGGCCGCTGCTGGAAGGATGGCCACCCGGGCACCAGATGCCTGAAGAAAGGGACTGTGCCCGGCGAGGCGCGACGTCAGCGCCCTCCGCTCAGGGGCAGCCACACCCCGCCCACAACCGAACCATCATTTGACGAGCTCCTTGCAGGCCCAACCCCACACGCTATGCCTCAAATGCCGACAAATAGACCTCTACAAACAACATGCTTCATTGACAGAGATGGAACATATATCAAGGAGACGGCACGACTGGGACAAGCGGTGGTGGTATCGGCAATCGGGTGGGAGGGTGATTTACTTGCTGACCGTGTTGCTGAAATTGCCACTGAGTCCAAGGTCATAGACCTTCACGAAATTTCTGTGGCCTCCCTCTCATGCTCGACCTGCCTGGTATACTTGCCGCCTGAAGTGGCCCCTGACACTTTCATACGAGCCATACCTCCCCGTGTCTGGGATCTAGGGCTGGTCTTCCAGCCATGGAGTCCCTACACAAACGCCACAAGGGCAATTCCGGACTACAAGGTCCTCCTGGAACTTAGAGATATCCCTACCAACCTCTGGAGAGAGAGGGAAATCTGTAAGATGGTCACCTCTTTCGGCCTTTACCTGGGAACTGTCTCCCCTCCAAAGCCGGGGGACCTATCATCATGGTCGGTGGTAGTGGCAACCGACAGCCTTGAAAGAATACCATACCGGATTGAAGTAATAGTAGGAGGGATGAAGTCGACGATTCGTATCTGTCCGGTCCGATGGGCCAAAGCACCGATCTATAGCGAGGAAGAACTGCCTGGGCAGCCTCCGGAATATAGCCGCCCAGTTACCCCCTCCCCATCCCCGCCAGGTTCGCCACCCAGTTCACATGAGGGATCAGATAACCAGGAGATGGAGGACCTCATTCGGATCCCTAGGAGAGTGGTGATGCAGCTTTGCACAGGACGGCATACGGCGGAACTACAGGCCTACCTTCAGAGCTTGTCACCGGTAGTAGCACCGGAGATGATCGGAGAAAGTCAAGAGAGGGAAACACTTGGAGTGTCAACACAACACGGCGCCACAGAAAATCTACGGAACAATACGACAAGAGAACCTTCGCCTGACCCAGGACTGCTGTCTCCCAATCCCGAGGATGATACTGCGCACATAGGGCCAAAACCGGGGCCCATCACCATTCTCAAGCGACCCACTACTGTTGAGGCGGATCATCCAGAGACCCGAATACCACTCACCACACCGGAAGTTACACAATCCCTGCCACAACTGCCCTCTGACAACCTGATCCCTGACCCTCTCACCCCTGTGGCATCCAGAACCGACCCTATGACCGAAGAATATGCTTCCTCTCCCCTCATCCACCACGCAAACCATGATGCTCTCCTTGTCAGCATGTGCCCCCAGAACCTTGGAGAAGCGGCTCGTAGCCCCACCCAACCTAAAGAGGCTAGCAGGCCTACACGGCCCAATAGCAACCCCCCATCAAGGAACACACCCAAAAGAAAGCCTCAGTCCCTAAACACAGCGGAGACAGGCCCATCCAGAAAGAAAGGTGACAAAGGTAAAGAACCAAAAGAGGCCGACATAACAATGACAGATGGATTTTACGAAATCCATGTTTCAGACTCTCTCTGCAAGAACTTGGCGGGTAGATGGGGCCTCTTTCCGGAAGAGGTTCAAAAGGAAATCCTACGAGACAATGAGGAAAGACAGGCAGCCGCCTTACAGGGGTCCCAGCCCGACCGACAGCTCAATGTTCCTCCTAATCAGGTTGCTAGCCTGACAGAGGAGAATGACTCCCTTTAGAAGAGGTAGTTATTCATAGACCGAAGGGAGGTATCAGATGTCTAACCAATATTGTTATGAATATACAAAGCCTAAAAATTATGTCTTGGAACACGAGAGGACTGGGAGTACTAGAAAAATGCAACGTCGTCAAGAATACAATTAAGGAGTCACGGTGTGATATTGTTTGTCTCCAAGAGACAAAGTGGAATACGGACGATCCGATGGTTCACTCCAGAGCTTTGCCGACGTTTTTTGAAAGAAGATGTGCAGCACTATTGGCACTAGGTTCGCGGGGGGGTTCTATCATCTCTTGGAAAAGGAACTACACCCTCCTGAATTCATGGACTACGCGACATACAATCTCGGTAATTCTCAGGCATGAAAATACTGGGGCGGTGTTTCAAGTGACTTCGGTTTATGGCCCAAGTACGGATGATGACAAACCGGATTTCATCAGCGAACTGAGAAACCTGGCAAATCTGGTCACACATTCGTGGGTATTGCTAGGCGACTTCAATCTAATCCGATGGCTCAATGACCGACCTGGAGATATCCGAGGTATGTCACTAATGCACTTGTTCAATGATCTTATCAGGGAGCTAGAAGTCTTCGATGTCCCGCTCCTTAACAGGGCTTTTACGTGGTCAAGCAAGCGACCGGACCCCAACTTTTCAAAAATCGATAGGGTATTCCTCACGCCGGGATGGACCCTGCAATTCCCGGTTATCACATTGGAAGCGCTAGAGATGGTGGTCTCTGACCATTGTCCCTTGATCCTCTCATGCAAACACCGATTACAGAAGAGACCAGATCCAAGATGGGAAAACTTCTGGTTTTCGTATGAGGAGGTGCGCCACATGGTAGAGAATACATGGCAGGAGAGTGCACAGGGGGCAGGAAACCGGAGTTTTTATGACAAAATTGCGGCACTACTCAACGTGGTTAGAGATTGGCATAAGAAGAAGTTCGGTAGGCTAGCTGACAAGATTGCCCTAAACAAACAGTTACTACTACTGTACGATAAACTGGAGGAGCACCGGCCCTTACTACCAAATGAATTTAAACGAAGGTTGCAGCTCCGCGCCACAGTTTTCGAACTGGCCAACATTGAAGAACAAAAATGGGCCCAGCGAGCAAGATGTCAGTGGCTAAGAGAGGGGGACAGCAACACCCATTTCTTTCACCTCAGGGCATCTTCGCGGGCTCTGAAAAACAGGGTCACATTGATTGTACAGGACGGTGGAGAACTGACCGACCAAGCTCAGATCAAGGCAGCTTTCCTCTCCAACCTGCGAAATATCCTGGGTAGCACTGCCCACACAACTCCATTCTCGGCTACCAACCTATACACCAATAAACCGGACTTAACAGCCCTGGGGAACCGTTTCTCAGAATCAGAAATACTGGCAGCCGTTAAGGGATTAGCTAGTAACCGTGCATCAGGTCCGGATGGATTGCCAAGCGAATTCCTTAAAAACTATTGGGAGATAGTTAAATATGACATCATACAGATCATGGACCGATTTTATGATGGCAACCTGGACCTTCAAACTTCAAACCGTGCCAATGTAGTTCTCTTGCCGAAGAAGGAGGAATCCCGATCAGTCCAGGATTTCAGACCTATCAGCATAATAAACCTGATACCTAAACTAATCACAAAAATCCTAGCCAATCGACTCAGCGTATTCTTGCCGGATCTAATCTCCATTGAACAGACGGCATTCCTGCAAGGGAGATTTATCTCAGAAAACTTCATAAGCACAAGAGAACTCCTGCACCATGTGGCTAAGGCCAAAAGACCGGCCTTTTTCGCAAAAATTGACTTTAGCAAGGCTTTCGATTCTGTCGAATGGTGTTTCCTATTTGAGATTATGAGGGCTAGGGAGTTTCCAGCAAGATGGATAGGATGGATCAAGTACCTCCTACAGACCTCTTCTACCAGAATACTAATCAATGGAGAGGCAACAGCGTACTTTACACACGCCCGTGGGCTGAGGCAGGGGGATCCGATATCGCCTATGCTTTTCATCTTGGCGGTAGATGTGCTGCAGCGTATGGTCCGGGGGATAAATGATACATTGCACAGCCATCTCTCGCGGAAAATACCTCAATCTATACTAGCGCTACAGTATGCAGATGACACAGTCTTCGTGTCCCATGCAAGTCGCGAAACATTAGTATCGTTCAAACTCCTACTAAGATGTTTTGCCAGCATCTCGGGGCTGCGTATCAATTATTCCAAGAGCTCTATAATCCCGTTTAATATGGGAGAGGAACACATCGCAGAAGCAGTGGGAATATTGGGGTGCCACAGGGAGGCATTGCCAACCACCTACCTCGGTATGCCGTTAACTATAGCAGCCCCCAAGAGAGGAGATTTCATGCCGCTGATAGAAAAATTTGAGAAACGATTGCAAGGGTGGCAGGCCAAGCTCATTTCACGGGGCGGTAGACTTCAACTCACTCGCTCCGTGTTATCGGCGCTGCCGATCTACTTCATGACCTGTTTTAAGCTGCCCCAATGGGTCATTCAAAGATTGGACAGGATTCGGAGGAAGTTTCTATGGGGGAGGAACCAGGAATCAAATAGAAGTATGTCATTAATCAGCTGGGACATAGCATGCTGCCCCAGGAGATGGGGTGGGATGGGTATCATAGACCTCAAATTGCAAAATGTCAGCCTCCTCCTTCGCTGGTTATGGCGACCCAACAACAGCCCACAAGCGCTATGGACGGACCTGGTCACAAAAATTAGAACTTCGAATTTTCATGGATCATATAGATGGAACAAAGGTGGCACGTTTTTCTGGAGGGGCCTTGTTAAGCTGCTACCACTTTTCTCATGGAGTTGTGCAAGGGAGGGACAAACACTCCGATGGAACTGGGAAGCAGAGGGAGTGTACTCATCAAAATCCTTCTATCACACAATCAAAACTGGCGGTAAAACGTTAAGCCCCTTCTTTCAAATATGGTCGGCAAAGGTACCTCAGACGGTCAAGGTGTTCCTATACCTACTCCTGCATGGCCGCATACTGACAAGAGATGAACTGGCACGAAGACACTTTGAATGCCCACAGGAATGTGTACTCTGCACTTGCCGTCAGGAAACTGCCATGCACTTGTTCTTCCAATGTCCCTACGCACAACAAATGTGGAGCACAATGGCCGGCAACATTACCACAAGCCTAATCCAGCTTGGTGATGATGTGCCTACCTCATGGGCAAACTCGTGGACCAGGTTGCGAAGCAAAGGGAAGAAAAACTTCAGAGTGCTCTCAACATGGCTGATAGCAGGCTGCTGGCATATCTGGCTACAGCGGAACAATAGGATCTTTAGAAATGAACAGCTACCGGCTGAATTAGTGGCCTACCGGGCATTTCAGATGGGAAGATTATGGTGCTCTAATTGTGGCAAGTAACCAATGTAATTCGTGCTCCTCGTGGGGATCGTGTAATGTAGCAACATGGAACCACAGAGCCATGCATGTATAGATTTAGGATCCCCTACAGAACTGGACGTTGTAATTATTTTATTATAATCAATAAATTTTGGCAGCCTCTGCCATTTCATCAAAAAAAAAAAAAAATGTATTGTATATTTCTATACAATTGAAACCGGCATGGATTCATTTTTTTTTTTTTTTGGATTAAAGTGGAATACTCCACCGAATTCAAAAAAATTGACTTCATAGAGAGGCATAACTTCAGAATTTTTTGAAAGAAACAAAAAAAAAGAAAGACTTCAGAATTGCATCACTAGTTCACCAAAAATATGACAAGAAGCATGGAACTATAGCCAAATGTATACTACAGTCTACAGCTGATTGGCGAATAAAACCATAAAGGAAGTGTGTTTCTTTTAGAAGAATTGGCAAAGCTGATCTGGCTGCTAAATATTATTACCTTTTAGGGGAACCATTCCCTGGCAGCAAAGAAAAGTATATTGTTAGAAAGAACAGAATAAATATACTTTTGGTTCAGATCTGATACACCTTTATACTAGACTACGAAATCGAGTATGTATAAGTTGTCGTTGCCGGGTCAAATTGAGCTATGGAGAAATGAACAATGCCATATATATAGGCCCAATAAAAGTTCCTGATTGGGCTGAGACATCATTTCGGCTCACTTATTTTATTTTATGAGAGAAGGAAGCGGAGTGCGTATCCTCTGAGATATCTCCTATTTTGCGTGACCGACGTGTCCGGTGCCTATTCGGGGATAGCGCAGGGCAGTATTATTTGAGCTTTGAGATTCGTACAGAGCGTCTTTGAACTGTTGAGATTTTCCAAGAAGTCACGCAAAATATGAGATATCTCGGAGGATGCGAATTCAAGGAAGCGTACCTTGTTTTTTTTGGAATATTACAAAAGCGGTAGTTCTGAAGATGAGAGAGGGTTAATGAAGCGGAGAGAGATTTACAGAGAGTTTGTTCATGATATGTTTTTATTTAATTTGTATCGTATCCGATAAAATAGATATAAATAAAAACAAATTTGTTATCTTATTGGTATGGATATGGGTTAGGGCTGCAAACTAATCAAACCGAATCGAACTTAACTCAGTTTGAGTTTGAGTTTGAGTTCGAGTTCGAACCAATTTCGAACTGAACTGGTTTGAAATTGAAGTAGGATTTCAAACTGAAAAAAGAGTTCGAGTTTGATTTGGTGCGATTCAAATCAGTTTCGAACCGAACTAGTTCGAAATTGAAGCAGAGTTTCGAACCAAGTCAGACTCAGTTCGAGTTCGATTTGAATCAATTTTGAACCGAACTGAATTTGATTTGTTTCAGAACCGAACTAGTTTGATTTGTTTCGAATCAAATTTTTTTTTAATCGAACTCAATTGAATCACGAGCTACGAACTTTTTGTGCACATACGGGTAGTCTTTTTTATCGTTAGTTTAACAACGAAGGTTATGTGTAAAGTCTATCTCATATTCCTTATTCTATGGGATATGAAAAAACAAAACTATATACAGATATATTTTTATGAAATAAGGTATGATATGATATAATATAATTCATTGTCCAAATATAAATGATAAAATTCTATATTTATATATTGGCATTTGCTTCGGTGGACATAAGGACCTATTTGTAAAATGAGTCCTATTTTTATTTTCAAAATTCAAACAGTCGATCCGACCGTTCAACATTATCTCCATATTAAAATGTACTTGGAGGTCAAATTTTACATTTTTTTTAATTTTTTTTACTATTTATTAAGTATTTTACAAATTCAATGGTCTGAATTTGACTAGTTTTTGTAAAATACTTAATAAATAGTAAAAAATTCAAAAAAAATGTAAAATTTGACCTCCAAGTACATTTTAATATGGAGATAATGTTGAATAGTCGGATCGACGGTTTGAACTTTGAAAATGAAAATAGTACTCATTTTACAAATAGGTCCTTATGTCCACCGAAGCATCCCTCCTTATATATTTTATCCAATTTCCAACCACCGATTTAAATTTTCATGAGATAAGTTAAAAACTTTTTTTATTTTATAATTTTTCAAAATTTCATAAGACATCAGTTGTATTAATTAATGTATTGCTTTAGAGCCATACAAATATTAATACTCTATGACTTCATGTTATTATTTATTTTTGTTAGTTTGAAAAAGATTTTATTAAAAACACAAATAGGAGGGGGCAGTGACACTTTTATATCTATTAATCCGATCAGTATTGTATTTAATAAGACGGATATAGATACATTTTCTTTTCTTTAATTTCTCGAACATGGATATGGATAAACATGTTACATTGACTTAACGAATACAGATAGGAAAATGCTTTAAATTACTCGATCTGTATCGTACCAATTCACACCCTCAGTCTACATGTAAGGGAGGCAGCGCGAGGTGTGAACGGGAAGTGAGGCGGAGGAAGGGTGAACATTAAGGGAGGCGTCCGGTGTCGGCACTGGAGTCGGGGGTAGTCGGATGGCTAGCTTCTCCTTTCGGTTCCTTTTTTAAGATGTTTGCAAAGAAATTAAAGTAGCAAGAAGGGAATAAGAGGGAAAGAGACGGGAGAGAAATCTGGTCCGTTGATACACTATCTCTTAAGCGCATCCTCACCTTCCCCTCCTGTTCTACAACGGAGTTTGATCAAATGTATACCATGAATTAAGCCGCGAGTATAATGAATCAAAACAACCCTTCTTTAGACAGAATCTGCGCCGCTGAAAATCCTGAAAAAGTTGCCATCCCCCATGGTGGGTGCACCGTGAGGGCATGTTCGGCCGTCGATGGGAATGGGAACAGGAACAGGAATTGAACTGACAAAATACTGTGCGCGTGGAGTTTTTTTTCACAAAGTCTGAGTAATTTTTTTTTTCTCACGCGCACAGTGATTGGCCAAACAACCCTGAAACATCAGCCCAAAAAAGCAGCGCTGTTGGGGTCAGTGTTGTAAATAACGGTATGCGCTTGTTAGACGGACAGGGTACCGCCAAGTGATTAATCAAAAATAATTAGAAATAATCTGTCATAATGGAAAAAATCAGCTAATTAATCAGAAAATTTCTTAACAGTTTGGTCAACACCAACGACTAATCGGCCAATTAATCGGCCTAAACGGACGTTTTTTACAACTCTAGTTGGGGCATAGTCTAGGGTGCAAAATATTGTGTGGCCAATGAACCAATGTTCCATAATCCATAATTCCGTATCATTTTTTACTTTCTTTACAACCTGCAACATAATATACGACATAGTTAACAACGTAGTATCTGGGAAAAGAGGGGATGACCCGCCGCAATTAGGAAATTTGAGCCTTGTTTGAAATACAGGCGATCTGGTGCAAAAGATGAAAGGTGTGCCGTGTGCATGATACCATCAATCATCTTCTTTTTTTTCTTTTTTCTTTTTTTTGAAAAATGATACCACCAATCACCGGTACCGTCAGTGCTTGATCGAACGAACAAAACCTTCTAGTTACGCAACAAGTATAAAAGAGAATCCCGGAAATGAGGAAAGAATTGTAATTTTGTATTGCAGCCCCTCTATGGCACTCTATATCACTCTAAAAATATGCACATTATTCTCCGTGATTAAATATTTGTAATTTGTGAGTAGAACTAGGGTGTTCCAAAGCTCACCAAGCCTCTTGTGAACTCAACTCTAAAACCTATCGAATTGACTTCAAACGACATTTTCAAACCGTTAGATGTTCAATCTATATTAAAATGTGCTTGGAAACCAAATTTTTTATTTTTTGGAATTTTTTTACTATTTATTAAGCTGGTTTGAAAACCGCTGTTTTTCAATAGTGTAGAATTTTAATAAAACCAGCTTAATAAATAGTAAAAAAAATGAAAAATTTGGTCTCCAAGCACATTTTAATATAGATTGAACATCTAACGGTTTGAAAATATCATTTGAAGTCAATTCGATAGGTTTTAGAGTTGAGTTCACGAGAGGCTTGGTGAGCTTAGGAACACCCTAGTTCTACTCGTAATTTGTATTGTTACGGGTTATACATTTTTTGTTGCGATTTTTAGTTCCCGGTAGTGCGATAGAGATGCATATTATTATGCAATATTATTATTTTTTATTTTCTTGAGTGAGTGCGATAGAGATTTCAGCGAATAATAATTAAAAATTGTGTCTTGCTAGTAGTTAAAAATTAATTTCTTAATATAAAAAATTTGTAGTTTTTTTTTTATATTTGCGGGGCAGCTGATTATAAAGGGAGTGAACATGAGTTTTGACCTATTAATGTTTAATTAGTTGGAGATTGATATGTTTTCCATGAAAAATGGTGTTATTTAGTTTACAGCTATTGAGTGGTATGTTTTTATTTTTAAAATATCTATATTTTGAGACTCAAAGGAGATGTGTTCAAAATGCTTTTAGCAAAAAAAAAAAACATACACACAAAATAATAAAATAATGTCTTCCGTGTGAAAAATTATAGATTTGAAAAAGAAAAACTGATATGAATATTAAATAGTGGATAACTTGACCTCCATCTTTACTAAAAGAAAAATGATGCGGTGAGTTTCATACCAATTAAATCGGATGCCAATTCTTATTGTACAGAGAAAATACTACATACAAACTATTTCCAATTAAGGGATGTAAACTTGTGATGTATCGCATTGTGATTCGGATCACGTGTAGAGTCACATTGTGACTAACTCGAATTTTCACATGTCGTGTCGTGACCAAAATCGCATAAAGTGATCACGTGAATAACAATGACCCGTTAATTATGTGCCGTCATAAAATATGACGTAATTGGTACGTTGATATATTAGACATATTCAGTCACGCTTAACTGTTCTTTTAAATTTTAAAATTATTTGAGGAAAGAATAAACAATTAGTAACAAACAAACAACGTTTTAAGAAAAGTTTGTTACGGTAATAAATTATTGTTGTTTGAAATAAATAATGTTATAAATTTTATATCGTTATAATCACGTGACGAATCGTGACTAAACTAATTTAGTGTGATGTATCAAACCATTTCATTTTTTTTTCTAGCAAATAATTATAACACACAACACACACGAATTATCAACGTAGCTTTTTTGTATCCCTAACATTTTAAATTTTAACTCTAAGAATCATCATTGTTTTGTTGTGACGTGTCAAAATTATTCTAATTTATTTTTAGTTGTCGGTGTAATAAGCAGAAAATTTATGCGAGATTTTTTTCGAACCCTACAACATCTTGTCAAAACAGCTGGTACAATAACTTGGAGTAGAACTAGGGTGC
Source organism: Carex kokanica (assembly GCA_025461125.1). Lineage (NCBI taxonomy): Eukaryota > Viridiplantae > Streptophyta > Magnoliopsida > Poales > Cyperaceae > Carex > Carex kokanica. Next base: position 1,200,412 of record JAJGRX010001283.1, on the reverse strand, counting down.
TCCTAAGCTCACCAAGCCCTTCGTGAGCGCGACTCTAAAACCTATCGAATCGACTTCAAATGATATTTTCAAATCGTTAGATGTTCAATCTATATTAAAATGTGTTTGGAGACCAAATTTTACATTTTTTGAAATTTTTTTACTATTTATTAAGATGGTTTGAAAATCGCTGTTTTTATTAAAATTCTGCACCATTGGAAAACAGCGATTTTCAAACCATCTTAATAAATAGTAAAAAAATTCCAAAAAATGTAAAATTTGGTCTCCAAGCACATTTTAATATAGATTGAACATCTAACTATTTGAAAATGTCATTTGAAGTCAATTCAATAGGTTTTACAGTCGCGCTCACGGAAGTGCTTGGTGAGCTTAGGAGCACCCTAGTTCTACTCCAATAACTTGATATGAAATC